>JAIPRK010000004.1:131101-549699 GCA_025469195.1 Chaitophorus viminalis
ATTAATATTCACTATTAAAGTAGTCTTTGTATATAAAATAATATATTTTGTATAATATAAAATAATGTATTAGTATTACTGCGCCATACACTCTGATTAATGGGGTAAATTTAATAATAGTAGGTACGTTCACATGCTATAGTATAGCACCGTCAGATCATAACATGATTACTGATTGATATTAGATTAATATTCACTATTAAAGTAGTCTTTGTATATAAAATAATATATTTTGTATAATATAAAATAATGTATTAGTATTACTGCGCCATACACTCTGATTAATGGGGTAAATTTAATAATAGTAGGTACATTGAAAACCTTTACAAACGTTTTAGTTTTATTACAGATTAATTTTTATGTTACAATGTACCTAAATTGGTTCAAGGTTTTTCTAGAAAAAAAAATGTATTGTGATGCAAAATTTTTCCCCCCGCAATCAATAATAAATAGAAATTAGAATAAAATTATAAAAGTTATATTAAGAATCTATAATAAAAATCTTTTTTTGGTATAAGTATGTCCCTAAAATTTTTCTTTACTATAGGTATGATATATATAGTATCTTGTATGATTTTTTCATCGGCTAAATATGTTTCTCGAATAAAAAATACAATTCTAAATTCAAATAAAGAACATTAAAAACATTTACATGTATATTAAATAAAACTTTTATTCAAAATAAAATAATATATATCAATAATTATAATACATAATTATAAATTATAGACTACAGTAATAATAGTAATAACAGTAAGCAAGAAGGATATTGATAAAGATAGTTAAGTTCCACATGTTATAACTTATAAATCCAAGTTTTAAGTAAAATTAATGAAAAAAACACACCAGAATAATATTATAATGTCAAATAATTTAAATAATAACTAATAAAATATTAAATCTATGGATATGTTATATGGCTTCATAGTACATAGAAATTAATTATAGTCGGAGTTGGTATCATCTACTATTTATAGTATCTTTTTGCAGTAATAATAATTAGTACTTATAGTTGTACTAGTTATACTAGGTATGTGTTTAGCAGTAAATACAATGTTTGTAGTTAATTTTCAAATATCTTTATTCTAGCTTATAAAGCTATGTGCTCAAAATAATCATTTAGAATTAACATATTGTGCGCTAATACATATAATAGGTATATTATTATATATTATATTAATTCAAAGAACTTGTCAATTTCAGTAAGACACAAACAAATATGAATATATGATCAATTATTACAGCTGCACGCAGGCGCACATAGGGGGGTGCTTGGAGGTGCTTAGCCCCCCAGGTTTAAAATTAGCACCCCCAGTGTCTTGTAAAATTTAGTTCAGTATTTCACCAATAATTTGAAAATTATTATGGTTTATTGAGTTTGACATATTTTTTTTCATTATAAATAAACAATATTATTATTGTTCACGAATTCACAGTATTGTATGATTGCACGTTTCTCTGTTTAAGTTTTTGTCTAAAAATTAAACAATAAACAGCAATTTTTCTTCTTCAACATGTGAACGCTCTTTCTCAGCTATGCGTAAATTGAAAAACTGGTTACGCACCAGTATGGGCCAAGAAAGATTTACTAAGCTATTTACGCTTAGCATTGAGAGAGATCTTACCAATAAAATAGATGGGGAAATTATTTTGCAAAAATTTGCAATATCAAACAGAAAATTAAATCTTATTTAACATTAATATATTACTTATTATATACTAACTATATTATCTATACGAACGATAAGCCAATAATATGTAATATTATAAAATTATTTAATTATTGTTTGATATGAAAAATTATTATTTCTAAATAAATTATATAAACAGATGGATATGTTCTTTTAGATGCTCTAGCTACTGTATGTGGATTAAGCCTCCATGGAGAGACTACAATACAAATCGCGTCATTTGTAATATCTACCTCATGTTTTTAAATAACGACAATGTATTCTTGATGTCATTTAATAAGCTAAGGTTGGCACATTAGGTTGTGAGAAACGTACACTAGATAATTGTAATAAAATATATATATATACATGTATGTGATGTATGTATGAAAGTATACGTTTCCCAAAAACTAATGAATAATCCTTGAAACATTCGTCCGTAATCAACTTCAAAATTTATAAATTTTTTTGAATAAATACATGGAACAATTAATAGCCCCGTCATTTAAAATTAACAATATTATTATTTATTATGGATGTACATGACTTTTGCGAACATTTATTTAAAAATTTGATGTTTCCTACATCTTACATCTATGTTTATCATTTTAATACTTTAAAAATTATCTAGGTAATATAAGTTACATTGTTAATTCATGTCAACATAATTATAGTACACGGAAACTCAGTATAAAAAGAACCGGATGGGCCTCGTTCTGCTGTACAGTTGGGGGTGGAGTGCACCTCGTTTATAGGATAGGTCATTATTACAATGGATTTGTTATATTTGAATGCAATAATAGGTATCATTGTATACGAATAACGATTTTGAACGGAGTTAATATGTTGGTCTAAAATGGGTGTATAATAATATAGTAGTTTATATTTAAATTGAAATATAATGCAATAGTATGAAATTTCGTAAAAATTTAAATTTCAAAAAGTCATAAAATTTTTTCCTTTAAGTCCAGTAGAATTTTTTTTATATATTTTTGAAGATTAGCTTATGGAAAACCTAGTGTTAAAATTTTGAACCTTAAATATAAACAGAAATTTTTTTATGAATTTTCAACTACAAAATAACTTGCAAATCATCGTGATTTTAACATATTTTATACAAATTTGAGCTTTATGGGCTTATAAAATATTTGAGTTAAATGATCTCTGATATTTTTTATTTACGATAAGTTTAACGTATTATAAACCTTGTAATAAATTTTCAAGAGTTTTTGGCCAACCAATTAAATTTTATAGATGTTTAAAAAAAAAAAATTTACAATAATTGAAAATTTAAATTGTCTATAAATAAGTCAAAATATGTCAAAATACTTTGAAAACTTAACCATGTATAGAGAACGCCAATATAAAGATTTGGTGAAAATTTCAAGTTGTTGCAGTTTTTCCTTTTTGAGTTAGAGCATTTATAAAAATGTATTTTGTTAAAACGTGATTTTGCGTAAAATTTCCCGTTTTTTTGTAATTTTTTCATCGTTTTTTTCGACGCATTCAAAAAATATTGAAAAAGAGCTTTTGACTTGCCCAAGTACCATTTTCATTCACTTTCCTATTAGAAAAGTTGCTGTTTGAGAAAATCGAAGCATTTTTACTGCCAAAAAAGGTGTGGTTAGACACAAAAAAAAAATAAAAATAATAATAATAAAAAATAAAAAAAAAACACACATTATTGTAAAATCAAGAGATTCCATCATTCCGTTCAGAATCTAAAATAATAAACTGTGGTCAAATAAAATATAATGTTATAGAAGTCAAAAGGATTTGGATTTCGAATGAATTAAAATGTGATTACGTGACTGCTATTAATTAATTATTTTTTTTTTCTATTATTCCTAAATGTAACACATGTTGGTATGATATTTTATTGTTACTAAAAAAAAGAAAAAATATATACTTCGACGAGAAAAAATAATTCCCAATACCCACCAACATGAAAAAAATAAAACTGATGATTTAACAAGGCAAATATTATCCATATACTATTGGATCGATTCTGACTAGTTATAAATTATGCCAAGTGGTCTTGTGATATACGGGTTAGGAAAAAAATTGCAAGGCGTGCACTAATCGAGAAAGCCTGAAAATCAAGGAAGTGAAAAAAATTACCATTTACAAAAATAAATTTGCAATTAATGATCATCAAGTTACTATAATAAAAATAGTGAACTCGTCAGACTTTTATTCGTCGGTTGCAAACATTTTTTTGTATCGTCAAGTTGAGCAAATATATAGTTAAAAAATATAAGTTCAATGTTATTTAAAGTTTATAATTGGCAATTATATTGCATAGTTTTTTTTATATTGAAATGCTAGTGTTTAATATCTGAATATCTCTACTATTTGCTAGTTATTTTGAAATCAGTGGCGGCGCGTAATTTTTTTCCCCATGTATCTACCCTTATTTGAAAACACTCGCCCACTAATTTTTTGTAATAAACAATATTTCTTATACAAAAATTAAATAATTATATTTGTAGGATGAATTGTTTTAATAGATTTTATACTAGGTTTTATAATAGATTGAAAATAAAAATATGGTTAAATCTAATCTTTGTTATACTGACATGACTGGGCAGTAAGAGGGTATCAACTCCGATTTTTACATGAAGCGATCGCCTTGTATAGAATATCTATTCGCTTCGCCACTGTTTGAAATTATTGATTTGAATATGCTAATATATGGCGATTATACATCAAAAATTGCACTAGTTTATCATCTATAGTAGATGAATGATTATATAAACAATATTATCGCACTTATATATCAATTGAGCGATAACACAGGTCCGTGAAGTTAGGTGAGAAAATCGATCACTAATTTCAGCTATAGTACCAAAGTTTATTTAGTATTGAATCAGTGAAACCGTGTCATGTCTCATACATTTAAAGTAAACGAAAACGTGTGTAAGGTATAAACAAAGAAATTTAATTGTGTAAACTACGAGTTTTAGGCATTGTGCATCTTTAGTATATATATATATATATATAATATATATACATAGTACATACGAATTTGGCCACTTCACTTTGGTAAACTCTTCGTTGTACATATATCCTACGGGCGCGGGTAAATTTTGGAACGTATTCGTGTCACTAAATTATTCATTTTGTCTTTCTTTCTCTCTTACTATATCTACACACACACACATGAATATATATATATATATATGTACAATACACATGACGGCGGCGGTCTGCAAACATAATCATCTACGAAACATCACTCGAGAAGTTGCGCGATATAAATATTACGGTATATGCGCGTGCATGTGTACATATATATATATATTATAACGTCGCTCTTCGTAGAGATAAAAAAAAAAAAGTTTGCGCCTTGGGGTGCGGTGCTGTAGCTTAGTCGTACAGCTCTGATGCTTCAGCAGTGCCGGTGCGTGTACACACATGCGAGGACGCGAAAAAAAATATAAAATAAAAAAGGAGGAAAAAAAAACGGATAAAACTCGCTTATTGTTGTGCACCGGGAAATAATAATAATAGCTGTGATGCTGAAGCCGGCGCGGGGGATCAATTAAAAGCGCGCGCGTACGTGTCGTAGATGCCGGGCCGAGATAAGTCGACGGGACGACGACTTTGAATAGAAAGCGAGGGATGCTGTGCGGCGCGCGTGCGTGAGTACACGTGTGTGCGTGTGTGGGTTACGTGGCGAGCGTGTGTGTGCGTGTTGTATGGTGCTTGTGCGTGCGTGTAGGAGACGTGCCGTCGAACAATAGAAATGCTGGCAGGGCTCTCGTATTGCACGACGACGACGACAACGACGACGGTGTGTGCGGAATACGTGCGGGGCTTCCTTGTAAACACATTCTCGTGAATTGCACCGCGCGACCCGTTGGTTCCGGGCGGATGTGTACACCATGATTCGCGGTTTATTTGGAATTCACCTATGTAGTATAAGGGAAAAGGGAATTGGCATAAAAAAAAAAAAAAACTAGTAATAATACAATGGCATACTGCGTAATAAGGTCTTCGCTAGAAATTAACATCAATCTATTTATTAACATTATTTGACATTAATTGTGGTTATCAAGTCAATTATAGTCTATGTGTTTATATTATACTTGAAATTTACAAAAACAAGAATGTAATGATTTGTACAATAATAGTAATTTACATGACGGACACGTAGTACAACTTACAAGGAAGGGATTGTTCAATGATCCTACTTAAGTTTTAGACATTGGTTCGTTTTTAAATTGTTTACGTTTAAATACGCCACTGAGCGCTATAATATAATAGTGTATTGTTATTTATTATATTATGATTATAAAAGACGACGCACGATCCGCGTGCAGTGTTTTTATATGGAATATATACATATGATGCGAAATCTGCAGATGACACAAATATAACATGCGCTCGATATGAATAATCGGGAGAGATGCAAGTAGTACATGTACATCGCGAAATAAATTACCTACACTTGTACTGCTTTTTGATATTGTGCTGTATCGTAGTGATTTTAATTCGAACAGAATAGTATTTAAAGATGCAGTTCATCTGGCTCATTCGTTTTATAAAATATGTATGGTTATAGAAGTATAATACTTTAGAAATAATCCCAAAATCTCTTGGTACATATTTCTACTATGAGTGCTTTCTACTCGTCTATTTTACTTTCTAGGTTTCGGACGTTTCGGTTTATATAAATATGAAATTAATACGTAAATACAATTTACATTGAAATCCCAGAACTACATAAACGCTTCGATCTCATATTGAGTTACATCCAAAAGGAGATGCACTCACAATTTTTTTCACGGATAACACCAGGTAATTCAACTAGAATTATTATGCTATTTATGTATTAGGATTAGGGATAGGCATCAAATCCGAATATCCGAATATTCAAATTCGGATTTGAATTAAATTTTTATCCGGATTTCCCGAAGTAACCGGATTATTCGGATTATTCAGATTAATTTTTTTTTTATTGCTAAACACAAAACAACACTGGTAGTTGAATGCATCAGAAATATAATATACTCGTTCAAAAATGTATGTTAATGAATTTAAATATAATTAGAATTTAAAAATGAGACATCGAACAGCAAAATTGAATTGAATAATCCGGATACTCCAGATAACCTGTCAAATCCAAATTCACTAAATTCGGATTTGATAAATCCGAATAATCCGGATTTTTGAAATCCGGATATGCCCACCACTAATTAGGATAATATTATTTTTTTACGTGATTAATATTTATAGCTACGATTTTTATTATCATTACAAGACAATGGAACTCGATTGACGAGTGAAACGTTCATAGGTACCTAGAAAAAATGACGAAATTTTCCCAATAATTATTGAATTTCGAAAATATTTAAACCTCTTATGTGTGTATTGTTTAATATATTTTTAGGTGTATACTGTTTTATTGATTTTATTTATTACAATATAATAGCTAATAACGGATATCAGGTATTATCTTCGGCATTTTTATCAACAATCAATTATTATTAAAGTACGTATAAAGTAAGTAGATAAAGTAGATACTTATAATTTTATACTCAATGATGGAGCACAACGGTTTGCTGCAGTTACTCTCAGTGCTGCAGTTAATCGGATTTGTCGAACAGTCGGAATGTCGGATGGGTGATCACACGATTTTAGCGGCGTTATCCATGTCTCCATATGCGTCTTCATATACACTGCCTACGCGTTGAACCTCCTACTGCTCCTCTAACCTAGAAACAACCTTCAAACCAAAAATCCCACACGAAAAGTGGACACAGTTGCGGAATCCCTCCTTAAAATCTATATATAGATAAAAAAAATTATACCCCCTAGGTATATTCATATATATGTCGCATCCATATCGCGTTATTGTACGTTTCACGAAATGGACAACGTTTGCATCCATTTCACGAAATGGAACCGTGATTTCTCCACTTCACGTAATTACACAATATGGATAATATTTCGTGAAATGGATACCTAAACTGTCATCGACGGAATTTGTTCCGTCATTTGGATGTCAAAATAGCGAAAATTAAAAAAGCTTAAAAAATCTAAAAGAACGATCTGTTTATCATAAACGACAGTCACAATATTATATTTAAGTATTATCTGTTTTATAAACTGTTTATCGGTTTTTGTTATTGTCAAAAAGAAAAGAAAAAAAGAAAAAAAAACGATCTATTAACTATTTTACAAATATTAGTATTTTAATATAGTAAATTTACAACTAGCCACATCAAATTTCATTGACATCAAGCAAGTGAATAAGATCAAAGAAATGTCATTAAGAGAAATTGTCTCTTCTTTAACTGGAGGTCAAAGTTTTTTTTAGCTGTTATTGTAAAGGTAAATGTAAAACTAAGAAATGTGTTTGTTTTAAAGGTACTTTCAAATTTTATTCTCGTTGCCATGATTCACAAGCTTGTTTAAATAAATAATAGTTTGTATTAAAATACTTATATTAGTAAAATAGTTAATAGATCATTTTTTTCTTTTTGACAATAACAAAAACTGATAAACAGCTTATAAAACAGATAATACCTAAATATAATATTATGACTGTCGTTTATGATAGAACAGATCGTTCTTTTAGGATTTTTTAAGCATTTTTTAATTTTCGGTATTCGGACATCCAAATGACGGAACAAGGTCCGTTGATGACAGTTTAGGTATCCATTTCACGAAATATTATCCATATTGTGTAATTACGTGAAGTGGAGAAATCACGGTTCCATTTCGTGAAATGGATGCAAACGTTGTCCATTTCGTGAAACGTACAATAACGCGATATGAATGCGAGTATGCGACATATATATGGTTCAAATAATGAACTTCCTAAAAAACGGTTAAAAATATTTGAATAATATAATATACGTATCAATAACTTAATGTTCCACGTCACGAGTAATAAATAAGAAATAAGAATAACCAATTATGTAACATCAAAATAATAATAAAAAAAAAATTATTATACTTCCTATACTGTGTTAGTTTACTATTATAGATAATATTATGTACATTCTTTTAGTTTTTTAGAATTATTTAACAAATGTACTATTTTTTGATTAATTCATTATTTTTTTCACTTTATTTTTTGATAAATTACATTGTACTGCACACTACATTAAAATGTATTAAATAATTTTTTTTATTTTCAAAACCTAAAGTTTTAAATTTCAAATTCTATTCTATTTTTTAAAAGAAAGTTCAAATTGGAATTTTAGAAACATGTTGCCATGTTGGTGCTTACAACTATAATATAAACGTCTATCTATTAATTTGCCGTTGTTTCTTTTTAAGTTTGTGAAAAAGTTATCAATAATTTTATTACATAATATTGTATTATAGCACCGATAATTAAGATAAAACTTGATCTAATCTTGATAGATCGTATAATAATTTCAATTATTAAATTCATATTTTCAAAAAGTTTAAAAAGTCTAATAAATTAATGATCAAACTCTAATAAGATATTTAAATACTATAATTTTGTGGTTTACAAAATTAATACTTTAATTTATTTCTTCAATGGTAGAATAAAATTTTAGATTTTGAAATTTGATTTTCATAAGTAAAAAAATATTTTAATATTATTTTGTTATGGTAATGCAATACTATGACGTTTATTAAAAAAATTAAAAATAAATGATAAAAAATAAAAGTTATTGTACTTGTCTTATCATTTTGAAACGTCTTGTATACGATAGAGTAGGTATAGTATAATTATTTTCAGTCAGTTTTAATTAGAATGTAACCTGTACTAAAAATTCTCACCATTATAATAATTTAGGATTATTTTAACAAATAATAGTAATTAATGCGTTTGCACTGCATATTGACTATGCCTAAATGTGTGCGTATAGATATAGTGAGCGCCATTCCATTGTTTCTTATAGCTCACTGCTATTGTTCGATTCTATAAACGATGATAAGTCATGATGATGATTGCAGTGGACAACGCGTTTTCGTTGAGATTTTAACCCTTTGCAGTAAATATGAAATGTGTAAAATCGATAACGTTATACACCATTTCGATCGGAAACGGCACAAGATTATCTTATAATACGTACCTACACATACATATATATGTATATGTGTGTGTGTGTGTGTGTATTATAGAATGGATTTTTATCCGCAGACCTGTCTCTGCTGAACAATACAATGGAAAACGACGTGTCAAAATCACACACTATTATACGCACACGGTCGTCCCCCGTTCAGTATAGTGTACACACACGTATTATATGTACATGAGAAAAAACAAAATCGGGTGCAAGTCACGTTTGTCCGTGTAGAACGCAAACGTATATACAATAATATATGTATAGAAGAAAAAAAAATTGAATATTATATGTATATATATACGTATGTACAATAATAGTATATAGATATATAATTGTGATATTGTATTTGCTGCGCGTGTGGCTCACGCATTGTTTGATGTAGACAGCAAACGGACAGCAGACACAGTTTATAATTTTGGCGGAGACTACCTATATAATATTGTAAAAATAATAATAATAAAATATAATAAGCATGAATAGATATTATTAATATTACGTGGTGCATATTATATTGGACTTTTAGCAGCACTGACGACTTTCTCCGTTCGGGGTTTTGCGTTGCGCGTATTATAATGATTATTGATATATTATACACACAATACACAGGGGCCGTCAATATTCTACTCATAATACACGCGCTAACATATCGTGTACCTACATAATAAAATGTACTTAAATATTTACAAACACCACATCGTACATTATAATATACCTGCCGTGGGCCGTGAGGAATACATTTTCATTGTTTTTATACGCGGCGTAGATGCATAATGTATGCCTGTATATATATATATATATATATATATACATGTACTAATACGTATTTCATGTATATGTACTGAAAATACTAAAAGGAATAATGAAGAAAAAAACTTTAAAAAACACACTTTGGATTATACATTTTTCTTTTTTCCTTTTTTTGTTCTCGCTTTTTTCGGAAAACAGAAAGCCCTAAAACGAGTACCTACCACCTATATAATATATACTTAGGTACTCGAGTCCGAGATGTATAGTGGCATGGTGTGTTCAACGTCATCGTCGTCGGCAGTGGCGGCTGTTGAGTGACCCGCGAGGAGAGAAAAAAAAAAGAAATAATGAAAACCCCGTCGTCCTCGTGTATATATACATACGCATGCATCAAACCGTCAAAGGGAGACCACCACCACGCAATCATAATAATAATTATACTTGGGGTCGCCGGCTCTGCATTGTTTAATTATTATCGCTGTACGTGACCAAGGGCATTTTAGTAGGCAGTCACGTAACGCGACCGTGTAAAACACAAGCGTCTCGTCGCGTATAATTGGGCTCGTTCTCGAGAGCCTTTATTTCGCTCACCCCCGCAGACTTTACATACCGCACCCACATACACATGGTGTAGTAGTGCTCTAGGCGTTTCCCGCCAATATTTTCAAGTACGTCGCGCGCGCCGGAGTATAATAATATAAGATAGGTACAACACACAGCATATTCTGCATTGTGTAATAATAATAGGTAGTTTTTATACCGGCAGAAATTCACATTCTCCGTTCTTTATAATAATATATGCACGTACATGCGATTAATATATACTTACAAATTTGGCTAGTAAATTCCTATTCGCAAGATCTGCAACGGTGTATTTGGGATTTTTCCTATGTTGGCGAAATGGGGGAGAGCAGGTTATTTTAAACGATTTCTCATTCACCATGTAAATATAGCAAATATAGAAACTGTCAGTTCGCTGCGTTACAGTTTTATATACTATATAATATCACATAATAACACTGTATAAACATACGTAATACGTATAAAATTTGAAATGTGTTCAAAAAAATATTCAATTTATATTTGTAAAAATATAATATATTATGCCAAGAAGATAAATATAATGAGAGCTAAGAGGTCTGTTACGGTTAATATAAAATTAATATTAGTTTAGCACTTAATTTATTTAAGCAAGGCAAAACACTTGAAATCTAAAAAAACCTATAAGTTATAAGTTTTATAACCCTTATTAGATTTAAAGAATTTTTGAATCCTATTCATATTGAATCTTATTTCTATCTTATTTATATAATTAAAATATTATGGAGTATATATTTCTGATAAAGTTCTACTTATATAATTCGAATGTGGGTAAACTATTCCCGTAAATAATCTGTTTAAAAATTATTAAGTACTAATTAGGTATAGGCAATTATTTTAAAAAGGTCATATCTTATTATAAAGTGTTAATTTATGTTCTATTATAAACACCAAAATTACAATAGGAAGTTTGCAACACGTGAATACAGTGGTATATTATATTATAATATTATAAGGTTTGTTACCCATGTAATTTATGAAGTTGATTTAGTTGTCGTTTGCTTTGGACACTTGATGCATATACAAGTGCAAAATTATATTTCATCAGTTAATATTTGCAGTGTATTGTTGACGTTTCCAGAGTATTTGTTTAAATATTTAATATTGATAATAGTTTTTAATAGAAATTATTATAATTTATAAAAAAAAATTTATTTTTATTTTATCTATTTTAATGTTGAACAAATTCTGAAGTCGTTCAAACAAATTAATACAAGGAAATAATTACTAACTAATGATTAGAAAAAAAAATCTATAAAATCTTGAGGAGGAGTTATTTAAAACTGTTTATGCTGACTATCAATACAAATATATTAATGTATTTATGTACATACATTGTACATACATGGTATTTTCTAAATGAAAACTAAAAAAACTGCAATTAATAATTTCTATGAGTCATAAGAGGTATGAACAACTTTATAAATCTTAAAATTGAGAAAGAAATGTATATTATTATATATACAACAACTGATGTTGAAATGCATACATAATAATATATATCCATTTATCTTTATCGAAAATAATCAAACATGTTTCGTTGTATTATATCCTTAAATTTTTATACGAATAAACCTTTACACTGATGATGCTGAAATATTTATCATACTCACTGTAAAATACTGTTACTGTATATATTTGACTGTAAGCCTAATTACAATGTCAAAACAGACGTGCGTTAGATTAAAATTCTTTTTTAAGAGTACTCGGATATCTTACTCGACAAAAAATCCAAAAAAATACCGCGCACAAAAAGATGACAAGGCCAAAAAACATTTTTCAAGGAGACCTTCGGGGGTATTATGCGAGTGATGCAACGACGATAAAAAAGAAAAAAGAAGAAAGAGCGTTGGACAAAAAGTCAGAAGGGGAGTGAAATTATTAAAAAATAAAACACAAGACCTTATATGGCTATATATACTATAGTGTGGACGGTCTTGGTGGTGTGGGGGGGATCGGTGGCAGGGCACTGGTGGAAGAGTGGCACGGAGGAAAAAAAGAGAGAGAAATTGGCAACGACGACCAAGTCGAGTGGTGCCGAGAAAGTTGCAGGGGAGAGGGCGAGGAACGTGTGGCGGGGAAGAGGTCGGCACTCAAGTGCACTTGACCCGCACCGTGGTGCGTGCGTGTGGCCGGCGAATAAATCGCTGTCACCATGGTGACCGGACTTCGGTTGCCAGGCGACACGGTGTAATACCGCGGTATGATCGACCTTTGCGACGCCCTCACCTGCCACCCCGTAGCTCTGTAGTCCGTGGTGTAGCAGTGCTGTATATACTACACCACCCGCGCTCCCACACCAGACCCATTCGCGCACACCTATTGACCGACAGTCAAAGGCTCGCGCCACCGTTGTTATCTAAAAGACTTAGCGGGAGATTAACCTTTGACGTTCACAATAAACCCATCAGATTTTACAAGATGAATTATTTAATACATATATATATATAAATATATCGTCTTGTTCGATGCGCCACGGTGCAATTTATTATACCGATTTTCATATTATATAGCCGATAAAGCATCCCCTATAAGTTTTCCTTTTATTTTTTATACACCTATCGAGAACAATTTGTACGTATACACTTTTTATTATCTGCCTATACATTCTTCTTGGTAGGTAAGTGCAATTCCTATACGCCTTGCTGCACAACATTGAATGATTATTATGTGCATATAATTATATGTATATACAGGTACATATTTTAACTCATTAAAAAAAAAAATTAAATAAAAAACCTAAGTGGGGTAATATTATGCATTTCGGAAGTACTCTAGCAGTTAAACGCCGTGATTTTACACTACGCATACTCAAGAACAATATGCATTTGATTGAAAGATTGAAAAAGGGTTTCAAATGTTTTGAAACAGTATATTACATTGTTTATAAAACTTATACTTTTAAATCTCTTGAAATCTATACGAAATGTTTAAACGAGTGTAAATTGTAGTTCTGTTCGAGAATTTAAGATTTAAAGACTCAACTGTGCAATACACTTGTATTAATGTATATATATATGGACTGTAGTTTATCAATGATCATTTGATACGTTTTAATGGGTATATCAAATATAGTTAATTATGTTACTTGGATTTAATAGAGAAGTTAATTTGGATGCCATCATGAATCCCTAATACTAAACGATTACTAAAAAGTCTATATTATTGTGGATAAAAATAAAATTATTATAGCTAGGTAGGTACTCAGCTATATTTTTAGAATTATAATTTGATATATTACGTAATATGTATACTGTTTTAATAGTCGCATTATTATAAATTCGTATAGTGTACTTAGTACTTTCAAATACGTATTATTATGGTTTTCAAAATATAAATATAAATTATTTATTATTCGGTCACGAGCCATAACATTTGATCAGTAAGTACCTACGTAAGTCTATGAGTGACACGTGTAGTAAAAATATGTTAATATGTTTAAATAGGTAACAAATAACTCGAAGTATACAATTGCCGGTATAATATATGCATCGCAATTCGTACGTATAATTTATGCATTATATCAACTTAACTTAAATACCTATCCTATTACCTGAATAATATTATACCAAGATATTAGATTCATATAAGAATATATATATATATATTTATACAGTTGTAAAGATAAATATTTGTGTATGTTAATCTATAAATGCATTGAATTATAGTATAAACAATAATTTTTACATAATTACATTCTAACTGTAATATAGTAACACGATCCGCGAGATTCAAAAAATAAAGTCAAATTAGCTTATTGTCATATATATATATATATAATATATTTATAACGTGCAAGGTAAATAATAAAATACCTAAATAGTTAATACATAGGAAAAATTAGTATAGAATGATAAGTAAATAATGAGCGATGTACCGGTATACCGATTACCGGGGTACTCAAAAGCAGTAACAGGAATAATGATATACTATTATAACCATGTTTAGATAAACAAATAGGTTAATATTTAGAGTGTGGGCAGTAGTGAGGCAAAATGAAGGGGCTCATATGAACTTGGAAAAATGTAATTTTTAATGTTTTATCGAATCACTCCTTTACACAAACACAATTCTGTGTAGTTGTATTCACTACTCAGTATTGTAATTATAAAAAACAATCAGTTATAGGAGTATCCGGGTATCTAGAGGTCCATGGAAATTGGTAAATGATACTATTTTATGGACATGACATTATTTCCTAAACAGAAATTTTGAAAACATATTTTTGCTGCTGGGGACTTACAGACTACAGCTTTGTCCTTGTGTAACTCAGTTATACACACCATGATGTGTTTGTACAAAAGTTTGGGAAAAAACTTTAGAAGATTTGAAAATATCATCATCAACAAAGTTATGTATACAATATACATATAAGTGATACACGACTGGCGCCAAAATCAATTTAAGGAAAATTTAATACAAATCTCAATTACTCTTATCAACCCGTACATTTTATAACTCGAACCCCAGAACCAGGATTTATTCAAGCCACTTTTAAACAGCTGCTTATTAAGGCATTAATATTTCGGTAAAAAGTAAGAAACAATAGTATTCTTTATCATTTTAACTATACGTATATTTTTTTGTAGTATGGACAGTGGGAAGTTGTCCAGTCTGGGTAAGGGTTTGACGCCCCATAGATTATATAACCAACATTTTATAATATCATGTAGAAGGTAAAATAAACGCGTGCAAATATTAGCGAGATTCCGATCGAAAGGCAATGGTTGTGTACCTGTATATATAAGATATTTAGATAATATTGTATATTATTATATAGCTATTATTAGGTACAGTCAGCCGCGGTTGTATTGTCGGTCAGTCACTATTGTTTGCAGCATTTAACGCCTTGCGTGCGCCATACAACACACACACACACACACTAACACAAGTTCACACGTCAGTCCAGTGACGGACGTCATGCACCTGTCATGCAACGGCGACGATACGACGACGGGGCGACCACCCACGGGGCACACGACGGCGATGACTTGCGCGTTTCGCGGCCGACTCGGGAATTGGCCACAATCTCTAGTCAAAACGTACGGTGGTTAAGAAACAATACTTAAGTTCGGTGGCGCTTTCACCGCAGCCGCCGAAATGGCGCCTTATTTTAATGCGGTCTTTCTCCCAGACTTCGTCCCGAACCGATTCTATAATATTACGGTACAATCATATGGTATTATGCTATGATGCATTGATGCATCGTTGCAGTTGAATTCGAAATACGATTTTGGACAGAGTAAACCGCACAGACTTACTTGTAGATATCAAACACCGTAGAACACTATATTCTACGACGTTTTATATTATAATACGTACTTCTGTCGAAAACTTATTACAGTTTTATTTTAATCGCATTAGATTGAAGTCGTTTTATCGGATGCCAATGGTCGAGTCTAAGAATTTATTATTATTATATTCATTTCATTGAATATGCGCGAGGAAACATGTGAGCAAAAACCTATTATAATAAGTAACAACATTTTGGGTGAAATGTTTAATGCTTGCTAAAGCGATTATTACGTTCTAAAAACCACAGACGATACGTACCTAATTAAAAAAAAAAAAACATTTTCCGTACCGTTCATCCATCATCATAATATAAGGTGAATGATATTTCTCGAGGAACCGACCAAAAGCAGCGAATAGTCAAGCTTTTCGAACAAACACGGCTGTATGATAATAAAATGTTCTACAGTTCACTGACCATGAGCCCTAGTGGGTAATATCATATACAATTATTCCGTTTGTGCGTATTATACCGTACACATTGCGGTGCGGTTACGTTCTGTATAATAATAATAATATGTTTTATAATATACTCGCCATATACATAATATATTATATTATATAGCACGTATACCATGGGCCTGCACATTCATATTTAAATGGTGCGGTCTAATTCCGAGTCCGGTTTTCGAATTTCACGGTGCCAAAGGCACGTGACAGGGGTCGAAGATAAATTCGCGCTGAAAATTCTTAACACCCCAAAACGTCATTGTTGTCCAGTAATACAGCCGCCACTGCCGTTGACAGTATCTCTCCCCCGCGTGGACGCGCGACCGTTTACACTCACTTTTATTAACTCCGCCGCTGTTCACTCACCCTGCCCGACTTTCACGCGACCGTATAATGTATATATATATATAAATATATCCTCTGCTTTCTCTCTCTCTCTCTCTCTCTGTATGTTATATATGAACGCGTATACACCAGACTTGTCGCTTGTTAATAGCCTCCACTGAGTGTTTGTGACTGCCACCGCCAAATACGGTGGCCGGTCGTCGGCGACGGCGGCGGTCATATATAGCGTCCCTTTTTCCAAGACACATAATATTATACACTGCACATTATTATACGCTCGCCACCACCGCCACCCTTTTGCAGAATTATTATGCGTTGAGTAGGTATATATAATATTGGCGCGATAATGGCGAAACGTTTTTTTTTTTTTTCATTTTTTTTCTCCAACCCACCACAGTTATATAATATATAGTATTATAAAATAATACCATTATTTTGTGGATACACTATACATAAATTCATCATCATCGCATCATGGAATTCGACGTGGAAAGTGCCCTATATACGAGCGTTGGAATTTTCTCACGTCGTTGTCGTCGTGCGCGTGTGGGAATTCGGCTTGGAACTTTATGTTTGTTCATTTCCGATCGAGTTGTTTCGAAAACGCGCATCTTGCACTGCACATGTATATTATTACGTCGACGTCATATAGGCGCGGGCGCGTTTCTCACACGGGAAGAAAATAACAATAATAATGCCCACTTCCGAGTTAACTTACCTATATGTAATGCGTGATGTGTAACGTGTTCAGTGATTTCGCGGTGGTCTCGGTAATGCGGCCGTGGGACTCACACGACGAAACAATGGGGCGGCACAGCGCTCGCGCACCCCCGTATATACGCGGACCACCGCCGAGCGCGAGACTTTAACGCGTATACGTGCACATAGGTACGTATAATAATAAATATATTTCGTGCATAGGTATATAGGACGCGTTTTGTGTTCTATGTCCGGGCCAACGAACACCGGTCTCCGCCACCACCGCCGCCGACGACTGCAACACCACGCCGCGGGGGAATGTCGAGAGCCGAATAATATAAGTGACGAAATCATTATTGGCGATTTTCTTTGACGACCCTGGAATCTGAATCGCACCGTGGTGGCTCGCAAACGGTTTCAACAGTTTAACCTAACCATTTTGTTGGCCGATTAGAAATGGAATCGAGCCGGTTGCGAACGCACGCACGCACGACGACGCACTCACTGCACACACACACACACACACACACACACACACATACACTTTTTGATTCTATAGTATGTGTGACCCGCTAAGCCGCTAAGGTATTCTATACGGCCCGTTACATATTTCTAAAATAAAACAAAACATTCAAAAAATCGTAAAATACCTTTTTTCTTAATTTATATCAATTCCTTTAAAAATATAATTATATATACGATTTATGATGGTTAGCTATTACTATATAGTCATTGATTATAGTTATAATAATATAATTAATTATATAGTTATAGTTAATAATAATTAATAATCAATGCTATAGTTTATTATATATATCTACATGGTATTTGACACGGATGATGGGTTAATGATTGAGGCTTGCGGTATCAAGAAAAGAACAAAGTCCATGGCTCTACGTGAATCAATTGACCGGAATCCTTCCTTCCATTATCTAGGCCTCTATATGCTATAAGTCTTAAGTCAGCCTGGATAAGTTTTACAAGTTACAACTGCAGTTATGAAAAAGATACTGTCGTCTGATGGCGATCACTGATCTCATTTCACACGACTACATAATGATTTATTGGTGGGACTTAGCGGATTTGTGTATGATGGCCTACGTAAATACGCAACAGATGATGTCTTATGTTGTCATGAAGATGCAAATGTAGGTATTCTGGTGGATAAGGCAACAACTAATGAAAAATATAGGTACATAAAATAAGGTATTAGTAAAATAATATATAATATAATATTTTGTCTATATTTATCAATTTTTATTTTTAGTAATAATGGGATGTTATGTTTGTTATGTGATATTTATGGTCCAAAATGTCTAGGGAACCTTATAATATATAAATGTGTTTTATTGATTGAATTCACATTCTAAATAATAATAATAGTATGTATTTTAAAATGTATTGACGTCTACTTAAAGTGCTTTGTTAAAAAAATTTAATAACAGTTTTAGCATTTTTAAGTTGATAATAAACCATTATTTGTTAAATATATTCGATAATTTAACACATCTCGCATGTTTATTGTAATCAAGTATTTAATAAATGATTTTTTTTAATAAATTATTATTGGAGCTGTAATTGTTATAACGATATTCTATAAATATCTTTAATCCGTTTATTGTTTACCATTTTTTATGCAGTCCTCTTCAGCAATTTTTATCCGTGTGGCTTCTAAATATTTCTGCCGTAAAATGTATTTATCCTTTTCACCCTTTTTCTGCAATCTGCAAATACTATGTATTTATATAATTTTCTCATTGGCATAATTCGAGTTTATTATCTGTTGTGTATAGACTGTATATTATAATAAAGAGAGGCACTCTTTTTATCGATTATTATACATATCTGAAGTCACCAGTATTCAAAAGTTTAAATGAAAAAAAAAACAAAATGTTTTCTCACCTCGGCTAAAGTCCTATGAGGTTGTGATCCTTGAGAAAACAAAAATATCTAGAAACCATATAACTAGCATTATCCATACTTATTTTAGCGAAAATCAATAAGGTTTCACTACCTAATATATATTTTTCTATATAGACTTTATATTTCATTTTTAAATAACTTTCATTCCAGATTATAATTTACAAGTGCCAAGTATTAATGCATTTATTATCATTACCGACAATACCCCTGTATACTTGTTACGAAAAAAAAAAGTGCGTATAAGTGGTACCGTTTCTCGTATCTATACCAGCCTACCGATTACCTTCTGGCTTCTGCGTATAAAATTGCCCCTTTTTCTCAGTGAATATACTCTTTTAAAGTAATATAATAGTATAACATACATTCAATTGCAGTTATAAACTTTATTAACCAATATAATATATTATATTTTAAATGATGGATTGTTTATGTATAGAATATACGAGTATATGACAATTTTCAATTTTAATTTTTGTTTAATTATAAATACGTATTATCTTATGACATCAATTTTAACAATAATTTATTAATTACTTAACAATTAACATAATACTTTTAAAAATTATATAAAGTATGCCTCATTTATAATTTACAATATATTTTAATATTTAAATAGTGTATGCCGTATAGGATCAATTAGTTTTCTATTGATGAGTGATCACATTTTCTCTTATTTTTATTTTTATTTTTTTGTTTAGCTTTTTAAATTGCTTTTTAGGTATATATTTTAAATTTTTTCATTTTATAGTATCTACTATATCTACTATAAACCCTGTAAATTTGTTGTTTAGGAAAATATGTAGGTACTCGAATAGCTTTGATTTTCTTTTTAATTATTACAAGGTTCGGAATGTTCGGATAAATTAGTTCAATATATATTATATATACTTCAATACGTCAACCCAATTTCAAGTGTTTTATTACTATTATTGTTATTAAATATTAATTATGTTAATTATGATTTTTAATAATTATTTTACTGCTAAGAGCTTATTCAATAACAACTAACAAGATAAAATGGCATTCATTATAGTTATCGTTATCCTATATATATAATCCTTTATTTTCCATTTTATAAAGTAATTGACTGTAGTATAAATACGAATTATGATTAGTGCGTAAACCATGTAAAATAATATTGTTGATATTGTTGAGTTTTTACGGTAGGGATATTTCCAATCAATAAAGAGATGATTAATTTTGAAATAAATTAAGTATGTATGAAAACTTTAACGCTTAAATTTAAATAAAAATCATTAATTTGTCTACACAAATATTTATCATTTTTAAAAGAGGTATTTTTAAAAATATTTTTAGTTTTAACGAGTTCTTTGTATTCAATATTGAATACATTGGTATACTTTTAACCAATAAAAAATAAATAGCAATTATAATTGATATAATTATGCTGATCATGCATATTTTATTTAAATACTTTTTAGGTCTAAAAATGTTGGTAAAACTTAAAACATTAACGTTTATTATACATTTTCAAGGCACCAATTAAAAATTATTGGTACTATTAACTCAATATTTAATTAAAATTAATTGTATTATTTTTTTATTTTGCTAAACAAAAAATTGGAATCTTGACTTTTTTAAGTGGCTTATAACGTTTATGTATATAATAATGTAATAATGATCAATCAATTTATACGTTGACTTTAAAAAATATATATTCATATAATATTAATATAACATTGAGACTTCAAAGAGATTTATGTGCATAGGTCATTTCTATTACTTAGATAGTGGTATGTATGTAATAAATAAATAAAATATACTTCGATCCAGTTGTTTATATGGGTACTATAAATGTGCATATATTTATACAAGGTGACGGATTTTATTTTAAATTAATACGGTGCATGATAAATATCAATTATTGAAATTGAAAATGGCAGTGGGTACCAATTTATCCCAAAATAATTGTTAAGATATAATTATTTTAAACTATAACGAAGGGTTGTTTGCAGTCTTTAACGTGTTTATTCAATTATACCTCGAAAATCAATATGTTATATAATTTCAATGCCCCATGCTCGGAAATAAGTAAAATATAATCGATTAATAATTTCTTTATATGATTATTGTCTTATTTTTCTTCTTCTTTTGGCTTTATCTACTCTACAAGAGTTTTTGCCGCCATCACAACTTCAGCCTATGATATTGTCATCAATAAAAAGAGGTTAATATTTGTTGAAATGATTTCATTTTCCTTAAAAATATTTTCTGAACAAAAGTAAATCGTTATATATGTAAATGATTGTCAATTTAGCAATTTTAGACTCTAAATACCATCATCTACACTCCGCTCTAAATAGAAAAAAAAAGTAGAAATAAACGTCCGCTTACCTGTATACACCATACGGTTAAAGTGGTATATTGCAGAAAATAAAATCACAGTTTATAGTATTTAGTTTCTTGTAAGGTAATTTATCGAGTGGTAAAAATAAAAAAACAATAGATCTTGTATGTGATGGTTTTACAAGAATATACAAATATGTCAACCCAGTACATTTGCGCACATACGTGTCATATATAATCCGATTGAATAAACCATTAAATCGTATTATACAGTCGGACCTATTACAACTTTCTTCGTATACATTATATACGTATAAAGTTATTAAATTTGATTTTTCGTCCATGCATATTTCAATTTGAAAAAGCAAATATTTTTTCGGTTTGACCTTTCCTGTGGGGGTTTTATCATCATTTTTTAGCTACCCAATAATAATTGGATTCAAATCAAAGCACTGCAAGCTCCCATGATATATATATATATATATTCATTTTTTTCTCCACCGGTGATTGTTGGGGTCGATCGGGTTTTTTATTGTACAATTGTACATACATTTTGCGCCTTATTAAATCGATCCCCTCATGTGTTAAAACGATCCTGTGGGTTGTGTATGCGTGTGCGTGTGCGTGTGCGTGTGTGTGTGTGTGTGTGTCATGTATGTGTATACGTGCACGCGATTATGGGTGTGCGTGTGTGTGGTGTGTGCATAGAGCGCACTGTCATGGCGTCGGGGGCGCGGTTTTCTGCTGGTCTTGGTTCCGCCTATTTTCACTCGTCATACAGTTCGCTTGTGTTTTATAACATAAGTTTATATACATATATATATGTATAGTTTCATAGTCCATAATGCTACTGTTTACTCATTAACAACTTTATGTACTCGCCTTAAGGACTTGAGGAACGAGAAGACACGCAGAACACACAAGACGAAAACGGTTTTCACACATACACGGCAGAACATAATACATATATTATATAAATACGATCGACAGGGGCTGAGATAATCACTATGCGCCCGTTGCCGCAAGAGAAAAACAATTATTGTTTATTGTTTATTGTTTATATATATATATATATGTTTATTTCGTACGTACAATCACATATACATCACATTTTACAAAAAAAAAAAAAAATTAATTTATAATCGACAAATAAAAAAAAAAAAAAAATTAAAATAATTAATATAATAGGTATTGAATTGAAGTCAAATATTTTTACAAAATAATTACAGTTCGAGGTTGTGCAAAACATGTTTTCGCATATTTATTCGGACTTATTTTATAAATAATACTCGTCGTAAGTAAGTTAATGATAGTAAGGAGGCAATAGTAAACAAACATTTGCTCATACAATTTGATACACTTCTAATATATATATATATATAGTGATAATTAAATCGTCCACAATTACTAGACATTTAATAAAAAACGGACCAATTTAATATTAATAAACAAACAATGATAATTATATGTATAAGCTATAAATTGTACAACTACGTTGATAAATATAGGTCATTGAACGATGACCTCCGTTTTATTAATTTTTCGTGTATAAGATTCATATGATAATTATAAATAACAATTTATAGTATTAAAATTACTTTGACTTTATACAAATACCTATATAAATATAAATATATATATATATATATATATATATATATATATTTATATATATCAAATAATTATTGAGACACAATACGAGACTATGTATATATATAATATTATTGTTCAAATTGTTTTACATCTTCGTTCAATATTCAATTTAACCATCTTATTAGATATAAATTTACAAAAATGATTTAATCATACTTTGGGTATTCAAACAGTCTATTTGTATATAGAATCTACTTGCTACATTCTTAGTTATAATATACAACTGAAAATGGTGTGTATAGTGCTTTTAAACTTAATGTACACACGCTTTATATAAATATAATAATAATAATAATAATAATAATAATATAATAATAATAATAATGATAATAATAATAATAATAATAATAGAAGTAAAGAATTATTATGTACGAAAAAACATATCAAAGTGAAACTATCACAGACCTAACAAATTAAAAAACAAATTATCAGACATCATCAGACTGATTTCAGTGATAAACATGTTTATGCTATTTGCTATACAATATTATTCAATAAATTCAACGGCTATGTACGCAGAAGATATACTATGTATAGTATAATATGACTGTAAGTCTGTATAGACGGTTTAAATAAATGTAAGTATATATATATTATTCAAAATACACTAAATTAATAAAGTATAACATAGAGGTAGAATATGTTTAGATTTTGAAGAGTGAAAAAACTCAAATTAATTAAACAAAATTAACTTAAATAATTGAAAATAAAATAATAAACTATAGTATATACAACTATATTTGTATATAGCTATGTTGACAGGGGACATAATATGTTTTACTAGTATCTCATTAGAATTGCGCTTACTATAATGTTTTTGGGGTTTGGAATTGTCTATAACATATTATGTATTATTATGAATACATAATATATTTTCTAATGCGTATAATATATATATACGTACGTCGTTCACACATAATAAATATTATATGAATTATACCTATAGACACAACAGCAATATTGCATTGCGTTAAACGATATGGAATCAATTTTTGAATATCTACAGTGTTAATTTGCTTAAAGATAGGTAACGGACCAAACATATAGGTCCATGGCTCACCAAGCACGTCCTTGAATGGATAAATAGGACATGTTCTGTTGTTGATGGTGATGTTGACCTACATTCTGTCTTGGATATGGCATTGCAGTGTTAGTCAGCAACTGGTGTTGCGGTGGTTGGTGTTGTTGTTGGTGGTGCCCAATGTTAGGTGACCCGTGATGGTGATGATGACCGTGATGATGGGGATGGACGGGGACGGGTACGTGGCCACCATGGTGCATGGCGGGGCTGTGGCCGTTGCAATTGTTGCCACCTGGAGCCGTTTGTTGGCCCGACGAATCTGAAGTGCCCGAACACGGTTTACCGTCTTTCACTAAAACGGGCACGGCCACTCGTCGTGGTGAACTCTGGGCCTGCGGATAAATTAACTACTCAATCATAGTCTTAACACTCTTAACGCTTTTAACGCGCATAATTATAGGTTCATATATATGCGTATAACGTGTATACCTATTATTATGCCTAATAATATTATCCGTAAGAATATCTGTTAAAATGTTTAAGTTACATTGACAATATAAAATATATAGATATAATTACTTTTGTGATTTTCATAGCAGAAAAAATTGTGTCTAATAAATAACCATATTTTAAAATAAATAGCGTTAAGATATGTTTCAACAACTTTAAATAAAGTATATATATATACACCGTTTGTTTAGAACACCCGATCGTTGTAGACTCGTTACAAGGATTTGATTTAAAAATAAGTTGAAATAAATCAAAGTATATTTTTTATAAACAACTAGTTCTAAAGCTTACATGTAATTGATGTATAGGTAGTAGAAAAATTATTTACCTGATTTTGGGCGTTCTGTTCGGCCATTGCTTTTTCTTTCGCTTGGCGTTTACACTTGTATCTATGGTTTTGGAACCATATTTTTACCTATAAAAATACCATCATACTTATATTATCAGATTTTAACCATTTTATACTATAAATTATAACATTATAATATAGTATAAACAGTGAATTTAAATATGTTTATCATATATATATGGTATATAATTCCGTGGTATGCATAGTGTATAGTATTTTAATTATATTATATACAAATATACGATATATAATTTAATACGTTTTTAAACAAATACCTACTCTGTTCATAATAATTATCGTGTTGATTAGTATAATTAATAATATATGTTATAGTTAACGCCTTATACGGTAATAATAATACATCAGCATATCTAAAAATAAATGAAATGGAAATGCGTTGTTATAGGTATCTGAGCAAGGGTTATAACTATTGATTAATATAGTTAATATTCCTATAGGCTATCGTTGTACTGTCAATGAATCCGTAGAAAAAATAAATGAATTTATAGGTACGAATGAGCATTTATAAGTTGCTGTTGAAAGTCAAAAGATGACCAACATTAATATTGACAGTGAATGGGAACGAAGTGGAAATAAAGTTGAAGAGGTGTTTTTAAAAGTACTCGCGAACCGAGTGCACTCTACGCGGCTTTTTGATAACGGTTTAAAGACTAACTCTTTTGACCGAATGAACGGGATCCGCCACCACCGCTACCGCGTATAATACTTGAAGCCACCACGAGTATCTGCGAATAATTCCTACATAAATTCACTTCACTTTTCAAAAGTACTCGGTTTCTACTCAGCTACTTGTCCATATAAACGATACGCATTCACGTAGATTTCACGTCCTGTACCAACCCCGTCACCGTCAACATGTTATAAATGATTCTAATTTTTTGTTCCACGTGTGCACTGTATATAAATATGAGTACTTATACAATCATTTATGTATGTATTCACATGTATGATAAGCAATTTATTGTATACATTTGCGGTATACATGTAGTATTATTATTACCCACCACTCGTTGATAAAAATATTATTAAAACAATGATGAACACACCAATACACTATATATAATAGTATACGTAAAACTCAACGGTTTTTAAATATATAATATACGAGTATGAGCTATTTATATATACCTTTGTTGTCACGTTTCTATACGTACTTGATGTGAATTACCGCACTAGAGATTATGATGATGTTTAAAGCGAATATGTGCTAGATGCCCAGATGTGATGAGTATTATATAACATTATAATTACAAGTAGAGCATTTATCATAAGTCCAATGCTATATGTTGGATTTATTGTTTTTAAAACTACAAATATCGGGTTGTGCCATTAATATAACTCACGTGTGACTATATTATACGTCTATATATAATGTATTTTTTTTCGAAATGCTAACATGAATAATATTCAAAATATGGATGTTTGTGCGATGATAAATAAAGACATCTATATTTAAAGCTACTGATTGTGTGAAAATAGATGAAGCATTATATAATTATGAACGAAAATAATAGATCAAAACATTCTAATATTGTGTCCATAAAATATATATTTATATATAGTCATATAGTTAGTCAAATTAATATTTATATATAACATGTATTTATAGTTGAATGGGTCCTACTGCGTATAGTTGTACACATATTACAAAATATATACCAGCATGAGGATATTATATAATATAAAGGAATGGGGTAGATAATGTTATGTTTACACAACACGTCGAATTAATGCATTATATTACAGTACTACTTTAAACATTATGCAAAATATGCATTTTAACAAAATAGTTGGATGACTATACGATTACTAGCCATACGTATGATCTCTTATAAATACACATGTCGGTGTATATAATGTCAATATTTGAAAGCTATCTGGCTATACCATGGAAATTTGCGGAAAGATATAAATAATAATTAATAGTTGATGACACAAAATCATGTGAAGATCATATTCGGTAAACAGTTATGATATTGTGATTGGGGCAAAAATAACATAATTATTATACAGTATAATGAGCGATTTAATAATATCGGGTCCAAAACTAAGATTGGTCTTTTGAGCAATCAATACTAACCGGGCTGAGGGCCAACCTTTTTCCGATGCGAAGACTATTTTTGTCGCGGTAAATCATAAGTATATGTGTTGGGTACTATTATCTCTTATACGACATTTATACAACTTTGAAATAAGTCTGTCCGTCCAGATTGTCTCAAAAGCTCGTATAGGTTTTATGTCGGGCCATGTACCTATATTATTTGGTCGGAATAATGCGTTGAAAATATTCGGAAATGTAAACTTGTTTCGGCGCTCCCGAAATATTTGCTTCCGGGACGGTTATGCACTGCGCCACTATATTAGAACGCCCAACCCCAACCTTGACGACGACAAGTCTTGAACTATATAATAGTGATCGAGCGGAAGCGGTTTGGAACGTACCCGAAAATGTATACCTATATTACGTAATAATACTGTACATAGGTAAAATACACATGCGATAAAAAGCGTTGTACACGTATCGTATTATATATATATAATATGATAAATGTATGCTATGTGCATATAATATTATGTATTTATGTATTAATAATATATCGGGAATTATGCGGAAAATATATTATAAAGTATATACATTGTGTCCGCGGAGGCGGGCGACCGTGTTGACGAGAGGTCTGTGTGTTTACCGCTGATGATGGGGTACGCGCGCAGCAGGGACGCGAAAAACCCTCGCGAAAGAAAAGGAAATAATGCGTGGAATATATTATTATTATTATTATTATTATTATTAATATTATTATTATTATTATATTATGTACGTAACATTTGTGCCCTCCGCCGCTGCGGGTATACAAAACACAACGAATATATTATTACTATTACTATTATTATTGCGCCGGGCCGATTTTACGCCCGCGGGGAACACTCGACCGGCATTTTTGGGGGCGAACGGGTCCCCGTACTTATATACGACAAAGTACACACACACAACGACGACGGGTCCAACAATAAAAAAAAAAAAAACAGTATAATACATGGAAGCATCCGCGCCGCGATTATATTTTGTATAATATAATATATATATATATTATCATGTACGTTGGGTCTCGGACGCGCGCGCGAACGGGGCCCTTGCGCCGCAACATCTGGCGCCCCGGCGGCGGCGTATATAGGTACCGTACCAGGCACAATCTGTCGGCCATTGTTCTGCCGCCGCGCGCACCGGGTACCGATCATCTCGAGTGCGCCGTGCTCTCATTCACCACTTCAGACATTTTTCGGAGGGCTCACAATGAACGCTGCTTTATATTGTGCCCCCCCCCCCAAACAGCGGCAGCAGCACCACCGCCGCCACCACCGCCGTTGCACACTTCCACCGGTGACGATAGCGATCCTCTCGTACACACACACACATATTATTATAATATAAATATTATATCCGCGCGCGTATAGCGTTTTTCCGTCGGCACACAAACTCGCGCGTCGTACGATTTAAGCGGCGTGGAAAATAAATAAAACGCGTACGAAAGCCCGGCTATATAATATACCGGGTGATGCGGGATGGGTGGTGCGAACGATGACGGTATATGGGGAGGAACTGCGCGCGGGTGGTGGCGGCGGCGGCGGAGAGGACGCGCGGCTACAGACGATTATTATTCCCATTGTGATGGGACTGCAGCAGCAGCAGCAGCAGCAGCCGAACTGCAACGGCGCGGCGGCGAGAGCAGTGGCGGGAACCGACGCACGCGTAACCCCGGAAAATGTTTAAGCCTCATTAACCGCACGACGAACGTTTAAGCCGGGATCAACCGTTTCAATGGGCTCATCGGTTAGGCCGCGATAATCTCGCCGCGCAACGTCAAACCGTACGTGTAAAACTGCAGTATGATATTATAATGTTATACAATATATATGTACGGCACGGAACAACCGAGTTGAATATTATATTAAGACGGAATTACGACGACGACGTATACACAGTTGACGTAGTTGAATCACTGCAGTTTATTAAATTCACGCGTCGGCGGCGCCCGGCCGATGTTATGACGTGTATAATAATAATATGCAGAGTCCATAATGTTATATTACAGATCTTTTCGTTGCCACGCACGCACGCATGCACGAACCGAGGAAATCAAAACCTTTTATGTTTTCGATTTTACTCGGATCGAAATTTTTTTCTAATTTCACATCTCACGCACCGATTACATTTTTCAAAACTTGCAATCATAAATGATAACAATACGCCTGTAAACCTTGATAAACATATAAAATCGTGTGATGTACAATATGAATATACATTATCAACAACGATAACAACTTAATTTTGTTCAGATGAGATTGGACGTTATTTTACCAGAGTCTCGGATGAATATCCGAAATTAATAATTCCTACTCGCTCTAATAATAATCAATGATTAGTTATAAATTGCAATTTTCTTACATTCAGCTATGAACTATGTATACTGAACGGAGAATTATGTTTTAGTTATCAGTGTTATCACCGTAAAGTTACCACCTTAGTTATCATCTTTACTTGACCATAACTTTTTTGGAGAAACATCAATTAAACAAATGAATACGGCATTGGATTCGACCACGATTTAAGATATCTTAAAAAGGAAATATTTATTTGTCTGAAAAAGTTTACGTTTTAGTATTAATCTTTTGGTTGACGGTTGACCTAAATCATAATTTGTAACTCTTAGATCCTAATAAAATAATATAGGCTATAGATACCTTGGAATCTGAGTACCCTATTGTTCACTACAAAAGTTATAATAGTTCGGATGTATATACTATAATATATACTTGAATAGTAAAAAATATAATAATACGTATTTCCGAATAATTTAATTCTCTAGATGTATTTCTATAAAGTAGAAAATACAACTAGAATTATTTTATAAATATTATTATTATATAAACAAATAATATTTACCTGTGTAGGAGTTAAATGGATCAGACTAGCCAAATGTTCACGTTCGGGTGCCGATAAATATTTCTGTTGTTTGAACCTTCGCTCTAATTCGTAAACCTGTAAATAAAATTTCAAAAATACTATAAATTTTACCATCGCTTACAAATTAACCAAAAACGAAGCATCGATTTTAGGAAGGGAACATACACGTATACATATATGTTATATGTATATACAACTCGAAGGGGAAAGATATTTGGACAATGTACAAATGCGATGGACGCGTTCGTGTCAAAACGATGCCTTCATGGATTTGACGTGACGCCTGATTGTGTTTACATTTATACGAGAAATGTGGATTTTCAGACAGTTTAAGTGCGCTGTAAACATCTATACGAACTTGAATAGTAAATATGGTTTTAGGTTTCAGGATAGGTTTTCGCTCTTAAATAAAAAGCAGAAATACGTGGACAGTAATATATTTAAACAATATATATACTACAAAAATATTAAAGAAAATATTTTACTTCGTACTAAATGTTAGTTAATGTTCAGCTCATCACATTAGAAAGTTACTTATAAAGTTAAAATAATAGTTTATACTGTATAAGTTAGTTCTTAAGAACATTATAATGATAATTAGGTTAAGAAACCTATATACCTATTGGCTATTTATCTTACGCAAAAATAAATGATATATATATATAAATTTATATTATTAAATGGAAATATTTTTGTATACAAAATAATGAATATTTATATAAATAATGTAAAGGTATGAGAAAAATGTATAATCGAAGAGTTTTGGAATTATATGCGATTGTATAGTCTTACGTACTTGAGCCTGAGTGAACAGCACTCTCCGTTTTCTTCTCTGAGTAAGTGGAAACTGTAGAGGTGGTTTGGTATCGCATCCCATGTTTGACATACCATTCATTGAGGTATTTGACGATCCCATCAATCTCGATACTACAGTAACACGCAAAAGAATGATTACATTTGAATTTTTGGCATAGTAATAAAGGTCAATGACTTTCAGTCAAAAAACAAGGCTCATTGGGAATTCATTACGCTTATACCTCTACTATACGTAAGGGTCTCAAATAGTCCCCGCAACACCCCTTTCAACCACCTTATAAGATGCTCGTTTATTGACTCATGAATATTTCATAACATATATTATACATGTATATATCAATATACCACACATCCATAGGTTATAGGTATATAACATGCATACATATATATTATATATATATATATGCCCTGAGGATCTCATAACATTTATAATTTAGCCTTAAATATTACCTACGACTATTTTATCAAGACCAAAGTGATTAAATTATTCAATCAGTATTTAATTATCATGGTACTTAGTGCACTACTTTAAAGTTCAGAAATTGAAATATTGTTTATGTATGTGCGTAAGTGATATAGTATAATGTCATAACATGTTATTTATATTATTTCGTTTACAATATTAGGTATATAATTTATTATGTATCAAATATTAAATTTATGTATTCATTTGATTATTATCGAAATCAATTTATACTTTATACCATCGACAAAACGTTTTCGTATTTACCTAAAGACGATTTATAATCTAAGTGCTATTAATGGTAATATACTAATATACATTAATATTATTAATTAATATATATATATATATAGATATTGCATATATAAACATAAGCTACAGCTAAACAATAGAGTACGACGTGTTTATCAAGTATGGTAGGTTCCAATTATTATTTTGATGACAGGACGTAGTTGGTGCACAAACGGTATATATATATATATATATTATTTATATTAATGTACCCTCCTCCACAACCCGCGTCCACGCATAATATATTGTTCATGCCGGTCACAAAGCAAACATTATATTATAGGCGCGCCTTGTCAACTACAAATGGAGCGTGCGATATAGGTTCCGAGCTTTTTGTACGTATTATCCAGAGACGATTTTTGACAGGTTTTCACCAAACAGTTAGGGGTTGAAGAATCGATAAACACACTATATGTATTCGAAGACACGTGTCGGTAAAAATAAAATGTGTATGTGTGTGTTTGTGTGTGTGTGCTTTATAAAATTCGATTGCAAGCAAACTATATGTAAAGGTACAGTATTAGTTCTTGTAGTTCAGTTGTTCAATGCATATACGTCTACACGGGAATCAGAATACATAAAATAATGTGATTAACAATATAAGTATTGTAAATTAACGATAAAATTAATCTAATATCCTTATCATATATTAATATTATTAAATTTACAGAAAATAGAAGAATGAATGAACAATTGTTATAATTGTTTAATTATCAAATTCAAAATATGAGCAATTAAATCTGAATGAATTTATATATTCAATAGTTAAACTTTAGTAATATTAAATATTATATACCTATACAGCAATACATTCTGATAAAGTTAACTTATAGTCGTGTATTTATGTATATATATATATATATTTACTTTAGTTGTATTATAAATTTATAAACTTTATATTAATCTATAAACATTTGAATACTTAGAATATCAGTAATGAATAAAAATATATTTATCACGTATAAGGCATTAATAAACTTCTTTTGTAAATTTATACATTTTTTTTTTTTTTGATGCAGAATATAATATACTTTACAAAACATTAATTTTTTTGGGTTACATCGAGTTTTAATTTAAATAATGCTACAATTTAGGCACTATAAATAACATTTCATTGTTAACTTATAATTATATAAATTATATGTAATAACTGTAACATGAAAGTTATTTTACTCTATTAGTTTTGTCATTAAATAATAAAATGTTTTCTAAAATATACATTAAATATAAATAGATTATTAATTTAAAATCGTGAAGTACTTATAAAATATTATTGAATGACTGATTAATTTATAAGAATTTAAGTGTAGTTACACAATATAGATTATATAAATACCTCAAAGAAATAAACCGAATGATTTAAATAATGAAGAAGCTGATGATTATTCTGATAGTTGAAAAGTTTGCCAGTATAAAAGTTGCAAAAACCTTATACAGCTCTACATGGCCCATAAAGCAAAAAAAGATATATATTCAAGTTGTCTAACATTAAGTCTTAATAATAATAAATCCGAGTACTTGAGTATACTTAAAAAAGTGTTTAAATATGTTTTTATTACAGGTTACTCGTGAGATTATTATTATAAATTCAATTATTAAAGATATGTTTACTATTTAGATTTTACATAAGTAATACTTACAGTCTATAAATAACTTTGAAGAACAGTTTAAAAGTTTGAAAAATGGAAAAATACTTTTTATTAAATCATACAAAGAACAATATAATTTATAAAAGTAATACGTTTTAATTCACAAAGTTAATAAATTATAGAAATAATGATTTTCAATTGCTTTAAAAATATAAAATATTTCTTTGTGTTTGATAATGTATAATATTATAATCTTCAGGCGAAAATCACTATAGAACAGCAAGTAGTTTTATCTATAATAAGTTTATATTTTTCCTATTTAATGGCGTTCTTCAAAATTTAGTTTGAAAAAATAAATTACCTAGGTACCATATACGGTTGTAATCTGTAATTATTGAATGGCCATTAATGTAAACATATCAATCAATTTCAAAAGCTCGAAAAAATGACGTAAAAATAAAAAAATATTGGACAACACTTGGTATTACAATATATTAATATATATTATACTCCAATAATTTACTTACATTTTTTTTAAATAAATTATGCTTAATAATTCATATTCATGTAACCCCGAGTAATACCTATATTTAAACTATTGTAGGTGTCTACAACCGACTATACTATATTATATTTGTTGGGAACAAAGCAAACTAGATTGTCATTATATCAAAATGATTCTTGAACAATAGTTTCTCACATTATTTTTCGGATAATTTTAATATTAAGGCAAGTATGAAAACTGAAGAAAAACGTTCAACTATCCCACGAGTTCCGTTCGATGTTTTATTAAAAAATAAAAAACAACAACATGGTCGGGTTTGATAGACCTTGACGAGCACAATTTATTTTAATGGCCGCCCCTTTGTACATGGCCCACATCAATAATTCCGCATTTCCTTTTCCATCGACTCGGCAACATGGCATAATATATTATGTATAATGTATATATACTACATAGTAAATATAATATGTGTATGTGTGCATGCACGCGTATGTGTGTATGTGCGTACGTAAGAAATAAGTACACATTATAAGGGACACGCTAACAACCGTTCAAAATTGAAAATCCATTTACAATACGCGTAAAACCGCATAAGATGATTGAATAAAGGATATCCGGACGAGTATTGCATTTTATCCGATTGACTCATCCGGCACCTTTTGAGTGGGCGTTTCAGAGATTGCCACTGATTTTTGGATGAATGAAAATTATCTGAACGACAAATCGAGAAATACTACTATTATTATTATTATTATTATTATTGTGTTTACGAAATAACGTTGAAAGGTTCTTTTTAAAACGCATTAGAAGCTACCTGTGGTCTTCACATTCTACTGCATCACTGCATCGTGGGTGTCCCCCGTCGGAAGGAGTGAGAGCAAAAAAAAAAACCCAGTAGAAAAGATAATATTTTGATAGCTTGATTGCTATCGGAGGGAGAGGGTTCGCTTATACGATTGAAATAAACCAATAATAAACGCATTGTCAGACGTTGGGAAGCATTTTTACCTGTTTGTCAAAACCAAAACTACGTAGCTAAATGTTTTTCTAAGTTTCCGAAGCCACACGGAGGATAAAAATGTTAATGAGTCTTTTTCCCCTCCTGTCAGTTACTTTCCTTCTCTCTATATATGTATATGTATATCTATATATATATGTATATTTTTCCAGGTTGGAATTCATTTTGGTCACCGTATTTGTATTTGCCAAACATCGGTAGCCGCTTCCTAGAGGCCCAAATAACCTTGGAAATATTTCTTGAACAAACACACGAGCTACAGGGTGACAAATATTATTTTAATGTTGGACGGAATAAACGAGATGTACAATAGCTCGTAGCGTCCTTAGGCATGGTTCATTCATAATATTATAATAATGAACATTGAACATACACAAAAAATATGCTTGGTAATGTCTGACAGACGTAGAAGTACAAAATATATAAACATTATTATGACTACACCGATCGAACTTATTATTACTTAAACATGATATGGAGGTCAAAGTATTATTTTAGACGTTCGATTTGGCCTTGTTAGAATATTTTCTCGTATTTAATCGTAACAAAGTACACATTTAGAATATGGTTTTATTATTTATATAGACAATTATTTTTATTCAAACAAATTTCATTAGAACAGTCGAAAACGAAATAATATTTCACATTAAACTTCAATTTAGTTTTCAGTTAAAATTTAAGTTGTTTACAGAAATAATTAATAAAATATGATATACTATACTATATAGTTATTAAAACTATATAAAATAATGAAAGTTGTAATTATTGTATAGTAAAAATATTAAACGTTATAGGTACTTTTAAAGTAATTACTATTTATACTAAAATGTGTGGTTTTATCATTTATTATTCGTTTACTAAACACTCAATAATTTATACAATTTTGGATGAAAAAATTATTTTATTGGAATTAAAAAAGATATAATCTCAGACAATTTGAAATTTGAAAATTTTAAATAAAACAAAATGATTATAATAGGTATTTATAAATAAACTATTATAATCTTCATGCATTTTACTATGGATTAACTGCTAACTAGCATAAAACTATTTTTAATCTAAAGGTTTTTATGTGCGACTATAATTTGGTAGGTAGTTAGATACTAGTATATTAAAATCATAAAAACGCGAATCACAAGTATGATAATAATTGTAAAAGTCCTGATGGTTATTGTGATTTAATTTACCTGTTTTTTTTTCATATAGATATATAGCAAGCAAATTTTTACTATCAATTAATAATATTATTATAGTTTAAGTTATTGATTTAATGTAAAAAGCGTGTATAATAATTTATCCCTTCTTACTTTTAACGTCCATAAAAGATACATTAGCTTACTGTTTATTGCATATAATGACAAGGGCCGCCCATAAAAAGCTTTAGATGGTCGATTGAAATCGAGGCGTATATGGGGCTGTTCTTAGTAGCTTCATAAAAAGAGGGATAATGATATTATAACGACTGTTGTAATAACCGGTTAGATAATGTACATCCCGCGGCAAATGTTTTGCGGAAAAAGGGGTTCCCATGTATAAACGGCTCCTATCTAATCCAATATGACACCCTGAATGCACACCCTCTGCGTATTTTACGGTCGCTTGGGCATGCTTGTGTGAAAAACACTAACATCTTTCGATTAACGATAATGATATAATGTTTATAGGTCTAATTTTATATTAAAATATATTCTCAATATCTATGTATTATTATAAATATTAAAGAATATAAATAATAAAAAATATTAATAGAATAATAAGTAATAATTAGTAATTAGTTTTATATAATAATATTTTCAACGAATTTACCATAAAGTTTTTTATCACATTAACTATATACGATATGCGTTGGGGAAAATTGTTCAATATTGTATACTTTTGATTTAAAACATTTTAAAATTATTTATCTTTAGGGGATTTTAATCCATGATCTTCTGTCGCTGTTCATCACACGCGCAACATAGGAATTTAGACGTTTCCTATTTCGAACGTACCGATTGATTAATTAATGCCATAAAAATTTTGAAAACTGATTTTAATTCGTCGTTAAGTCTACTTTAGATCGAATTTTCCACTTTTTTGATTTTGTCCTCCAAAATTTCACAGAATAGAATTAAACGAATTGTAAACATAAAAATCAACAAAAGTTAATTTTTGGCAATGTTAAGTGCAAAATTTAAAAAAAAAGTGGGAAAGTCGATCTAAAGTAAACTTAACGATGGATTTAAATCAGTTTTTAAAATTCTTATCACATTAATTAATCAATTGGTATGTTGAAAATAGAAAACGTCTAAATTCCTATGTTGCGCGTGTGATAGACAGAGACAGAAGTTCGTGGATTACAATCCCCTTCAGTGTGATAAATTCTATTATTTTTAATTTTAAAATTATAGGTACTTATATGTATAGTATAATACTATTAAATATAATATTTTAGGCTTTTATATTATGATAAAATATGAACTTGAAATGCATTTTCATTGCTATAAATTGAGTACAAATTTTAATTACAATAATTAAATCGACAAAAACAAATAAGAAAGATGATTTGGTAGGTGCTTAAACGAATTTAATATTTCAATAAAAACGTTTACTTGAAATTTAAAAAATATTGTTATTAAGTTACTGTAATATTTTTGCCTCTGGTGAATATGTATTATTTACCTATTAAACAATAAAATATTGTAAACATATGAATGTTATCTCAATTCAGTCGATTTAATTTGAAAATGAATAAAAAATGTTTACAAAAAATATTTATAATTTTTTAACAAGAAAAGAAGCCATACAGATTTACGAGTATAAAATCGTTATAGTAACAAATGGGTTTTAGGAAATTTTAGAAATTTTAGTATGCTAATAATAATAATTTTCATGAAAGTGTATTTCATAAAATTAAAATTATAAATGCTTGCCTATAAATAAATATTTTTAAGATTTTTAAACTGCATAAAGTCATAGAATAAAAATATATGATGAAATTGGAATATAATATTTTGATGTTTCCAAAAAAGAATTTAAAATTGTATAACAAATCGAAATCGAAAATAGTTATGTATAGATTTACATACATGTCATATTAAGATGTACAATAACAAATAATATTTGGAGCTTATCATTTATGATGTATCATATGTCTCAAAGTGGAAGAAAACTTTCAGGATCTATTCGGCTAAGCATGAGGTTTTCGGATGTCGTATAGTATATTATTATTCATGCAAATAAACTACAGTTACGATTGAACCAATGTACAGTTAGTATGGAAATGTACCTACATAGATGGTTTTTATTTTATGGAATACTGATTTCCGCTATTCAAAACCATTGGGTTATAGAGATAGTTCTTGGGAATTGTACGAGTTTGGCAATCGAGTCTCTACCGGGCTTCAGATATAATATACGTACGTAGGTATAGTACGTACCATAATACGTAGTACATATTATTATATTAACACTTACTTGCAAATCGTGGATCGTTGGCTGGTGCTCCATACCACGTGGCCGAATTCCCGTACGACGTGACCATGTCCGGCTGACAATATTGTGGCGGCGGTGGTGGCGGTGGCGCCGGGAACTGCGGGTGCACGTGCCAGCTAGTGGCGGCTGGAGCCGTGCCGGGGACGTTGTTGTTGTTGTTGTTGTTGTTGTTGTTGTTATTACCTGCGCCACCGGACATGGCTCCTGGGCTTCCGGACGCGCTTCCTCCGGTGCTTCCGGCCGTGCTGGACCTGTGGTAGGGCGACGGCGAGCCGCACAGCTCGAGCTTACGGTACTCCTCGATCGGGCTGAGTATGTCGGTGACGGAAAACGGCGTGGTGTGTGCTGCGTGATGGTTATGATGATGATGATGGTGGTGATGGGGTTTGGGGCTCAGGGACATCGCTAGGTCGGCGCTGTTGAGCTCCGGCAGCAGGTCGCCCGAGCTCTCGGAGAAGACGGCTGATGCCGCCGACGAAGCGGCCGTCACCGAGAGAGCCACTTTCGCGGATTGTCCGAAAAATTGTTACCCGGAAATACCGACTGGTACCGTGCGCTGACCGTGCCGAAAAACTGGTGGTGCACGGGCGACAAAACCGCGGTATCGGTGTGGCACTCACGTCATCGTAAACAGCATTTTTTCGCGTGCAATACAGGTACGCGAGCGCGTGCACGGCCGGCGAAAAAAGGAAAAACAATAATAATAATAGCGTAAAATAAATAAACTCCGGGGCTCTCGTGTGTGGAGCACCACCCGAAACTAGTGTCACTCGAAACTGGACTACTCGACGTCGACGAGAGGACTCGAGGGCCGCACTCGAGTGGCGGAGCCCCTTGGCCCCGCAACCCGTCCGGGTTGTGGGACGGATCCGCACGGAGGCGTGGCCGGCGACGACCAATCGCTCGGTACCTGTGTGCCGACAATGCGAAAGGTTGCGATAAAAATGAAAAAAAATAAAAACGAAAAGTTTTACACTGAGCAGGGGTATAACATTTTTAGATAACAATCGTGAAACGGGAAGGGGTTGGAGATAAAAACAGTTACCGGATGCGATGGAAATAGCGATATTTCCGGTCGTGTATATACGAGAACACGATGTACAAAATAATAAAATAATATATAAAAGTATGTATGTATACGTCATCTATATTTGTGCATAGGTATACACATAGCATATATACGTACATATTACATTTATACACATTTGTATATATGCATATGTACACATTTGTATACATGCTGTAATAGTCCTATACATATTATATAAGTATATAAAATAAATACTCGAAGGGCACACAGGATTGGTTTTGTTATGGCACTCTGCCGATGGGAAATGTAGGGTTTGGTAGAGATGGGGGGACTCTCCTGCACTATAGAAGCATCATCGTCTCAAAGTAGTGTAATCAATTACACGCAAAACGAGTACTGGCGAGAGGCACTTATCGCCGTGAAAGACAACACCATTTGACTTGGCCAAGTGCATCATCGCCTTCGCGCTTGCAACACTCTACTAACCAATAAAGAATCTAAAAATCGGTTCACCGAAAAACTTCAATGTATAGTATAGGCGCATAAGACATGTGTATATGTGAGACCAAAGTTTCGATTTACATCAAACTTGTGGTTTTGCATAGGGATGAAAAAAATAATTCTCAATAGTACTTGAAAACTTCAAAGTAAGTGTCAACAACAATAATTTGATTTGCCTATATATATATATATATATATAGTATATAATATTCCATCCTTACTGTGAATATAAATGTATGAAATTACAGATTTCCATTCTGCTACTCAACATATCTACGTAACCTATATACTTACTGTAAGTACCGGCAACGTGTCAATTTATCAAATATTATAATATGATGACATCATGACAGTACATAATATATATTATTATTATTATATTATACATATAGTATCTTAATAATCTACATATTTTTAAGCCTAATTGGTCAAGACTACAATGTCCTTAAGTCTGTTTGTCAAGAAATATACGAAAAAAAACTATTAATATCAGGTAACTAGATGTAAGTATATATTACCTGCAGTATTGTTGAATAGTTTATCGTTTGTTTCATTTTAGGCATACGATATTAACAATAAATTAGAGTTCATTGTTAGAGTAACCTAACTATAATATGGTAAACTGTACTTATAATAATATAGTTCTTGTAATATTTTCACATGTTGAAGAGATAATTCGGGTTTGGTGTTCAATTCTTTGTGAAAACTATAATAGGTTTATCATTACCTAATAGCTCCACTAATGAAAAAAACGTTTTCCAAATTTATCTCAGAACTATCTGCATTAATTAATTCCTTTATTTCCCTCCTAAATGCTGTACTAGTACCTACTACACAAATAACTTATTTCATAGCTCAATAATATCTCTTACTAATTAATTAAATTATCATAATGTCTACTTACAATACTTACCGATAACGTATATAGTATGTGTATTTATACTGTACATTTGTTCTTGGTCTCGATTTATATTATTAATAACCATACTATATTATATCTACTCTATTTTTATTTTATACACATAATACATTTATTATACAATTGTATTGAATATTATTATAATGCATTTATAATTGTCGAGCTATCATAGTTTTGTGCTAAAATCTTTTTAAAAAATAAATAAATAATGATACTAATAATAATAAGTTTATAGACTATTTACAACATCAATAGTAGATACAATATTAAATTTTTTAGTGAAAAACGGTATATCATAATCATAAATATTAAATTCATAACAAATTTAATAACTGTTAATATGACATAGTTAGTATATACTTAGAATATACTTTTAATATAAAATTTCCTATATTTATGTAAATACAAATATAATTTTTCAGTGTTCTTTTATTTGTATAATAAAAAAAAATATATAAATTAAATATAGTACGTATATTGTAGTATACCTGCCAATATTTTTTATTCTATTTTATAAAGTTATAACCTATTAACCGTATAAATATTTTCGCCTGATGGTAATCAAATGTAGTTTCAAATGCTTAATAACGTTAAATACTTAAAACACTTAAGTCAGTTTTTCTTCTTATACACGTATAAGGTTTTCAGCACAAAACATGATTTATTCACTAGTAAATGATTTCTATTCAGAATTATTTCTTATGCCAATATGATGTTAGGGAGAGAATTTGAAAATAACAAGAGTAAGCCTATTGTTTCGAATGGTGAGCAAGTAAATTTTTAGAAAAACTCCGTTACATCACGTATGTATTGGGGAGTATATAGCGAACGTTGTTTTTAAGAGTACTCTAAAATACCCCCCTCGAATACAATATTTTCTCCTCCGGACGCGTAATTATTATTGTTAGAGCTACCTAACGATAATAATAATAATGGAAAAAAAAATACCTGGTGCAATATCACTAATCGACGAACATAATGTATTGTGGTGACATAGAAATGGACTTTCGAGTGGCACTGTTATATTATTATATTTGTAAGGGGCGCGTTTTCAATAAGCCCATTCAACCGTGGTTGGAGTTAAAACTGCCAAGTCTATGAAATATGAAAAAACCGAATCTCAACTTATTCATTTTTATTATGCCAGACATTTAACGTAAAAATATGTTTATAACTGTTAGTCAAGATTCTTAATAATATTTAATATATATATATAGAGAGAGAGAAGACTAATTGCATTATTTACACACTTATATATGTTTTAGTATTTTATAAATTACTTTTTGCTTAACAATACTATTTTTCATAAAAATGATTTTCCTTTTTTAAAAATATAAATAATGATGTTAAACCTTTGCATTAAATATAAATATATAATCGTACACATGTGTAGAGATAAATTTATAGCAAACTTATTCTGTTGACTCGGGATTCAATAAAATAGCAGAAAATCATAGTATAATATTTGCATATTATTAATATAATTTACATTACTTCATAAAGCATTACCTATAAAATTTTATAATTTACAATTTAAATTTAAACATCCCCCGGCGTAACATTAGGCATTCCACAACGCATTAATGCTCCATGTACACGTGTATTCCACGTATATAGTTCGAGTGTTTGGCCCGTGACTACGCAGATTAGATACGCATTTTTCTCATAATAAGTCTAGCCTTTGTTTCCACATGACAGGATAAAGAAGATTAAAGTCTTCTGGTCCGTTTTATTGGCCACTTCACCTGTGTTCTATCGCTATATTGGAATTGTTTGGGATCCATCGGATTACGCTAAATCTCCCCCGCTCATTGTTCCCGTTTAGTCAAAAATAATCACGGGACACGCGACTAGCGGGATACGCCCCAACAACTCCACGCGTCGTGTTACAATCAGTATCCAGTTACGACGGACTGAAATTAATATGTGCCTATCATACCTGTCCGCTTGCGTACAGGTATATTTCAAGGGACGAATCATGTATAATTTTTCATTTCAATGAACCGATGTCTTATTAAAATCGGCCAACAATTAATATTTTGTATCTTCTTGAATGTAGCAATCTATCACTTACGTGTAAAATGAATAAATATTTGTATCTTGTACGTAAATAATATCTAAACAAATAAAATACTAACTTTCATTACCCGGAGTTCATAAATGCCAGTAACATAAATTATGAATGCAAATAATATCAGATTGAAATTTGTAATTTATTAAAATACGCTGTAACGCAGTATTTATTTCTATATATACTCGTACAGTCGTACATTATGAAACGAAACAACTGACCAAATTTCATACTTAACAATCAACGCTTCAGCGATCCTGGCTAGACGAGGCTTTTCATTTTTACCTCGTTCACACCTCTTGGTTTTGAATTTTGAATAATCGTATTTTTATGGAATTATTGCGTCAATTTAGCTATCTTTAAGCCAAATTTCACCCCGATCCGTCCAACGGTTCTGGCTAAGCAACGATGAATCAGTCAAGATATGTTATTTTACATTTCCGGTATAAGAAAATCATTGAATAATAAATATGACTTTGGGAAGTAATAACAATGAATTAGAAATTATTATTATTAAATAATAATACATTTCTAGAGGTCTAAAAATGTTTACGTTTACGTATTAAGAAAATCTGTCATAAATATATTCATGTTAAATATAGTTTTTAACTAATCGAAATATATTACTGTTAAATTTTTAATATTATTTACGCATTGGATGTAATAGTTATTATATCTAATCACAATTTTACTTTTGTAATATTATGTTTTGATTTTATACATATTCAAAAATAATCAATATACTATTTATTAATTGCAGTATTTTAATATTAAAGAACATTTAAAGTTATTAGATTATACATAACATCTTACATTTATGGAAAACAACCTTATAATATATATTATATAGATTACAGGTACTTATAGTATAAACAAATTCGTATTAGCTAATATTTAAATGTAACCCACCACCACAATAAAAATATATGTGTACTCCACTGACTAAATATATATATACATAAGGATAGGTAAATCTAAGATTTGTTCAATATTACCAACAAATATACACTTAATTCCTGTATAATTGGTATAGTATAAATTCCAATTACATGGGCTAAAATTGCACTTTGTATATTATTTTATGTACATTACAGATTGATTTATTGCTTTATGTAAAAATAAAAATGGTCCTTGAAGTTGTGTGATCACCACTGATTTTAATTAATATTACTCATTCATTATTATACTAATACATACATTATTACCGTATACATGTCATAAGGGTATCACTATAATGTTTTGATGATTCGAAGTAACTGATAATAATATATTACTATATGTATACACTAATGTTAACAAGATGAAAAATGTGTCAATGTATAATAACGAGCAATGGCAGCTTTGGCGATTATTCAATAGGGTACTTTGCAAAGAAGAGCCTCTCATCAACTGACACCTTAGCTCTGAGGTTTTTGTAAAAGGAAATAAATTTATTTGAGCGTGCCGTTTCCGCCCGGAAACATCAACAAAGCGGCAGCTTTTTGAGCACCTCTCCAACTTTGAGTGTCCTCTTTCTTTGCTCGAAGAACCCGTCTTGAAACTTGATCAGTCCGCACCATGTCGTTTTTATTGGATATGTACCAGACTATACTAACCACGCAAGAGTACAATAATAATTCTGTTGAAACTATGATTTTATGCCTGTATATACATATTATATAATTATTATAATATGTGCGTATAATAATTATACGTTATACTAATGAATTATAATTTTTAATCATATCAAGCCTTCAACTTCAAATTTAATTCAAATTACAATCATGATCACATTGTATAAATGTACTTAAACAATATTATAAGTATATAATGAGTATTTACATTCATGTATGGAAAATAGTGGAACTCGAAGATCAAAAATAAACATACAAATTTCGCAATTATTAATATTTAATTAAAACCTTTGATTTTAAAAGTCACGACTTTATTTATACTAGAACTAAATAATTAAATTATAAATGTATCGCAATTTATTAATATTGTTACGTATGATAGATTTAACAACTCTTTATAAAAAATATATGTAATTCTTAATTTTTAAACAAAATATATCATTAAATACTTACAATACTTACATAATATGTCACCTCTATATAGGTTATAAGTCATTTATATTATATTAATAAATTACCTAGTAGTTTATAGTTCTTAAGTGCCTTCGATGGGTGGTTTCTTAACTCACGTCATTCAAGCCATATTATAGTATCATCAGTCATCACATATGCCTAGCTATTATAAATTAATATTTACAGATTGTATATTTTAATGTAAAATTTTAAAAAAAAAATTACTTGGTAATATTTAATTTTAAAAATAATTTTTAACTAACAACTTTTTTAATTAACGAAAAATCTTAAAGTATCTATTATTCGTCACAATAGATGAATACACTATTAAATCATATTTAATACAAAAATATTCTTATTATTATTTGTGTTATTAATGAATAATAATAATTATTATATTATAATATTCATTGTTCAGGAATATGAATTGATTTAAATTTACGCTATTGCATAGCTCAGTGTTAAAAATTTAATTTTGTCTAGAGATCCATAAAATAATGGGTTTTCAAAAATAAGTCGTCCATCCTCTATTAAATAAAATTATTTTCAAGTATCTACTAGACTGTATACCCTTATAAGTTGTGACGCATTACTCCAAATTATGTTCATTTTATAATAATATGCCATTATTTTTACTTCGTATACAATTTCGATCATAAACGTTGCCCTTCTTTATAATAAATACTATTTAAATGTTTCTCTCTTTTATTACTATTACTGACGGGGACTAGTAGAAATTGAGGTAGTTATAATCCCTAGTGATTACTACGTTGTCGACTTATAACGATTTAGGTGGGCCTTAATGACGCACGCGACTTTTGAAATAATAATAAACAAAAGGGGTAGTCGTGGACTGTGCGGGTGAAAACCCCGACCGGTTGTGCCGAGTGACGGGTGTAGGCACGGCGGTAGCAGTGGGGTTAGCAGCAATTATTGCATGTCAGCGAGGCCGTACACCAATCAAATACTAATAAAGAGCACACGCGTCAGTTTTTGCAAAACAAATAAAAATAACCGAGAGCTAACAGAAGGATTTTTAAAAATGATTTTTAAATTAAATCTAACTCCGGCACCCCGCGTATGATTCATGGATTTTTGTTCGTGGTAATTGAGGTTGTAAATTTATTATTTGAATGCTTTACTGTTGACATTTGTAACGGGGAAAAAAGTTTTTTTATTCGTACACATCACGTATCCATTTCAGTATAGATATTAATCACTATCGACGGAGACTTTGCGTCTTCATAAAACTGTTTATATAAAAAAAAAAAAAAAAAAAAAAACGATAAGTATAAATACATTGTACAAATAAAAGAAAATTTATAATAGAGAAAAAAAAATAAATAATAATAATGATAATAGACTTTTAAAGGTGACCCTCGTGTTCTCATAATAATAATATACACAACGATTATTGCCAATCCGAAGATCATTTCCGGTCTAGTTCACACACTGTATGAAACACGCTTACCAATAAAACGCAAATTTAAAGAGATAAACATCGATTATTCCGAACGTACGTTACTATAATAATGGCCAACAACAAACTCACCTGGTCTGCGGACTAAACAAACTTGACGGATACATCCCCCGTGTACACAATATTATGCGCTTCAGTATATATAAACACCGATATAATACGCGTATCTATACTCGTAATAAATAAAGTATAAATTGTAAACAAATTCAACTGTATTCAAATGGATAATCTACGGTAAATGAACACACAAGTGGCCATGCCACGGCTATATTATGTATAAGCACAAAAACCTTTTTCATTTTTTTTTTCCATAATAAAATACAATATTATCTTTATTTCTATAATGGATTTTTTATCGTTAAGTATAATATGAAGATAAATATTATGTAATAATGTATATCGTAGGTATACGAAGAAAAATGCTAATTCCGCAAAAAAAAAAAATTATTATTGAGTAGGTATTAAAAGCAGTTAATAGATACCAAAGGTCCATAGATATCACTATACCTATTCTGTAATTCGTATTTATGACAACTGTTCAAATTTACAACTAGATATGGATACTCTTCATTTAGTTGGTAGTTGCGATGTGCAATAATAATAATCTTTTGTTAAATATTGATCAATTTCTTCGAATTATGTTTTCTAATAGCAATCATATTTATCCTAGAATATTTAATTAATTGATAAATAAAAAAATCTGGAAATAGAAAAATATGCTTATGATCTAGGAATTACTATTTTAATATTCTTGTTCTTGGAGGCTTGAGGCGTAAAATAAATTATTGTTATTATTATAATTGAATATTTTAATCCAATATTGTAGTATTAACTATTATGAATGAACAGTAAAATATTTTAATAAATTTATAAAACATACACATCATAAACGTATTAACATCGATATAAAGATGAATAAATAAATATATTAAGGAGTAGGAAGAAATGGTACAATGACATAATATATTTTTTGTAATGCATGAATTTTTTGATCTAAAATGATTTATATGGTGAACTTGAATGTCTAGAAATAACGTAACCCTCTATGATTATTTTTTATATATATATAAAAACGAACAAAGACCTAAATATATTCGCTCGAAGGAAATGATGCAGTATGCTTTCCAAAGGAATGGTTTTGAATTAAACTCTTCTAAAATTATGACGGTTCCTTAAAATATTTGTTCAGACTTCTTTTCAACAGCAGGAGTCTCGGCTTTACTTTTTCGCTCTTTTATCCTCATCTTTTATTATTACTTTCATTCGTTTTATAGAGAATTATTATTAAAAAACTACGAAAAAACCAAAAATGTTTGTAGACAATTATTCATATAACCAGTTATGTTAATTAAATTTAATCTTGTTTGAATTAACAATAAGTATAAAACTATTACAACTCAACAGTTATAAAAATAAAATTTTACATGATTATTGATAATAAATTTATAAATAATAGTATTGAAAAACGAGTTATGTATATAATAACATTAATAACTCTACATGAAATCAAATTATGATTATATGGCACATATTTTATAGCTATATTATATGGCTATATTATAGCCAATTAAAATAAAATAATGTAGAAATCAAGTGATTGAGCAACATTCATCAACGATTAAATAGTTAAAAACAATATAGATATATTTAATATACTATATGCTTATACAGTTTGATAATACAAATAAGTAATTAAATAATGATACAATAATATAGGTAAGGAAATAGCGTGCAAAAAATAATAAATATTAATCATAATAATAATTATTAGAATCGTAATAAAAATTAAGATAATAAGAAATAAAGAGAGATATTATTACTTATTATAGTAAATAGATGAAAAATTCTAGATTATGGAGAAACCAAGAAAGTATAGAAGAAGAAGACGGAAGCATATATGTTCTAACACTGATGTTAATAGTACAAGCAATAGATTGGTAACAGCTTTAAAATCGTTGGGATGTTTGGAAAACAAGTTTTCGGACGTAGTTGAAGGTGGAGTGTTGGCAGTGTCGCATTGATATCGGTGTTTGATTGGCATTTTCGTATCTGACTAAAGCTTGAACTGAGACTTGAAAGCAACATTATTTGGAGACGGTATATTAGAATTTGGGGAAGGAATTTTGATGAACTTAATTTATTTAATTTTTTTTGTGCAATTTACGAGGATTTTGTTGTACAGAATGGGGCACTGAAACGGCCAATTTTCAAAGATAGATTTTCTCAGTCGTAATTAAGATAAGAATTCTCACTAAATATTATTAGTTCAAATAAAATATGCCATTTAATAAACATGGAACAGTAGAGTGGTGAACAACGTGCTTATGCGATAAAATCGTTTTACAAAAATAATGACAGTTACGTAGCCGCACAGCGTTCATTTCGTCTTCATTTTAATCTTAAACATCATGATTCGGTTCCATCAGCTAAGGATATTAAAATATAGGTAACTAACTAAGAAGAAATGGGTTCAGCATTAAAAAAGATGCCTTTACGAAAAAAAGCCATTCACACATCTGAAAACATCGCTGCTCTCACCGTGTATCCGTGTAGTGGAAAATATACGAAGTAGGCTAGAAGAGGATTTGAGAATAAATGGCCATCATCTTGAGGATATAATTTTTAAAAAATAAATGGCATATTATATACTTCATTATAATAAATAATAGTTAATTTTTATTTGGTTTTTATTTTATAATTTATTGAAAATTGAAAATCGGCTGTTTCAGTGCCCCAGCCTGTACTTAGGTCTCAGGACATCCTTTATACGAGGCATATGTGTAGCCCTGCTCATAGAATGTATATTAGCTTTAGCTCTGAAGGACATTTTGTACAGTTCAAACTCTAAGGTGATGGTTATTTTCACATTTGATGTTGTGAGGGGACAGGTGCCCAAAATTACTTGTATGAAAGTAAGTTTGATGTTTACGGCATTGAAAAGGGATACATTTATCTTTTGGCAATTCTATTTTTACTCTGGCGTAGAGAAGTAAATCTATTTTGAAAATGTCACTATTATTGTTTGCAACATTTAAATTCATCCAAAATAAAGGCAATGGGCATATTATGATACAGTATAAAATATTTGTTACCCGAGTAACTTCATGACCTATATCGGTTAAGATAACTTGTATATCTTCTTCTTCAGTACTGGATGGTTGAAGATCTTATAAAATTAGCGAACGGTTTCAATATTTTAGGCATGAGTGTATGAGTGGAATTTTATCTGTTCATTATCGGTTAGGTGTTTCGAAACTGGACGCAATAATGGGGAGATGACTTGAAAGATCTTAGCCCCTCTTTTTAATCTCGAATCAATTATAATACATATACATAAGAACCTAAATGTTGTTACTTCAAAAAAAAAAAAATTTTTAATTTTAGTAATATATATATATATATTATACTTAATATAATAAATGTTGGAAAGTGGATGAGAAAAAAAAATCATATGTTATATTATAAACTTATCCAAATATACGCAGCTTTATATTTTAAAAGTATTTGAAAAGGAGGTGTGGGATCAGAGCCCCCTCTTTCCATGGAGCTGTTTCATTTAAATATGTGAAACCTCTCCAAGAAAAAAACTGAAATTACGTCATCAGTGCAAATAATCAAATATTTCGGACTTCGGAGTACATTTAAAATTTATGTAAAACATTTTCTAACCATTATATTACTAGAAAAAATAAAGAAATCAAACCAAATCTGTCGATAAAATATACAAAGACAAATATTTCTTTAATTTGAAAATAAATTGTAGGGATAACCCATAAGCTGATGTATATACAAATTAAGGTATGTTTTTTTGAATTTTTTTTTGGTTATTCTTGGCCATTAGTTTCCATAATATTCCTTAATATATTTATTTTTGTGATGCTGCTCTATTCAATGATGATAAAAATATGTTTAAATCTTCCTCTACTCAATTCTTTCACAGTTAACAATAGCCAATAAATAGCCCACCTTCTGCTTAGTCACGCTTTATTTGGTGCATTTCGTGGTTGTATGTGTAATTCATCCATTTTATATTAATATTTCATGCATTATACCTATGATTAGTATTTTTACTGTACAAGATATTAAAAACTTTGATTTTTTCCTTTAATATGTATCCATACGACCATACAGTCATCATCTGCAATCCAAATTAAATTATAAAAAAAATCTATCATTTTTGATAAATACATTTTTAATCGTTTTAACAATTTTTCAAACGTACTATTTAATAATATTTTTCAAATATCGAAACTAAGTAAGTTTCAGTAGAATCAATTTGGGATGCTGACAGCTATAAGAGATTATTATTAATCGTAAATAGGGGAGCTATATCCGTTATACCCTATATATGTATTCAGTTCGGATGTTTACAGAACTCTTGACTAGGTACATTTCATTTCGAGGAGGCGATGGATGTGATCATTATGAAGTCTAACTTAATGTATTCCTGAATCGATTAAGTATATAGTATTTGTACCAACAAGAACATTCAACAAAGTAGAAATCGGCATATGTGATTAAAAATGTTCATACATTATTTATGATGTAACGATTGTACACTGTTATTTACTAAGAAAATAACAAATCAATATTATTATTTATTTATAATGTATCATAAACAAAAGAAATAAGAGTAATAGAAAATGATTATTCATAATTACATTTAGATATGTATAGAATAGATAAACATAGATACACATAGATAATGTACAAGTATAACCAAGTTTTATTGTTCGGTATTTTATTAACAAAATTTTTAATAAATAGTGAAGGTAATCAAAATAAAATTATACCTTTAAAATAGTTTAGTTTATAGTACACACATTTTATACAGAAACAAGATTTAAAGACAAATTAATAATATGTATTGTTAATTGCTTGTTTCTCTTAAGGGATATATGATAATAGAGTGTTGTCAAGTTTAGTTTAAAGAGATGTCATAAAAAAACTATTAAGACATTTAATTAATAAATATTTTAAAATAAAACTAATATTAAATTGCAGTTTTTAATCCATCTTTAAAAACAAAAAACATTAGAAATCACTTTTAAGTAATATAAAATTTTAATTTTTTGAGTAACGTAATAACTTATTACATTTAAGGGAAGATTTTCTTTTTAAAATTATAAAATATCTGTAATATTTAATAGCTTACAAATGAACAAATATTTAAATTTAGGTATTGCTTGGATTGTAATTTTTACCATTTCTTTTCGATTTGAAAAATTTAAAATACCCATTACGGTTAAGAAATAATAATTACGTCTTACTATACTATAACGTGCATTGTATTATAAACTACTCTATTTATATCTATCATATAATAAGATATAAGTATATAAGTATCTAAATTCTACAGTTATTTGTCTTCAATTTAAAACAAAAACATTTATCATAATTTATGATATTACATTGAGAAATGGTGGCCTTAGAAGTAGGGGGTCTATACTAAACAATTGTGGTATAATTATGTTTCCCACAATTCTTACTTTTATACATATTTTAGCAATAGCAACAACTGAAAGATCCTTTTTAACATTTAGATGGCTAAAAACCGGGTTGCGTGCACATATGGTTGAATATGGTTGAATGGTGGAATGACCCAATGGTCCCGCTTTCATGCATATCCATCGGGACATTTATATAGATATAGATAAAATTATATAGATACATTTGTGAAAAATAATAATCGAAGATTTTTGTAATATCAAATTTTTAGTTATTTATATTTTCTTTATACTTGTAAATTTAATAAAAATAAAGTTTTTTCTGATGGATGCAACAAAATATATAATTTTTAAATGTACTATGTACATAATATATTATTACAATTTTCGCAATGAAGTACTTATTATTAATATAGTTATCTTATCTATGGTACTAATTTTGAAGCATCTAAATATACTTCGATATAACAGATATAAAATACTTATCATCATATAATAAAAATTATAAAAAATGTGATGTTTATGGTCCCTCCTTATATGAAATATAACTCTAGAACCGCCACCGACACTGGAAGTATATACATTATATTATATATAACATATATAAGCCATAAGGGTAGAAACTAATTAAGAACGAGTCGTGAAATGTTCCATCGATTGTATGATAGCTATATAACTGTATTATAGTATATAGGGTTAGCTCATATAACTGTTAACAATTTACTTCCGTACATAATATACGGACTATGTACTTTGTATACATAATAACGGCATATATATGTATAAGCCCGATATAGATCAATCCCTTCTCCGTGTGGCTATATGTGTATGCATCGGATAACTAGTAATAACAGCATCAGAAACATTAGGGCACGTATATACACTTAGCGAGTACACATTTGGAAAATTTTAAAGGTTTTTGCTGTCTACGCAATGGGGGTGGTACGCAAGGATTAAACTGGAATATAAAATACACATACACACACACACACACATATATATATATATATATATATATATTTATTTATTGAAAGAACAGGCAATGGCATAGCGGCGAGTAGTGGTTGCCGGGTAAATATTTACACGGGACACCGAAGCCCTGACAAATCCAAGAGGTCGTCAAACACAAAACGCGTGCATCTTGGACTCGGTCTGCTACCGGCTCGATGAGTATACACGAGGAAAATATTTATTTTCCCTTTCAACCATCACCCCTTCAGGGCGGTCAATCGTTACCACCACGCCGCACAATCTTTCAACAGCTTTCACTATGTATATATATAACATGCTCCACTAGTAGTGAATGTGCCGCTATAAAGTCCCAATGATACACAAGGACCCGGTTAACCAAACAGTTGAGCGAATATTATTATTATTTTGCTTTTTTTTCGCGTTCAACGCGCGCTTGCCTTCATATCGGATCTTCTGGTTCCCTTTCCTCACCATTGTTTCGTACGGTAAATTTCTTGCCATTTCTTCCCGCAAAACGCACATAATAGAATTATACAAAACGCGCTTATACACACTTTGAAGGGGACGTGGTACCGTACCTAAACAAAAACGTGACTTCATCGGATTACCGCGCGTGGCTTTTTATATATAATTCGATTGGATACAATTTAATTGTGCGCGAGGTCGCCACGAATGACGACAGCCGCGTAACTGTGGTGGTGCCGTCGCCACCGATCTCGTGATGGAAACGGCGCTGACGGTGCACTTCTAGAGCACAAGAGGGTACAAAAAGAACGGTATCGTTTTTCTTATATATATATATAGTATAAATACCACTATAAATGAATATATATACTTAAACGTACATGCATGAATGTCCTAAAACAATATTTAATGGATACTTAAATTATGAGAAAACAATATATGACCATTGACCACATTTAACTATTAAATGTAAAGACATAAAATGGTCATGATGGCCATAAATTAAATAAAATAAAATTTTTAATCAATGTTATGGTGTATTGTTCAAGTTAACATATATATTAGAGATACAACGTAAAAAAAGGTTAACATTTCTTACAAACTTTTATAAAATATGTAAAACGTTATTATACAATTAAATAATTAGATAAAAATATTTCAAGTATTTTTTTTTTCAAGTCTCGTCATTGAAATACAATGATTACATCATTATAGTTATTGAGAAATTTAAGATGGTGGAACTTTGCCTGCATAATATTTAAATATAAAATCAGAACTATGGAGATTGACTAAATAGTGTTTGGAATTGTTCAATATTAGGTAGGTAAATAAATGTATATGTTACAGATAAAACTAGAAATTCGTCAAGACTAGAATTGATTAAATTTGTAAAAACTACTAGTTAAAACTAGAATTAACCAGGATTTCAATGTCGATACTAGTTTTAAGATACAATTTTCAATTTTGTAACAAAAGTCTATTTGAAATAAGAATTATTCTTAGGCTCTGTCTCTGGTCCCGGAAATTCCGTGATATTCGCAATTATGGTGGTCAGTCCCGGACAATTTGTGTTCTCAATGCGCATGCTCTGGGACTTCGATTTTTTTCCACTAACATACGATAATCTTGTAGTCCGTACAATAATTACCGTACTAACGTATATCCCATAAAATTTCTAAAATTGGACGACGTTATAAGTTATTTATTTTCATGATTCTTGACCATAACCTACCATACAGAATTTTTAGATCGAACTGCTTCAGGTTTCAGTCATTTATTTTTTCACCATGGTTCTTGAACAACCTTTTAAGTCTTACCCTGACCTTATTAACGCCTTATGTCAATACAAAAAACGAATTTAAACGATTATTGGATCAAATAAAAGATGGTTCATAAAATTTGTCGATCGATCTGTATCATATGGAAGCTGATCCATCATGGAGTAAAAGTTATTCGTTTTTTTGAAAATCCAAAATCCAATTTGAAAAACCCGAAAAAAAATCCAAGTCTCGGAGCATGTGCATTGATAACACAAATTGTCCGTGACCGATACCATAATTGCAAATCTCATGGAATTTTGGCGACCAGAGACAGCCTTATTTTTATTAAGTTTTGGCAAGGCAAATTATTATGGCATCTTAAGTTAAATAGCATTTATATTTTTTCTATCTATAAGCAGCTATTTATTATACACCTTGATTATTATCTGTATTTAACATAAAGACGTATTATTAAAATTTGAAAATACATTAGGATAACTTTGACTGGCTTTCTATCTGGCTACCTATCGAATCTATTAAGATATTTTCAACCATCGGGCGATGAATATCGACTATCGCACATACCTAACAATTGTATAATTAATATAAAATGCTGTGATGATTGAGGGAGGATCTTGCATTCATGCTGTTATTAATCAAGTTTCCAGGAAATACTCTTCGAACAGCCTTAACAAAAGCTTCGGCGGGATCAGGACAAGGTTTTATGAGGTGAATTTGCAAAAAGTCATACGAGACAAATCTTAATGCCTATGTAAATAAAAATATTTTATGTATATTTAAATACCATGATAGTTTGTCATGTTAAAACAGTTCATAAAAATAATACTTTTTCCAAATTGACTTTTATTACAAAATTGTATATAAAATCAGTATCAATACTGAAGTCCTGATCAATTCTGTAGTTTTACTAGTTTTGACGAGTTTCGGGTTTTAACACATATAATATGCTTAGGCCTATAGTAGGTATGTCAAAATAAAGCTATTTTAGATTTATTAGCAATTTATTATTTTAAAATGTTTCATTTTTTTTTTTTTTTGTCTGACACTATTCTGTTTCCATCTTTATTTACCAACTACCGTATCAACCATCCCCACCGTGCACTTTTATAATAATAAACACACGTTCACTATTACTCAATACTATGTTCTTCTACGGCCTAATACTAAATCATACAATTGGGTCTCACGGCCTTTTTACAATACTTTCCATTCAGAAGTACCCGCAGTATTATACACCGTATTAGCACACCCTCAATATTTCCATTTTAATGCACAGTCTAAATACCCGAATTTAATTCTACCTGTCCAACCATCCGATGCATATGTATATAAACTGTATATAATATACATTATACACATACACGCGCACACTATGTTAAGTTTTTTTTTATATGTCGTTGTCAACCTGGACATTTATTGATCATTTATTGCACATTCATAAATCGTTTAATTACTTATAGTTATATACAAATGTACAATGTGTACGAAAAGACATCAAAGGTCCGATTTCCCATTGTCGAAAGAAGATTGCCGACAAACGTGATTTATTGCGTAGCTGTGAGCCGTGTAATATGCATTTAAATGTTGCCGAAAGAATTTCCGGTACCAAAAATGCGTAGTTCCTGCGCACAAGACCTTTGTAAGTGAACCGACTGTTGAAGACCGTAGCGTTATCGTTTCGCGGTATAGATGTGCGCGTTGCACATAATAATAAGCGTGTAAATACCATTATCGATGGAACTGGTCGATTGAACAGTGTTTTTGCACTTGTGGGATCTAATACGAACTGACGCAATGGGTACAAACACACCCGCACAATGAAAATTTTTAAAGAATATAATACGAATTATTATACAACGATGATAATGACGAAGGTAAAAAAGAACGCTGCCAATGCACTTGTACCTCTAAAAAGACCTCTGAACAGTGAATTCAATGAACCGATCTGTCTATTATCCTTTTAATCCGAACAAACTCTCCGGATCCCCCTTGTTGTTATTCGGTAGCCTGTGCACAATAGGGACTAACTACTATTACATGCAGAACTCTGTGTAGGTATATTCTGTATGTATAAAATACACACGCACTCGTATATATATATATATTTATATCAAATTGTTAACTAGTGCGTACTGATCCTAGGTAATTACTGCGTATGATGATCCAAAACCGCAGTAACAATAAGTTTTTGTGATTTTTTTTTTTTACCAACCAAACTTAAAATTGCATGATTTATTTATTTTTATTTGCATGTTATGGTGTACTAAAATTATAATTACATAAAATAACTACAAAACAAATTTAAATCTCTTGAACTACTACTATACCTACTACGCGTATAAATGTAGTCATATAATCATAGTTATAATGTATAAAGTATAACCACCTATCCACCTATTACATTTAACCATGGCTGTAATGTAATATCAAGTTTAATTAAATTTAAAAGTTCACAATCGTTTTTGTGTAATAAATAAATAATTATCTGATGTATACATGTATATATATATAATATGTAAGTATATACATAATATTAACAATTTGTAATTATTTACTCTAATATTTTTAGATTTAAAATAGTAATCTAACTTACACAATTATATCTAAGTCATTATATGAACTACATATAATAAATTGTCAATGACAGATATTATTTATTCGTGTAATCAATACGCAAGAAATATCAATGAAATGTCTCAAAACAGTTCATTTTAGTGATATGTCAACATTTTAGCAAAAACATGCTGTATCGCTATGTATAGAGGATTAGAGATACTGACACTTAATAGTTAATACTCCCGTCCTCTAAGTATTGAGGGTGATCATTTTAATTGCAATTACTTGTCAAATTGTAAGCAATTGGTGTTAATACTAAATATGTATACTTATAGCCATAGTCCATATATATATATAAATGATTTAGGTACTACAGAATACTTGAATACGTCTTGTAAAGTAATCATTATGGAGTGACAATGCTAAAAAATACATTGTAAATAATATGCACTCAGGCAGTCAGGCGTTTTATATTACAAATTTACAAAAATATTAGACGGAACTGCTTGGACATGATTGATATGAATAATATTTTTAATATTATCTATTATCTACATCTGTATCTGTATTTCAGTATTTGTATCCGTATTTCTGTATACTATATAAAATAGAACCCCCTTGAATTTACGCGCATAACTCAAAAAGTATCCGTATAAGACCTGAAATGTAGTAAGAAATTTAGATGACGTAAATATCTCGTGATCAGGAATAAAATTAGAATAATATATTATTTATTAATAATTATCATTGCCCAATGCCCAATTTCCATAAATCTATATTAATAGCCTAATAGGTACATTCTTCTTCTTCATCTTAAATAACGGCCTTTAAGACCTAACTGACAAATGCCATGTCATCTCTCTCTTTCCTCTTTCTATAGGTACCTACCATAGAACTATTAACTAATGTCGATACATTTAGAAAACTGTTCGGTAATTATTTTAATTTAAAATAATAAATAGGGTATGTGCAATTTAGTTTTTTTTTATTATTTTAGCTTTTGTTGAATAACATATTTTTAAATTATTATCGTTAAGTAGAACATGAACAATAAATAATGAATCCATGAATAATTAAAATACATAAATTATAATAAATTACATATAATCAATAGAATAAAGATATAAATATTCATGTAATAATTTACGCATAATTTTGTTTTTATTAGTATCGCTAGCCAAAAAAAGAATTAACGCAACTGCAGGCAATCCAACACGGCTGTAGATAGTACTATCACTAATTATATGAATACAGATTACACGCCCGAGACGCTCGTCAGATCACAGAATACAGTCACCTAACTTGCACTGACTGCACCAGTGCACATCTTTATGTTCCATCGGCAAGATTAATGTGCACCGAGTGGACTATTTTATGTTTCACGTCAATACACTATGCCAGTTTTTTGCACCGAGTGCAATGATAATCGCACGAGCCTTTTGCGGTGGCAAACGACGTGTTAACGAAAAATGTATGTTTCATCTGCAGCTCTTGCACTGTGTTGCTCCAGTACGATTATCAGTGGTACCATTACTAAATAGATAGGTATGCTCTATCAACAAAACGATAATGCACGTCATGTCGAATGAATGCACACCCTTCCAGCACCTCGTCCAGAACTGTGACGTAGGCTGTTTACCACATTTTGTCATGTCAATGCTGATTGGTCATTGCTCATCGGAGAACGAATGACGTCATATTTGTGGTGGGGTCTGCATATCAAAAAGTTGATAGCATACCAATCTTTTTTGTATAGATAAAAAAATTGTATTTTTCATCAAGTTCAACAGGGTTGAGTACCCCTAGATTATATTGTGAATTGTGATAAGCTATCAGATGACAGACAACTTTGTCATTTTTCTGAGTTTGGTTAGTGGTTTCGAATGATGTTTCTATGAAATTGTTAGTCGAAGACTCAAAGTATACTAGTCTAAACATTTACCATTCTTTTGATTATTGCTGTTATTGTGTGATACACGAAAATAATGTTTGATACATCTATACTATTTTTCTAGTTGTGATTGTCAAATAATTTTTACTTAAATTGAATTATCAAAAAATAAAATCACCATGGATGATCTTCAAACTTCCCTGTAAATAATTATATTTAATAATTTATCTTCAATATGATTCTATTAAAGTGTTGGATGTTTTTTTATTCTCAGGAAGGACTATGGCCAAAAATCCAATCAATTATTGCAAAATGCGCAGACTGGCCCACCATCGGGCAGAGTCCCACCACCAATGCCTATACCTACTGCACCAGTACCTCCCTTGATAACTTCTACTACTTTGAATAATACTGCAAATCATATGATGCCAAGAAATATTAGAAGAGTTACTATGCCAATGCAGTACATGCCTCCTACCACGAATACTGAATACAATAGACTTGGTGGAGCTTACAATAGCTACCCATATAGGCCTTTTATGAACATGAACATGGGTGGAGTATATAGCCCTTATAGTTCGTATGGGCAACCTATGCAAAATCAATTTCAAAACCCGTAAGTATAATAACAACTTAAAATTGTTATTATTTTCATTTGCATTAAGAAGATTTATTTTAATAAACCAAGAATTACAAATTTGACATTTATAATAATTATATTTCTTTTTCAATATAACCTGCCATGGACCTGGATTTCCTTGCAAATAAGATTTTATGAAATTTATTAAAAATATACCTTGAAATAGTTTTAAAGATTTACCTAATGGAAGCTATAAAATACAGTTTTTAGCAAATCATCTATGATATTACATAATTAAGCAACACAAAATACATATTTTGTTGTTTATAGCTCCTTTTTTGAGGAACATTTTTTTTTTTTACACTTCTTCTAAATAGTTTTATTATGAAATATTCCTAATTTATAAAATGGAGACATTTATTAATGAAATTGTTGGTTAGTAATTTGATTGATGGTTTTAAAAATAATATTATTATTAAAAATACTTTTTAATAACTTGATATGAATTCATACCTTTAATAGTTAATTTGTTATTACTTATATACATTTTTATTTTATATATTTAATACTTAAAAAAAAAAAAAATCAAAAAGTATTGATATATTTATCTATCATATTAATAACCAAAAATACAAAATTCAAATGAAATGAAGTAATGCATAAAAATCTAAGCACCACATGATATATATTTTATTGTATTAGTTATGTATTGTATTAATAATGAAGAATATTTATATTACGATATTTGCAGCGTTATTATTGCAGCAGCTGAAAATTCTCGTCCTGCTTTTGAATCAATACAGTCTGTAGTTCAATCATTCAATGCAGTTAGTATGATGTTAGATTCCACATTAACTGCAATGCAAATGTCTTTCCAAGCATTGTTAGGTGTAGCAGAGAATTTCACTCGTCTAAGATCATTTATGATGAAACTGTATTCAACCATTGTGTCATTCAAATTAGCCCGATGGTTTTTGACTAAACTATATTATTTATTAAGTAAATAAATTATTATTATTTTACTTATTAATACCTATGTATGCTATTTTATTATAATCTCTAATCTACTGTAATATATTTAAAAGGATTAGTAAGAGGAGATAGAGGATCAATTGCTGAAGAAGAATTATGGACTGCTTTGTCTGCTACTACTCCAGGAGAATCGATTTCTTCTGATAACCGATCTTGGCCAGTGATAGTTTTCACTGGCTTTCTGCTAACTACTCCCTATTTTATGTACAAATTATTGAACTCAATTACTTCTGTACCTAATCCTTTATCTACAATAAATGAAAATAGTTAGTACAATTTTCATTGTAAATTAATACTTTATACTTCCTTTGACAAATGATAATTAATTGCTTTATAATTGTTATTACACATTTTTTAGCAGTAATATCATCTTCAAGACCAGCTCCAACTCCAGAAGCAGCTACATCTTCAGTAGTAGTTTTAAATATTCCTGTTATAGCACTGAGTGACTGGAGTTGTTCAGATTCAAAAACAATTCCTTTAGTTAAAGGACAAACTTATTTCTCATCTAGTTCTAGGGTATCATCATGCACTCAAAATGGTGGATGGCTTTTAGTCGGTGACTCTTATGGAAGACAAGGTTATGTTCCAAATCAATTGGTAAAACAATTCAAAATTATCAGACAGCCATCACAAACTGGAGTAACAGATGCATTGACAAATATCCCATCTAAAGATCCATCAATGAATCCATTAATGGTTCCACAAATAGATCCATCAATGGTTCCAGAACAAACTCGGCCGCCATTAATAACAATGCCAATCACAGATATGCGTGCTAATTCAATTCCTGTACCACATCTTTTGAATGATTCTAACAAGTTCGAAAAAGATGTGTAATGATAATCAGTAAAATATTTTTATAATTTAATATGGTTTTTTTTCCAATTTTTTCTAAGAAATATACATTTTATACAAATATTACAATAAGTAAATATGAAGTGAGTAGATATACAGCAAGTAAATTTGAAATTAAGAAGTCACCCATAAGTAACATTTAGCTTGAGCACAAATTAAAAATTTGATTTATCTATGACTTGGTATAAGAGAAAGATAGACGAGAACAAAAAGTGAAAAAATTCAAATGAGTTTATTAGACCAGAAGGTTTTAGCACAATCTCCTTTATAGTTGACTGTGAGGATCATCAAACAGGTATTTAAATTTTTAATGAGTGGGTTCATGTTACCATTAAGGCGTGAAAAACTACCGATTCTTTGATTGTTTTCATATGCATATCATATTGAGGGTTTGGTTTGAAATGTATGATGTCATAGGTTATTTTATGAAGTGTGATATTCTGATAGGCCTGCATTTTATGATTCAATTATTAAAACCTTATTTTGTATTAATATAATTATAGTAACTTGTAATCAAAAAATATAATTGTTTATGATGGGAACTTATAATAATTGACAAATTACTTTAAGATTAAAGTAGACTGCTTTGAAAGTATCATTATTTTTTTATTTGATAAGATTTTGCTGTTATTTTTGAGTTTGGAATACACTATTTTTATAATTTGGTTAAGGTTCCATGTACTTTAAAATATTTTATTTTTATATTCATTCTACACTTATTTTTTATGGAAGGAAACTAGATGTTTTAACTTTTAAGATTTTTGTAATTTATAAATATTGTTTATTGTTCAAATGTTTTTTTGGGTTAAAGATTATATTAATCATTGATTAAAAATATAAATTTTATTAAAAGATGTTATCTATTATGTTAATGCTTTTATTATACTATACAATCCAATCTTGAACAAATTTCTTGTTTACTTTCTGGTACCAAAGTATTTAGTATAATTTTGTTAATTAGTAGCAAAAATACTCAAAAGAAAAATAAATGAAGTCATTAATTACATATTACATAAAAATAAGAAATTTAAGCACAAATTACATAGTTGAATTACACATAGCAATATAAAAAAAAGAACCAGACAGATGACTCTGTTGTATAGTAGGGGTTAATGGATGTATTACATTTTAATGCAATGATAGGTATTAAGTATTATTATATACGAAAAAAGTTTCTAATCGGAGATGATTAAGTCTTCTTCTTCTTGGCTTTACAATTATTTAAGAATTTTGGATGATTAGTCTAGAATATTATATTATTATGTTTAAATTGTAATATTAAGTCAATATTTGCATTTCAAACACGTATAAAAATAATTATGCATATGTATTTCAATAATTTTTAAATGACAGTAAGAATATCTGTGGAATCTTCTTTCAAGTTTTCAAGTATTTTGTCCCAGCAAATTTTTTTTTATCAAAAAATTAAAAAAATTTCAAAAATTTGAAATATTTCAAATGCCTATAAATTATTTAAAAGTTAGTAAAATATTTTGAAAAGTAAATGTCCCCAATCTTAACGGTTGGTAAAAATTTCAAGTTTCTAGGACTCGTTCTTTTTAAATAATTACAAATATTTTTAATCATTTGAGGATAAATTGTTATTTTACGCTATTACATAAAAATTTAAATTTCTAACAGTTTTTCCTACAAGTCTGTTAGAAATTTTTTTATAGTTATTTAAACAGAAACTTATGTAAATCATAATTATAAGATGTTGAGCCTAAAGTATAAATACCAATAATTTTATAAATTTTCAACTATAAAATAACTTGCAAATTATCACAATTTTGACATATTTCATAAAATTTAAACTTTTGGTGCTTAAAATTTGATTTTTTAAAACAACCAAATTTTTCCTATTAATATTTAAAAAAAAAAATACTCTGAAAATTTAACCATGAAACCTATAATATTAACATTTGGTAAAAATTTTAAGTATTCATGGTTTTTCGTTTTTAAGTCAGTCAACTCAAAAATGTCAAGTGGTTCAGCATAAAAATGGCAGTTTTTCCATTATCATTTTATGGTTTTTCCCAACGCTTTTGAAAATTATTTAATTAATTTTTGACATGCCCTTATTATAAACCTTGTATTAAATTTTCAAGAGTTTTTGGCCAGCCAATTAAATTTTATAGGTGTTTAAAAAAAAAAAATTACAAAAATCGAAAATTTAAATTGTCTATAAATAAGTTAAAATATTTTGAAAACTTAACCATGTATAGAGAACACCAATATAAAGATTTGGTGAAAATTTCATGTTGTTGCGGTTTTTTGTTTTTGAGTTTTAGAGCATTTTAAAAAAATGTGGTTTGTAAAAACGTGATTTTGCGTAAAATTCCCATTTTTTCGTAATTTTTTTTTATTTTTGCAAAAAGTATTAAAAAAGTTGGATTTTTGACTTGCAGAAGTACCATCTACATTCACTTTCCTTTCAGAAAAGTTGCTGTATAAGTAAATCAAAGCATTTTTACTGCAAAAAAAGGTGTCGTTAGACACAAAGAAAAAAAAAATACACATCATTGTAAAATCAATAGATTCCATCACTCCGTTCAGAATCTAAAATGTAAAAAAAAACCTCTTTGTTTTGGAGGCTTTTGCAGTTATCTTTTTATCTTTTAATACTATTTTAAATATTTTTCTTAGCAGGATAAAATTATTTACAGATGCAACTAGGTATATATTATAAAAAAAAATATACTTATGCCAAACGGATTTAAGAGATCAAGGGGGAGAAAAAGGATGAAAGGAGAAAGCCTACTTCAGGTATTTTATAATCACATATTCACATAAAGTAGTTGGAGTAAATAATGATGGTCTTAAGGTGAAAAAATCAAACATTAATTCAACTACATTATTTATAATTCATAATTATTTCAACATCTAAACTCGAAAAATCGAGTAAAATTTAGGAATCCTCTAACTATTTACCACATTGATATATGCTCGGAATAATTTTTAAATTGATTTTCATCTTATTTCTACCATAAAAAAAAAAAAACTGATATAAAGTTGTAAAATCACGTTTTTATTGAATAAAAATTAGGATTTATAAATATGGTTCGGGAAATTCGAAAGTCACTTCCCTACCAGTCAGCTTTCTGTACACTGAAGCAAAAGTATCCACCTGTAACAATAAAAATGTATTTTCATTATATACTTAGTGGAAATATAATTAAAATAAACGAAATATAATTTAACTTTTCACAACTCAAAAGCAATATAAAATAAGAAGCATTTAGATTACATATTTTAGGAAAAAAAAACATATAATAAAAGCCTAGAGAATTGTAATACTCCAAAAGGTAAAATATAATTATGCTTAACTTTTACCAATTTTTTTTTATGATTAATTACAGCTAAAATATCTTATTCCAATACAACTTTACCTTATGTTCAATGTTAGTCTGCTGAGTCTTGTCCAAATGTACTTTCATGATCTGTTTACCGTCCAATTTTACGCGAATACGCTTGCCAACAATTTCAGCAGGGAATACCAAATCATCCAAAATAGCATCATAAACCCATGTTAAAGTACGGCTAAATTGAAAAAAAAATTGAATAAATAAGATAGAACAAAATAAATTAAAAAATACTATTTGAAAGTAAAATTAGTTATGGTAGTTATTTAATGAGTTTTAATAAAAATATGAATACCAATTTAATACCTTCTGGGACGCTTTTGTTTGTTTTGTGTACGAGTTTTCCTGGTTGGTTTTGGCAAAATTTTTCGATCACCAATAAAGACAACGTGCTTACCACTGAATTTCTTCTCCAATTCTCTAACAAGACGAGCTTGAATTTTTTGGAACTGTGCTCTTTGAGGCATTGGTACATAAATAATGATACTCTAAAATTATAATTACAATGATAAATAAATAATATTTACAGAAAAATTAAATTTAGGTATAAATCTTATGAATACATTAAGTGTTAATGTTTATAGTTCAAACAATTTTTTCTAGGTATACGGGTGGTTGTATTAGATCTGTCTTGTTAATGTATAATGATTAAGTAGAAACAAAAGAGCAGCAACACTAACTGAATACTTCAGATGTTTTTCTAACTAATATTTGGTTTTCTCAGTTATCACTCAATTATTTAAAGTTTTAAGTTCATTATAATTTATTTTACTGATCATGTTCATGGCTTTATAGTTTAGTCAGTAGATGACAAGTATATTCATAATGTTAATAATAAATAGTAACAAAAAGAAAATTTTGAGTACAATAAGCAATACAAATAAACATTAAAATTATTTTTTTGTCATAATAATTTAAATATTTATCATAGTAATAAAATTATACACCTTTAGTAAGATGACATTTTAAGTCAAAGAACGAGATTTTAATTATGGTATAATTAGAATATGAAATAATAAAAACCTTATTATAAAACAAATAAGCATTCTTTATTTTACAAAAAGTAAAGTAAAAACTTTTTTTAAAAATTATGAAAATAATCAATACCTAAGTATTAGGTTATTTTAAATTTGTATCTTTTCATGATTTAACTGTATTTATAATATATATTTAAATTTACCTTTTTGCCTAAGAGTTCAATTTCTTTAGCTTTTGTAATGTACAATTCTCGTAGTTGTGCTTTTAAGTCACTGTTGTTTTCAAGTTCTAATAAAGCTTGAGCAATGGATAACTCAAACTGATCAGGGCTTGCAGTGCCCTTTTTTACAATTTTAGCTTGCACCGGGATTGGCATCTAAAAAATTAAGAAAAGTTCATAAAAGATTCAGATAAGAATACAAATACTTAAAATATTTATAAAATATAATATTTATATCATAAAAATTACCTCACTGAATAATTATTAGTTAACATTCGATTTTAATTACAATTTAAAAGAAATATATTTTGTTAAACAGTTTTGCTTTTCAACTATATTTGAATTTTTCTAATCAATGATGGTATCACTTAACCTAAGTATATACATGTAAACACACGCTATATGTACGATATTACTATATAACCTAAATCTCCGAGTTTTCACTGATGGAAATAAAATGAAACTTGGATTATTAACGTGGAATTTTCGATTTCATCAGCATAAAACAAAGTTTATGAACGCTATAGTTTTGATTCAAAACAAAATATTTTCCAAATCCACGTAACATAATATCAATACACGCACACCGTGATTAATAACCTATTCACTAAAATGTTCTATTAAATATTATAACATTTTCCTCAAGACTGAGTAGATCAATAAGACAAATGATTTTACAAAAATACATACCTTGGAGCTTGCTTGGAACGATTAAACGATAGAAAAGATGACGGAACGATAAATTTCAGCGAAAACCGAAAGACTCAAGCCATAACAACCACGCTCGATGAAAAAGGAGAGAAGAGAAGCGATGACAATTTTGAGATAACCTAACAACAATGCAGAACAGTACATATTGACAAACATACAGAAACGAAATTTCCCGTGAAGGGAAGTTAACATTTCTACATTTGAAAATTCAATATAAAAAATTACTAAACTCGATTAAAATAACAGATCGTTGTTATTTAGATGTATTGTGGATTGTGGTCAATTTTAATTGAAAATAGATATAAAATATTTTACAAAAATTTTAAAATATTATATCAGCGTAACCAACTTTCCGTACGAGTGGTAGGCGTAAATTGACCTTCTAATCATATTGTGTCACGGCAATCCGCACAAATTTTCTTTCCTGTTATACGTTCTGCGAGGATAAGCCGGATTTTGGCGAAAAAAAATCTGTCGACCTTACCATCTCGTCTGTACTTGTTACCATTATCCATTAAGATTCCAAAATATAGAAATGAATTCCAGACTACTATTTCTGGGCTCTAGACTCGCTTTCAGGAGTTCTCCACGAATGTTCACTACTTCAACCGTGAGATTTAGTGCCAGTAAAGATGAAGGTAAGCTAATGTAGATTTTTATATTGCGTTGTTAGTTTGATTTTTTGAAGTAAGAATTACGATTTTCAATAGTTTTTATTTGACACCCATCATTAAGTATTTTGAACTAGCCACTGTATTTATTACCTACCTACTTGAATTGATGACCTACTATCTAAAATCTTAATACTTGTATAGAATAAACACATTTTATTGATTTATGGAAAAACTACCTATTGGTAAAACCTAAAATTATATGGTCAAAAAATTTTTTAATTGATTTGTATTTATAAACCTAATAGAAAATAATAATTATTATAGTCGAATATTGAATTGTACTTAGGTGACCTGTTATGTTATACTTTTTTGCAACAGTAGATTTGTGGTATGCAATATTGATAGTGAATACATAAATACTATTTTTAAGTACACACTAAATTTAGTGTATTTATTTTTTAATCCAATAGATCAACAGTATATTAATATATAGTATAATACTTAAGATTTTTATTTAGAGAACAGTTATATATTCAAATGTGTATGGAAATAGAGCAAATAAGCTATTATGTATTATAAGCTCCTTGTCATTTTTAACATAGGTAATTTATTGACGCATTTATTTTCCAATTAAATGATTGTCAGGGTTGACATAATTTTTTTATTATAAAGGTTATCAGCAGTTTTTAGTGTATTGATTGTTTGAAAACATTATGTTGTAGTTAGTTCTCTTTGTCATTATTTTGATATTATCTCACAATGGTATGGGATTAAAGTAAATCATCTGTAGAATTTTCAACTTATTCTTATGATTTTTGCTATCTTTTCCTCTTATCATCCATAATAAACTATACTTAAATACATACAGTATTTATAATTTTAATGTAATAAGTAATTTTGTTAATATAATTTAAAATTTTATTTAATTTTATTATTTATTATTTCAATTCAAACCAATAACAAGAACAGTTTCAAACATTTTATGTGAATAATCATTTGATTTAAACTTGAGTTTAACAGTTTAAAGGCAGTATTTCAATGTTGACTTTGGCTTTGACTTTCAATACAGTTTCTTGGCTGACTAATTACTTTAAAAATATAAATAGTAATCATATATGTATATATTTATACAATAAAGAATATTAAATAAATATATGATGATTACTAATTAGTAATTAATTCATTGTATAAATTAATTACTAATTAGTAATCAATTCATTGTATAAATTATTATACTTTAAAAAACAAATAAAGGAGTTTTTACTGATTATATTGCAAATATTAAAACGGTAATATAGATGAATTTTAAAATTTTTTTTAACCTTTTGTTATTTTATTGTTTTAAATAAATTAGGTAATTTATAATTGGTGAAAGAAATTATTAACTTACTTGCTGATCATATGATATAACTTAAACTTATACAATTTTAAATAAATATTGTTTAAATCTATGCATGCTATTTTAATATTCTAATAATATGCTCCCTCAAATAATTTTTTATTAAAATTCATACATAATGTAAAGTAAATATTGAGATAAAATATTTTCTGTATATTGGCTGACTCAACATAAAATTATCTCTTTTCACATTAAATGCAGTGTTCATTTATTACTTTAAGATAACTTTTTTACAAAAAAATGAATTTGTGAGTTCTAAAATTATATTAGTTGATATACAATGTATACTATACTGATATGAATGATTACTAAGAGTAGATAACAAGAATCACGAGATTAACGTTAAAATATCTAACAAAGGTTTAATTATATAAACTAAAATTTTTGAAAAATATTTATTTAATTTTGTTCTATTAAATATTTATTATTTAACAACTATCATAATTTTATTTTAAGTTTTTACTTATTACCTTTTATAAATTGAATAATAGTTTAAAATATATCAAATATATGGTGTGTTAACATAATGCTTGAAGTAGTTTTCAACACGTAAAATTGTTTAAAAAATATATTACATTGAGGTTCATATATATATATGTTTATTTTATTTGGAACCAATTTTAGAAAAAATATAAATTTGAAGAAACTTCATAATGTTTTGATCATTAACTTATTGCTTAACACATTTAATTGTTAATCTTATTGATATTTTTTTAGCATTTCCTGATCCATTGGAATTAGCTACTGGTATTGAAAAAAAAGAGATGCTCTTGCGTTTAGCCGGAAATGATGTAAGTATATTATTTTAAAACTGATTTTTTTATGGAAATTTTCTCTAATTACCTCAAATAAATTTATTTATTTTGTGTTTTATATGTGTTCTTAATAAGTTTATATTTAAATAGTTATAAATTAATATAGAATACTGTTTGTTTCTTTCTTGTTTTGAATTCTACTGAATTGTTGTCATCCAATTTAATTTTATGTTATATACTGATACTGTGTCTTAATTTAATTTTATTTTACAATTTGATAATAATTTTCTAGGACCCTTACAATTTAAAATCCATTAAACGAGGTGTGGGTACCAAAGAAACACCAACTGAAATCCCATCCGCTTTTGAAGCTAGGATCATTGGATGTGTATGTGAAGAAGATGCATCTCACATTAAATGGATGTGGTTGCATTCGGGTGAGCCCAAGCGTTGCATCTGTGGACATTGGTATAAATTAATCCACAAAGAACCTCTTATTTAGAAACCTTTCTTATGTCGTCGTTGTTCAAAATAATTCAACAAGTTTAGTCCTGCTTCAAATGATATTTTTTTGTTTGTAAAATTGTACTGTCATTATAAAAAAAAATATTGTTGGAATCAGTATCAATAAATTATTTCATTGATTCTTATTATCTATTATTATATATTAAAACAATACATTTTGTAGGTATAAAGAGTTAACTTAGTATGTATAAATAAAATTAAATGTACCAGTAGGTATCCTACTATTATTCCTATAAATTAATAAAAATTAACAGTTACAGCTTATTTCAATTTTTTACATACATTTTATACATGTTTACTGTACAATATCATAAAATAAAATGCAGAAAATAATATAATACCTATCTAGTTAGTTGGTTTTTTAAATTCACTAATAATATATACTTACTACTTATAAGTAATGGCATGGTTATTGATAGTATCCAGAATTCTATCTATAATTGTGCCAATTGTGTGGTAATGATCAACAATATCAATAATGTGGTAAATATTCAATATCAGTATTCATCAATAATTTTCTGTTGCATTGCAATATCAAAATGGTTATTCTTATTATCTAAATAATATTATTATTTATAATATAGTTATTAATGTTTATTTAATAATAGTAGATAAATATAATATAACTATAAATAATAATAATGTTTTTAGTTCAGTTTCCTTTAAATTATTTTTGGTCGATTATACCTAGTAGGTTTGAATTACTTTATTTTCGGTACAATATTCAAATCTATTATTAAATGTTATAACAACATATATTGATTGATTTAATGTTTAATATGAACTGTTAAGTTTTTATTTAAACACATTAAACATCTTGGTGTTTAAATTATTGAAATGTACATATCAAAAGTCTCATATAATTATAATAAAATATTTATTTTCATTTAAAATCGTATAAGAACGCAATAAGATAATAAAAATGTCTTGTTAATATTGAATAACAGTACTTGAGTGTATACATTTGCCTATTTAAATATGTCTTATAACAAATTCATCTCATAATTTATATGTTTCAAATGTGAGCATATTTTATTGATTCATGTTATAATACTAATATTACACATACGTATTTGTATTTTTTCATTTTTATTGTATTATTTTTTTTAGAAAATTAAATATACATAAAAAATCAATAATTAATGTTATTATAAATTAAAATTACCCTTGAATTGGTATTATTTTAAAAATATTAAAATAAGAAAATCTGACCAAGGCAAATTGATTAAATGACCTATTTAATTTAATTTTTAACTATTTTAATTTTATACATAAACTGTCCATTCTATCAACTTTATAATACTAAATAATAAATAAATAACATGGTACTATTATTGTATTAACTATTAGTTAATATTTTTCATTAAAAACATTATTTTCAATTTATTGGATAATTTTCATTACTTTTAATATACTTACTGTATAATATTATGACTTTTTGAGTTGGGCAGCGTGTAATTATATTATGTTGTAGTTTAAGAGCTCTTAATAACAACTTTATTATAATCCAAAATTGTATGAACAATTTTTGTGGTGTGTTACATGACCCTAAAATATGTTCTATGATTAGGCCATCCTTCAATGCTGTTACTAGCTGAATATACAATTTGTTATCATGAACATGTAAAGATTTTCTGTTGCTTTTTATTATCAATGTAATTTAGATAATTTGGATTATTTGAAATGTTATAATTATTATGAAACCTATTACCTAATATCTAAGTGTATTATGTAATATGTTCAATTTGTATAAATATTTTCAAGATTTAATAATAATTAAAAGGACGTCATACCCACTTGGGTTGTCTCCTTGTCTTACAAACATACAACATAAGAAATCTGCATTAATTTTATTAGAATTAATTTTGTGTTATTAGCTTTGATATTAAGTTAAACTAAAATATTATCAAACATCATGGGAAGAACATAATCTGTGTTTCTAGTAAGTTTTTTACAATATTTTTTAAGCTAGCTATAAGTTTTTTTAAATTGTAATAATTTATAAACTCAAAACTATTTGATAGGTTCATTATAAAATACAAAATGAGAATATTACACGTGGAATAAGTGCGATTGAATATTATAGCCTTTTCAATTCATTTTCAATTTTGATTTCTGCATAAAGATAATTAACTTGATAAAAATTTAAAATAAGTTAATTTTATAGTAATTTAATGCAAGCCATTCCATAATCAAGTTCAAATAGCAAAAGACTATACTAATTATTTATTTCGAATCAATTTTCTACATTGAATTCTAAAATATTTTTAATTTTCATAATACTTTAAAAGTAGATAGTAAAAATAGACTTAAAAGTCTATTACATATAGACATTGTAATCAAGAATTCGTGAAGTATTCAAATATTTCTTTTAATACTTTCAGTATTATTTTTATCGATGGTATTTAAATACTTTAATTCATATTGAATACTGATTTATACTAAATACTATTGTTATTTATTTCAAATAAATATTTTTATTGTCAACTCCAATTAATTATAATTTTTATCGGTACTTAAATTAAGGTAACAATATCCGGAAATTTATGAAATAAACAAATATTTATTAGCAATATTACTTTTTAAAAGTATTCTTTACAACACTGTCCACCGTCCACGGATATATATAAACCATGTTTTATAAATCTGTGGTGCATATTATAAATGTATTGTTTTATTATTTGGCGGGAATGAAGATACAATTACCAAAGATATTTTATAAATGGTAAGCCGTAGGGAGGATATAACTGCCTTGGTTATCAGTTATTGGCAACCATGTTTTTTAAGATTTGTAACCAAGCCCCATGCCCGAAAAATGGCCGAACATTGTGCATCATACGATAATACGATAATATGATAGCTTAGAAATGTTTTGAATAATTTCTAAAAAAAATTGGATTTAATGTGAAATAATTTTAATTACAAATTTATATAACAATTTTAACTTTTGGTGACTTGACGATTCTGATAGAATCGTTTTAAATTTAATACAAATATTTTGTTTTCAGTTGATAACGGCTATTATATTCGACCGATCCCAGGATTCAGAGGTTATAGTTAAAAACAATTAAGGTGAGTTAACATAAAATTATGTTTGTTAGTTAATGAAAATCCCTCAATATTATTTGTCATTTTATAACTATTACCTACTCAATTGACGTTAAGAATAAATCCGTTTTGAATTTAATCTAAATTGGCGCTTTGTGGTTGTCCATTGACCTGGTTTGGTTGGATACAATCTTTGGTTCTGTTTACAAGCTGGGTAGAAAATTTCTTGTAACCATTGAATGCAACTGCGGTAATACGTCTATGGATTATGGATAACACTTCGACTTCTAAGCAATCATCATTAAAGTTGTTGCCTTGTTGGTAATAAACTAAAAATTATTAAATATTTTAAATATTATGTTGAATATTGAATAGAATATTAATAACCTATTGTGAATTTTTATATTTAGCTCTAAATTTTATTTTAAATCAATTATTTGTAGTGTGTAATAAGTAATTGATATAATATTAGAAAATCAATACTATAAATTTATTAATTTTTAATTGTTACGTTTCGTCAAAGTTGATCATTATGGATAGTTAGAGAATCCAAAATTTATTCTGTTTATTGTCAATTAAATTTATACTTACAAGTTATAATTTAGCATCACAGTGATGCCTCAGCTCATTTAGAGTTAATTCATCATCATCAGACTTATCAAATTAATTTCCTTATTAAATTAAAAACTATTCAGTATTGTTTATGGAATTGTATTGTCTGTTTTAAATGAAAGAAACTATTTATTTCAAATTTAGTTATTGATTGAAAATAACTTATGATTTTATTTTAACCTACCATAACACAACATTTAATGAACCAATTATTAACTTGAAATGAATATTTTTTATGAATAGAAATTAGAAATTCTTCAGGTTTATTTTAAAAAAACAACTTTTATATCTTCCTATTTCCCAATTTTCTGTCTGAAAATGTACCACTTTAAAGTAAATCTATAATTCAAAGAATTTGTTATTCTAAAGCAGACAACTTTGTGGGTCAGTTTAAGCTACAACTCGTACATGAGTATAAGGGCCAACATCAACAAAGTATTGTTACATTTTTGGTATTACATTAGTCTATAGCCGTTCGAGGTGCAACTTTTGAATATTATTAATCTACAATCATGATTGAATTTCATATTCTTGATTAACATAAAAAATAGATTCTAACATAGTCCTAAAATAATAATCTTGTATATTTCATCTAAACAAATTAATGTTCAGAAAATAATAAATTACAATAAATATTAAAATTATTTTGGTGTCTTGATCCAGTTGTTAACTTTTATATAGACTAGTTAATACAATCTCAACACATTTTTTTAATTATTTTAAATATTGTTAAATGCATTATGTATTTATTATTAAGTGAAGTATAAAATTATTACATGCCTTGAAATGATGAACACTCAAATAATTACAATAATAAAAGTAATTAGGTATACTAAAGAAGTAAAGACTACATTGTCCTATGGAATATGGAACTCCTCAAAAATAAATGGTTTTTCTAAAACAGAATAATAACTGGAGATTCAAAGTTTAAAGTTTAACTTTATAAATGGGAAAATGTAGATTGCATTTATAAATAGAAATCATAAAATGTGATGCACTTGACACTTGAATATTATTCAGTATTCCACTTTAAGTACACATTATACAGAGTAAATACCTTAGAACAAATCAACTCTAATTGTATATAACTATACTACTCTTCACATACTACACCAGTGTTTTTCATCTATTTTATATTAAATATATGTTACTTATATTATTAATTATATTAATTATGAGCATTATCATTTAAGAACTATAGAATAGAATTGACCAGAATATAAAATAGGTATGGAACTATGGACATAAAGTAATTTTGTTTTGTCCATTGATCTACAATTGAATGTGGTATTATTATTAATATTGATAATACATTAGTCATGGTATCTTTGTTATCTAAGTAATTTAGAATGCGCATCAATTTTTAATACTCTAGAATGTTTTTATAATTACAAATGCTTAATAGTATAGTTTTAAGACTTTCTTGAAGAATTTTGTGTATGTAAAATATTGATAAAAACCAAATTATTTTTTATTCAAACCAATTTTAATTCTAAGTTTTTAATAAGTACTTACTGAAAACAACCCACAAAGATTTACTAACTCCATTTTCACCTTTTTTATTATTGACGTTTATATTCAGTTATTTATGAAATAATTTCATTATTAATATATTTAATTTATTAGAAACTATTTAAGGTTATATATATATATATACTTCGATAGTTAAATAGAAATGTAAAGCATAATATTATTGTACTCGAGTAATCAGAATTGTATACAATTCACTTACTCTACCTACGCAATAATGTGTAATCATTAATTTAACTTACTTATAATTTTTTATGTTATTACTGAAACTTGTTTAAAATTATTATATGAGTTTTATTAACTCAAGAACACTGATTTATGTTTCAGATAATTTGGGAAAGTATTAAGTTCTGTATAGAGCGATATTATTATAGAGACGCATTCACATCTACTTTCATAGATCGCAGCACGTATAGCGTACACAAAAATACTGGAACACTTCAGTTATATTATATTCGTGACTCGTGAGTACAAAAATATACTATGTATATATCATATTCTCCGATCTTTCCGTAGCCACCATTATAGATATTTTTTATTACTTTCCATGGATAAATCTGTACTGCATCTCAGCAGCTGTGCTAGAAATACGGCGTAATAATTATTATTTTCAAACCTGCGATGCGTTGCAGAATACCGAATGGTACACACTATACACGACGCGTACAGCGCGCGGGGCGCGGCAGACGGTTGTTCACACTTCACGCATTCTGTATACCGTATACGTAATGGATTTCGCGGTCGGGATTAAAGGGGGTGGGGATGTCTACGTGGCGTATTATTTTATTTCTGACCGCGCAGCCGTTCACGTGATTATCGGACATACATAATAATAGTGAAACGATATAATAATGGTATAGTTACACTCGAAATAATGTAGTGTACGATTTTTCTTGGGTGTGGGTAATTCGCGCCTCGCCGATCGATGTTGTTTACGCAACGAACGATCACGTTGTATAATATAAAATAAATGCTACGCCACAGCCGTCGGCCGCGATATAGTATGGTATACCCAAGGCGATCTTGTTGCATTATTACTGTTATTATTATACCCGTAGTACGCGCGGTTTGTTCCGACGCCGCCGTGTGTTGCACGTAGTGCGTACGCGTACGTGTGCATCGAGCCCTGCGGGATGAATTCGAGCTCGCGCGCGCCCCTGCCGTTCGTAGTGTGTTCCCCTATTGTTTCACGAGAACCATGTCCTTTTCGCTGTTGCGTTCGCAAGATCTTTTCTAGGCGCGCCGTCCGCGAGTGTGTTATTGTAGAAATTATAACGTTTTCTGTTTTAAAAGCCCGAGCTCAACGCCGTCGACGTTGCGGAAGGTCACGAACGCGTCAACGGCTCGCTCCTCTCACACTCTCTTTCCCCTCTCACTCTTTCACCCCCGTACAGCTCCTATTGCATTCGCATCCTGCCCACCATCACCACCACAACCTGTCTGTGTGTGTATATATATATATATATGTATATATGTATATATACGTATTATATAATAATATATTACCGTACACCCCTCGTTCGCGTCGTCCTTATACGGCACAATAACCCCGCGACATTGCCGCTGTCGCCGTTGCACCCGATACAACCGTAGTAGGTTTACTGTCCCCATCTCCCCCGTCCCCCCATCGTCATTGTTTTCTGCACCTATCTCGGTTGCCGACGTTGCAGTATTTAACGGTTTTCAAAACCGTTTCTCTCCGTGAGCGCAGCGTTGGTTTGTAAACTCGTATAGATCCGTATAGGTTTATAAGTGTCCGTTTCTCAGAAATATTTTCCACGAGCACAGATACTCCTGATATGATAATTATTCATTAGACAAAATATGATAAATAAAAATGCGGAAAACAATTTTAATTGTATACCCGTAACAGCATCGTTTCTCAACTTATTTAGTGTCATGACCTCTCATAATCGGTAAAAAATTAAAAATAATTTGAACTTAATTAGGTATCTCCAGTTTTAATTTATTAAAAAATAAATCTACCACGGTGGCATTAGAAACTGAAATAGAACTAAAATAATTTACTTTTATCGGTCAATTATTGAGCCATAAATAAACAAACTTTCGATTGTAAAATAATAATAAATATTTAATTAATTTTATTTCTTTATGCTTACCTGTATAATATTTTCTAATCATAGGTACCTATTTAATTTTTTGTATTTAATTCAAAAATGTAAATACATGGTTTATTTCTGTTTACACGAAATCAATTAAATCTAACCGAGTTGACCGCTAGAGCAGGGGTCGGCAAGTAAATTCTATTGGAGTCCTAAAGATTAAAATAATAAATCAATGAGGTCCAGTAAAAAAATTAAACAGACTGGAATGGCTCCAACCCTTTCAGTCCACTCGTTCACAAACTTGCTATTTTTTATGTCAATTTTGTGGTTTTTACTCAACCTATTGAACGAATAATAAAAATAAATAATATAAATTAAATAAATATTCTCTATTAATTAGAATAATATTACAGTAAATAACATTGTGATGTACAAAGTTGTCAAGGTCCAGAGTTTTGCCTTTCGCGATCCGCCAGTTGTCGACCCCTGCGCTAGAGGCTCGCAATCCCTTAGTTAAGAAAGACTGGGTTACAGTTGATATATAATGATATAGGTAATCGTAAATATAAATACCATAGGAGTATTCAAATATACTGTATTTATATTAGATTATAAACATTACTTTACTTGAACCATGTTTCTGATTCTGAAGATATATACAAAATTTTATTATTACAAGTTTTAACTATTTTTTATTTATTGCTATACAATTAGAGATATTTTAGAATTTAGAGTATTTACCGTAGCAATATTTAACTTTTCCAAAGTTTAAGCCTGTGTAATTGTTTTAACAATTGTTGGTCATTCACGGTAAATAGGTAATCTTAGAACTTAAATTTGTCCATGGTTCATTTATTTGATTTCAATCCATTTACAATTATTTATTATTATTTATCGATATGTATATGTGTTCGATATTTTTTTTAGTTATTTGTTGATCAAGTTTCCATTCATACATTACATGCATTTTAGTACTATTAAATTATGAGTTGTAAGACACTGGAATATTTTAAGACACCTGATATAGGCTATAATACTTTATATAATTATATTATATTTTATTACTCAACTTTTGTTGATGAGGACTTTAGCTTAAGTATATTTCTAAATAATCTTAATACGTTCCTTATTGCTATTGTGATAATGTTGTATAATTATTGTGTATATATTACTATTACTACACAATTGTCTTCACTCTTTAAAAATATTATATTAAATAATCATTTGTCTAATGATGAATGAATGAGTTTCATAAATATCTAGATTTTACGTTAAAGGGAGATAATAAGAAATATACCCACACATATAGAGCTGACACGGTAACTACATAATACAAGACTGTGATATCGGTTTCTTTAAATACAAGTAATTAGGTATATATATACAGGAATGTCAAGGATATTTGTGCCATCTTTGGCTGTGGTGTTTCTATCTTACCCGCAGGCTGCAGCAAGTTCTGCGTGTTTGCCAATAATTTTATACACCGTCGACCTTGTGGCACAGTCAACTCCTCCATATTGGCAAAACATCACTACTGAATTGTAGCTCTCGTTTGATATACTCGAAAAAATTATTATTTGTATATTAAAACATGATAATAGGGTATCTGTTATTTCATTATTCGATGTGGTTGGTTATTTATAGAACTCGTATTACTTGTGGTATAATAATGAGCAATGACCCACCTTATATGAAAGTACATAATCAGAAAGGTGGCGGTGTTCACTCTGCAGATGTTTAAAGTATAATGCCAATGTATTTACAATGACGCTATGAACTAAAAAAAAACGATTTACCAATAAAATAGTAATTAGTAACTAAACATAATACAGTATTGCCTGGTACGTAGTACCTATAATGCTGCCCGTAAGAATGATTAAATTTATTATATTGGGGAAAAAATGTAATAAGTACTAATTTTTATTAGATTTTATTTATTTAAATGTATTGTATTTAAAAGGAGCCCCGAACTATTTTATATTTTATTAAAAGTAATTAAAATACCGCTCATAAACAACTTTTAGTGTATACATTTACCGTATCCAATAGGCAATCAATATTTTAATACGTTCTTGAACAGATTATTAATGTTTGTTCAATGTTAATGTATATTATTTAATTCGCATTATATACCTACAATGCATAAAATATATAAAATGTATTCTATTATTTTTAATAAGTTGAATTTTTTTATTAGAAAATTTGATAATTGCAGTGGCATACTTACATACCTACAAATCAAAAAAAAAAAAAAAAATCACTGCCAAAGAAAACATAGTAGAGACCGGGAATATAGAAATTGAATAGGAAAATATATTTCAATACTTCGAGACTTACCTAAAACCTTTCGAAATTATTACTTCAAAGTAGTCTATATATTTTAAATTTCAGTATATTTATATTAATACAGCTACTAACAAAAAGTAGTTTACAGAATACTAATGTACCGTGGTTGATTTTTTTATAAGATAAAAACTATGACTCTATGAAAAAAAAGTATTATGTTAAGTAATTTTTTTGATGGGCTAGTTTTTTATTCGAATGAAATCTGTTTTAACTAAACGTGGCCTTATATAATTACCGAATTTATTTCTTTTAAAATGGATTCAATATCAAATTTAAATAATTTTGTTTCTTGGTTTTGATATTTTAAATTTGGAGGTAAAATACTTATGAAAATTTCGTTCAATTTAAATTCATAGTGGATTTGATTAACTTTGATGAATAAATGCATTATAATTCTATGAAGTCCAAGATAAAAGACATTGTTTCTGATTTGATTTGTTTAGTTTATATATTATATAACCAATGTCTTGACAAATGATCGTATATCAGATTTCAACTATAGGCTATTATTAATAGAGGTCACTGCTGTATTAGTAATTTTCGCCGGATCATATCTACTCAATATTTAAATATCTTGTAAGTTATAAATTATAGGTAACGAACTGTATAATTTCTAATAGTTTAAAATTTTGAATGATAAACGTATTCTAATATCGAATAAATGTATTTATATTATTCAATTTAACATAGGTAATCTTAATATTTTACGTAATATTATAATATAAGCAATATTTTGGTGTTCAATTTGAAGAACATATTAATTTTTCCAACACTGAAATTTCTAAATGTTCACTGTAAAGTGTGAGGGAATGAAAATGTATTCACTTTTACTTAACTCACAAGCAATGGTGTTATTAAAAGCATGATGGAAATGTTTGATGTAGCCATCTAGGTACTCTGGTACTCATATATACTCATAAATCATAACTAAAGCTGTGATTTTAATGTCCTAAAAAATCTCAAAAATATTCTTAAGAAAATATGAAATAATTTGAAAAACTCTAAAATACCTAGGCTTTTAATGGAAAAATTTTACAAAAATGCAAAAAATAATTGTAAAAATAATTATATTAAAATAACCAATATCACCCTTAACACATTTTTTCTTACTAGTGCGTACTTAACAACTGCAGTAATCTGGGCGAAAAGGTTATGTAAATTGTAAATATCTTACTACGTTATTCGTAATGCCGAAGGTCGGCCGAAACACTCGTATTAATCACAAAAATCGAAGTTAACTATTTAAATAAATTTTATAAATGCTCTACGATCTAAGTAATTGATATAAAAACATCAAAATATGACATTAAAGGAGAAATTTGCCAAAAAATGCAAAATTATGATTACAATTAATATCACATTTTCACATTTTCTCATATTTTATCTATTTTTGAAATACTAAAAAAGATGATATTCGCCTAAATTAAAACCGTGTTTTCGTGGATTAAAATCTCAATTTCAGATAGCAGTCTGTAATGTAAATTGTTACAACCATATACGATTTGCACGATGCGTTACTATAAAATACAATTATTACAAAAAATAATATGTATCATAATAATATAATAATATAATATATAAATATATAATACATCATACTCAATATTTCATATTCTTACAATTTGAGAAGATTAGATTGTTGGATAAATAACTTAGGTACTATCAAGCTTCAAATTTAAAATTGTTATATTAATTCATTAATATTTATATTCAATAAAAAAGTGATCTATCCTACAATAATTTAATTATTAAACGATAACAGGAACTTCAAATTTATTTTTAAGTTTTATATTCTTACGTATCAATTCTTCTCAAGTCTCAATTATAGTTATTTGTAAATTATTCCTAATTACTCGTATTGTTTTATTTATACCTAAACAGTAACCGTCATTAAAATTATAATTTATAAAACTTCTGAGAAATATTAAATTAATGAATTTTAATTTATATTAATGTTCTTATATATTTACCATTTTTATATTTTTACGATGTTAACACGTAAATTGTTTATATTTTAAATATACCTAATTAAAAATACCAATATATTAATATATTTGTACTTCTTTTTTTAGCTTCCATTTACACAGATTGTATTGAGGTAATTTGTTTTTTTTATGTTCTCGAGGAGATTTAATTATTTTGTGAAACTTAAAAAGTTAGTTATATGATGTCGCATTATGTGACAGTGGCAATTAAATTTATTCATTAAATAATATTAATATTTTTACAATGATTATTGTTGATTGTTTTGGAGAGATGTGAAACAATAGCTTTTTATTTACAAATGTTTAATACTATTCGAGTAATAATACAATGAGTATAATATACTTATTACTTAGGGTTGTTATGTCAAAAATGTGTTGTTCATGTCAATGACGTAGTGGACAGGTTTAGCTAAAAAGTTTAAACTTTACAAATTTACAATTCTGTGTTGGTTGTATAGACATTTGTTTACTTAGCTCCAACGTTCTAAATATTTCCATTAGGTAATCTATACCTAATATTGATAGGTCACGAATTCATGATATGGTATCGGATTAATGGATTCTGTCACCAAAAAAATTATTCATCCTATTGGTATAAAAGTATACAACATATTGTATTCTACTAAGTACTGACTGCACTATTTCAATGTTATTGCTGTTATTGGAGCTTATTATGGCATCTTAAATTTTATCAGTTGTCACTTATTCCATTTTCATTGAATGTATTTCATTGGTAAATCGTTGTAAGTATAATAATCGTTATATAGTATTATTTATTCTTGTTTATTTGCTTATAAGGAAATTAAAAATTAACAATACTATGCAAACATCTAAAAGAAAAGCTTAGTGTTTTAGAAATGAAGAATACTCCTTTCAATCTATCCGCATTATATTTATCTTTACAATTTATCATGGTCATAACTCATAACTTATGAGGCTGTTTCATTATATATTTCTTACCACATTTTAATATTAATATGTACCGCGTTAACTAAACAAGACACATTTCTTTAGGACCATATGAAGTCGTGTGAGACTAGGGTGAGAGAGACAGAGGGAAAGAGAATGTGAGAGAGTGAAGAGTAAAACGTGCGAGTCAATTAGTTCTACTGCGGTGTTGCCACATAATATCAATACGAACATCCGACACGGCAACACTGCACAGGGAATAAACCTCGGTCCACAGTAGGTGCCTGTGCGTATGTGCGCTCACGAGGGAGAAGTCTCCGGTGGCCCCGTCCACAGTCGTAACTTCGCAGTATCTGTCGGCTGTTCTGGTGTTTACTGTATGCGTTCATTCATATTTTCCACTCTCTCCAACACTCTCACTCCTTATTTCGTTCTCTATCCCTATCTTCGTCTTGTTTACTAACATTATCATTATTGTTTGAAAAATATTTTACTATCGTAAAAATATTATAAACCCAAATATATATATGGAAAAAATATAAATGTATTTATATTCCTATGTAATATAACATTGTTATGAATACATACACAAACAATTACTATCGTAATATGTGTAATATGTGTGCTTCGCAATAGTTGGTTTTATTGATTATTAATTTGATATAGTGAACGCACGTCAAGATGTGGCGGTTTATTTTTAATCTTTTTAAGTGATTTTTTTTCACGGGTGTTTGTGAGTGTGCGTGAAATTTGGTCTACTACGGTGGGTGCGTCATACAGGATCTCAATATTTCCGGTGAGTGACACCGAATGGATTACGATTTATATGCTTATTACTGACTTTTTGTTACGTATTTCATGAGAGGTCTTCGCCTTTCTTATTATCGTTATTTATGTTATAATGTACTTGTATGTAAACAAATTATAATTTTGGTGGATTTGATCAATATTGTGGATTAGATTTTGTATTTTCATAAATGTATTACTACAGACAAATCATATATCTATTTTACGTTAAAGCAAAATGTAATTTTCATTTTTCTTATCATTGAAAATTATGTATTTTGTTTTTGAAAATTTACGTTACCAAAAGTACATCTATAAAACTACGTATTATGTAGGTAAGTAGTCAAGGCAACACCCACGTTAACGCGCTTTCAGTTCGCTCCCTCTTGCTGTAACGCTATCCCCCTTGTGTATTTCGACTTGGAAGTTGGAGGGTTTTTTCCTGTTAAAAAAGATAGTATTGTTTATTTAAGAGCTAATTTAATATATATATATATTATTTCGCTCTTGACATTAATATTTATGCTAGAATTTGAAATAATAATTTTATTAGTTATTCGTACTATTGTAATAAATCTTAATCAGATGTAATATCTATATTACAAAAATATATAATTTGTATTTATTCATTCCCTTACCAAATCATTCTCAATGACAGTGTTTTGGTTTTTACTTTTTAGTATAATTACTACACGTACAATCTTATATACAGTGGTCGCCGCTTATTGGACTCACTTTGGGACTTGACTATTTGAGTCCATTAACCAAATGAGTCAATAAGGAGAATGATCAAAAAAAAAAAAAAAATCAAAAATGCTTAAAATTAAAAATATGTTAACTTAAAAAATATTTATTGGGATCCAAGGTAAGGATAAAAATAAAAATATTGCTTTTTAATTAAAAACAAAACAAAATAATATGTAGATATGTAAAATCTACTTCATTTTTTGATAAAAATCCATCTAAGGTTGATTACATTTTCTCTTCTTCGACCAACTTCATAATCATATTTTCGAAGGATTTTTGTTACTCAAATACGTTAAAATCGCCTCTTTGCTGAATTCGGTAACGAGTTCGGTAGTTTGAACTTCTTCGTCAATATTTATCTATTCATTATAAAGTTCAGTTGATAAGTCAGTGAGTCTTTCAACAGGCGCTTCAACTTCTTTTGGCCTGAGAATGAAACTTTGTCGTAAACAATTGCGTCCGCGATAAAATCAAAATACCGGTATCGACTGACTTATATAACATTTATAGCACGTTTGTTCAATGTGTTATATTATATTTTATTTATTTATCTAATTTTTAAATGACCTTTTTAACCGGTGTGTGAGTCGAATAGATGAATTTTTTGCTGTGTATTAGTATATGTGTAAATCGGGACCAGCCGTTTTGAGTCTAATAGGTGGATGAGTCAATTAACCGCGTGTCTTATAAGCGTCGTCTACTATGTAAAAGCTGAAAAAAATTGAAGTGTGATTCGTTAGTTCAGTTATGTTTCTACCTCTTAAGTATACTTCTCAAACTTCTATGGTTCTATGCATAAGGACATTAGGTATGGGATAGTCGCAGAAGAACATTATTGTAAATATCAAACCTTCCTCAACCGTGTTTTAACTTTGTTAGTATAGGTACTGCATAAAAATAATTATTCTTCCATATAATATATATTGTATTTATTTATTTACTTATTTATATTGTATGTATGTGTTTATAACTTAGAAAAGTTTAATTATTTATTTACTTTAGTTGCATTTCTTATTAATTAAAAAAGTACCTATTCAGAATTTTCAGTATCTAATAAATTGTAGGTTTTAATTTTTTTTTTTAATCAAGCTCTTTATTTATACCTTTTTTTAATTGTATTATTAGGTTTTATATCATCATTATAAAATATATGCAATATATTTTATTTAAATGAAAAACTTGTAAACATTTGAGCTCCAATTATTTTTCGTCATCTATACTCGTATTCAAAATTGTAACAATAATCATAATTAGTAAAAATAAAATAATAACTTTCCAGTACCATAATGACAATCACCTTTTGTGTTATTCTTCCACCCCCTTTTCTCGTCACACTTAACTTTACTCACACGTGTATTGCGCCGTTTGTGCCTTGACATAAATTCGGCATGTTTGAATATTGAATAGGTTGACAACCGTAACTACTGTAGTTGGTCTTTGTAAAACGAAACAATTAAATTACTGTTTTTAAACAAAATAGTGAAGTTCAATCCATTCGTTTTAAAATTACATAATATCGTCAAAAACATTTCATTCCCAGTGCAAGAACAAAAGTATATATTCTTAATCGACAACAAATACAATTATGACCCTTATAGCTCATTATAATTGAGTAGGTATTTTGTATGCTATGAGCCTATGATTATCCTCGAGTTACTAACTTTTTTTTTTGAAATATTCGAATATATTTAGTGAATTATCAATTTTATTATAAATTAAAACTACCTTTTACTTTCCTCGTATAAAGTTGAGAGAATATTTGCCTACTTTATTATATTTAAAACTTTTCATAGATAAATTAACTTAAGTTTATGAAATTTATACTTAATAAATTTTTGATTCTCCGCAAGTACCTTATATTTTATATAGGTCAATAGACAGTACACTTGTAAATAAATTATCAATTATCTTATGAGATCTGTGTTTACTTTTCTTTAAATGATATGGTATGTTCATTAAATTACGTCATCTTAAGATATAATACTATAATTTGAAAGAAATTAAAACGTAAACAAACGGTGTTTTATCTTTAAACTATTCTAAAATAATGTAAAAATATGTGTGTGATTTTTATTGTTTAACTAGCTCCTTTCTAGGGAGTTTCAATAGTATTATTTGAAAAAAAAAATTAAAGTAGCTGTATATTATTAATTTTCCTGGTAGAATGAACCTCATAAGGGGAACCACACGACTATAACCCTACCGTATATTCTCAAATATTATCTAGAAATCTTGTAGCTTAACAATGTATTATATATTTTAGAAATCTAATGTATTAGTATTTATATTACTTAATCAAAATTAATCAATATACTTGAAAAAATAAGAGTAATATTTTATAACTATGATATATACATTATACAATATATATATATATATATATATATATATATATATATATATATAACATGATGCATTGAAACTGTACTATGATAGTTTACACCTGCCATGCATATCGTATTTTTTTCAATCTTAGCATGTGAGAAAAGACTATGAGTATACTGTAAAACCCCATAGGAATAAAATGTGTTTCGAAGGTATATACTATATAGCGTCAAAGAACGGGTCTGTCCCAATTTTACCCTAAGGTACAGCGAACCCCTTATTACAAGCCATCTGGCCACATGCATCTATGAATAAACAAGACGCATTTTTAAGACATGTGTTAGTAAAATGTGTATGTGTTTTGTTTTTAAATGCATGAGTATTTAGTACTAATGTTTAATGTTATTTTTTCTTTATCTTCATATAATTTAAAAAGTTGATTAAAATTCCTAATTTTTAGTCGATTATTATGATATTTAATATATTATTATGATATAAGTCATTGCTATACACGTCAATTTTAATAACTATTAAAAAAATCGCAAAATTAGTTCGATAATTGTTTATGTTAAATGTTATTTGCAAACAAACTATATCTGAATATACTCTCTTTCTCTATTGACTCCCAGGGATTAGGGTCTGTTCCTAACTAGGTCAACACTGGCTCTAACTTCGCTATCACTGAACTTATCTAGTTGCTCTTCCCGCCCAATTTGTCGGTCGTTTCCCTTGTACATCGATATTTGATTATAATTTATAAAATATATTACATATTTATTCAAGATAGGATTGATGTCAATGACATGTGTAAAAAATAATGATTAAAATGAAATATTACGTAGAATATGAAAACAATAGTACTCGTATCGTCAGTAAGTATAAAGTTAAAACGTAGAAATTTTGGTATTGGAAAATATTTAGGTAAATAATAATTTTGATTTATTTTAAATATATGTGTATGTATATTTATGAATATTTTTTTTTATTTCTATCACTTCGTCTGTATTAACTTGGTCGTTAAGTATTCTATTACACAATCATGACGTTATAATTGCGCCACACTTTTGTTGTGAAATTTATTGACGAACTAATATTTTCGCTTTCACAGGACATTTCTTTCGCTTTCGCGGTTTTTTCACTCTTTATATTTTTTGTTCTCTATCCCGATACGTCCTCGGTGAAGGACAACGTACAACGTACACAGTGGTCACTATATTTTATACAAGTACAAACTCTGATAATTTTTATCATCTTAAGTATTTAAAAGATATTATTCAATTTAATTTTCTTTAGTAGCAATGTATATATTATTATTATATAACTACTTAACTTTTTTCTTAAGTGTGTTTTTACAACCAAACAAAAAATTATGGGGTTTTTAAATTAAGGTATAGAATATAATATTTTTTCTACGTCGTATCACTTAGACTTAATATATATGGGTAAAATCCCACATGTTATGTTGCTATGGGGTGTAACGGTACGGCAGGAGGGTGGATGAACCCGGGAACACAGCATAAATATATGACCCTTCTCTACCCTTAAAAACAGCTGATGAGAGAATTATTCTGCAGATGCTTCAATTCAATGTGGGAAAGAACGGTATTTTGCTTTAGGGATGGTTTTGTCGAAACCTGTACTATATGTGTGATACGTTGAAATATTGTGTTCGAAACTAAAATATTTGTTAAATAACATTTTCGATTTTATAATTATTGCTATTTATATTAATCTAATGTTAATCAATGTTGATTATCACGAAACCGTAAAAAATATATTATGTAAATATATAATTATTATGTAATATATTAGAAGTTAGAACATAATAATGAGTACCAATATTCGTAATTTCGTAGTTTTATTTTATTTTACTGCACTATATTGATAAATATAAGTTATCATTATAAAAAATTCAAAAACTAAATGTTATTAAAATTAATTATATTATTTGAGAACTTCTGTACTTAATCGTTTATAGAAATCAATTAAATATTAATTATTGTAATTGTTCGTATTAAATTTGTAGTTAAAACTTGATGAGCGAAACGAAATAAGTTTCTATATCCTGTCCAGTGGTCAGCGTTTTATACTTCGTAAATTTTGACCAAATATATAACGAGTACAATGAAAATGTATAGATTCTACACAAAAAGTCAATAATAAAATGGCTTATAATCTAATCGAATTGCAGTTCCGGTCATTGATCCGGAAATCGGAACTGGGCTTTTTGATCTACTCATTGTATGATGTATGTACATTATACGTACTTGTTGAACAAATCGGCTTTTATTAGGAATATTTCTATAAAATTATAATACATGTCAATATGGAACTCTTTGAAACTCGGTGAATTGAGTTAACTGTACCTACTTATTTAGTATTTTGAATCTTAAAGTTTAAGCACATCGTTTTTTATTGTCCTAAGCTTAATACTGCTCCTACATAATATTTATTTGAAGTTAGAAATTAAATTAACATTAAAATAAATCATAGACAATTATTAATATAACGATTTTATTTTTTAATTCATCGTTTATTAAATTTATATATATTTACAATAAATAAAAATACCTGTCAGTAATGTCTCAAAATTTAAATCAATTAATTTTTTGTCGTGCGTATTCTAGAAGTTATTTATTTATATTATACTTTTTAGTCGTCGGATATATTGAAAAATAACCAATAAATATAAAATTCATATTATTTATTATTACAATCTTGTTGCTATTATCAATTATTTTAATAGCTATAACATAGGAAATATTCTTAATCATATACCTTTTCTCTGTACTAGTATTTTAATCCCGGATCACCAACCTTAAGTTTGGTTTTGCAAATATCTTTTTTATTTTTTCAACTGTTCTCTATCCAGTTTGAATAAATTGATTTATTTTATTTAATATCTTATAATATTTTATATAATATTAGCTGAATTACCCGGCTTCACAGGGAGCAGTCTTGGCTTGACCAGCCCATAGTTTTAAAAGAAAAACTACCAATGGCGCACACGAGATTTTTTTCGTAGGAGAGGGTCAAGGTATAAATATCATACATTTTACAGTTGACACAATTATAAGAACTCTTTAGATAACTTGACTTGTTTTGACGATAATTATTGTCATGTACTTACTAAGTAACTTAAATCGTATACTTACATAAACTATTAGTTTAAAAGTAGATTAAAGGTAACATAACATTTTATACTTTTTATTATTTTTATTTTATTAAAATAATAAATATCAAAATCTAAGAACTATTTATTAAATTAAATCAAGAATTTAAAAATTTAACTCTAGTTTTTTGTTTATTTTATCATTCGGATCAATTTTTATATCCTTGTCAATATTTATTAAAGTTAGAACATTAAATCTATTTAGACCTACTGCATTCCTTAAGTACTTAAGTTTTAGTAGTGGTTATACTTGTAAAGTAATAATTTGTAGAAATTTGTAGAAATTTTGAAATGATTGGTATTCAATCACTATTATATTTTCAAAAAAATTGTTTGTAGTGTATAATGTATATGGTCAATATACATTCAATTAATTATAATATTTATTATAATGATATTTAAAATGAGTTGGCGATTTTGGCTGCATGCTGAATTGCCTGAACGGAACACTCTTGGCCGAGACATATTTTTAATGGAATACTTCATTATAATTTTTAGAGCCTAGTCGTTAGATTTCCCCTAGTACATAATACTTAAATATTATTTTTTCACTACTGGTTACCAAGGTGATATTTTTGTATTTATTTTATGATGATGGATGTACAGTGTCTGGAAAAGTTTCGGATCTTTATGACAACCCAAACAGTACATCAGCCACCCTATAAAGTTTGAATTAGTAGTCCAATGTAACTTTCTTCATTTTTTTTTTCGTAAGAACCTCCTTACAATTGCAAATACAACAAAAAATAATTAGCGAAATCTGTCCAGCCGTTCACGCGTGATGCCGTGACAAAGTGAAATAGGGATTCATATTTATATAATATATAGAAGATAAAAATTGAATATATTTTTTTTTATATTGATAACCTACTTATTTAAATAATTCGTTAGTTTATTTTATCAATAGATGTTGCTTATTTATAACTATATCATTATAGATTTTCCATATGAAATATAATCCACAATTTAACATTGATATTTTCTTATATATCGTTTTCTAATATTCACTGGATATAATAACTGTTTTTGCCAAATTATTTTCTTTACAATTTTGAATAGGTATTATTGAGTATATAATATATTAGTATAAATTATAAGAGTGTCACGCATGTTTGTAAATATTATTAAAATTTGGAATAAACTTCATGATTTATTAACATACAAATGTCTAATCTGTAGGTAATCAAATAAATTAAAAGTTTTAATCGTAGAAAATATACAACATACATTTGACTGTTAAATACTTTAACGCTTATCTTTTCTGTTTTTCTGATTAATTATTTCTATGAAAATATGCTCACGTCAATTCTAAAAGTTTTACTTTATTATTAGAATAATTATTAATTTAAACTATTCTTTCTGGAATATTATTTTCTTTATTAATATATAACATGTTTTGCACAATAAGACAATTTTCGGAGCCAATATAACAATACTAAAAATATATCAAAAATGAAAAAACGAGAAAGAAAGTTATAAGACTTTAATTTATATTATTTTGGAGGAAGACCAATAGATTAAGTACGACATCAGCGTATTTTAAGATAGGATAGATTAAGGGGCCTCGCTACGACTAATATTTAAGGGGCAACATTTAGGCAATATCTAGTAACAGTAATAACGTAATAGCTGCCCGAGATCTATGTGTTAGTTATAAATGATTATTAGTGTAAGTGAAATCCAATGTGGGTACCACTCACGTACGTACATGCACATGTCAATAACTCGATAGCAATATAAAATTCACAATATAAATTTTATGCAACTTATGTTTTGTTTTGACAAAATTAAAGTAAGTCACGTTGTCTGATTTTGATTCTGAAAAATTATTTGAATTCAGCAGAAAAATGTCTATAGATCCGTTTTTAATTTTAATTTTAATTTTAATTTTTATTATGATTTGAAAAAACTCATATTTTTTAATTTTCAATAACAGTTCACAATAGTATAAGAATTAACTTTTACAATGTTTTCTGTACGTTCTATAGACAATTTTCTGTTGAGTTCAATTTTTTTTTTCAGAATCAAAATCGGACAACGTTAACTAACTTTAATTTTGTTAAAACTTAAGATCTTTTAAGCTAAAATTGACGGCAGTAGCGAGGCCCCTTAAGGAGTATTGTCTAGAATTGTAAAATAATTAGAGACTAATGGGTGAAGAGATAACCATGAGTTGAATTAATTTTTTGTAGTATGTATTTTTTCTAAATGGATTGTAGGAATGAAATATGTTTATATACAGTTTAAAAAATTTAAACATAGTAAAATATCATCCTGTATATCTTATAAAATATAAAATTACCAACATGGTGTATAAAAAAACCTATTGCTTTGTTTTATTGTATAATTATGTCTTATGCTAAACTAAAAGTTTTATCGCTTGATGGAGTTAAATATCACTATAATGTATATGTGTTAATGACTTGTTATTATATTATTTATTTTTGAAATTAAATGTTATGTTTATATATTATATTTCGTATATAAATATTCAATTCTACTGGCTGACTGGCAAAAAGTACTTATGAATCACGAGATCTGTCGGAGGGAATATGTAAATGAATTTTACAATTTTTTTTGTCATTTATAGACGAGATGAGGATAGAGAAATTCACTGAAGGACAGTTTTATAAAATAATAATAATAATAATAATAATAATAATAATAATGATAATAATAATAATAATAATAATAATAAAATGACTAGCCAAGGCTAACAAAGCGGTAGCTGTAGTGATAGAATACACCGTATCGTCGTTATTGCAACCGTGAGTCTGTATGAAGGTTGTAATGAAAGGATCACAAAATTCATACGATTGGCAGTGTGCATCAGTGGGAGTGCAATGGATGAGCTCGATCAGGTAAAAAGAGGGAGTTACTGTATATAATACATCGTTGTCATGATACTCTATCCGTGAGAAGAACTGCGGTTACTAGCTGTGGAATACAAAAAATAAATTGGATTTTTGAAAGAGAAGTGCAAAGAGGGTAGATAGACGGGTGGAATGCCAACACTGTTATGTTATTAGTTATTACTATTATAGTATTATTGTTATTGGTATTACCTATTATTATTATTATTATTATTATAAATTGCGTACCTATGAGTAATAGTGTATATTGTCCTGAGCATAAATGTATATCTTCTGTGATTTTATCCAGTTGAATATTGGCCTTGAGTATTTTGAGAGTATTGTATATTTGTGTTCACAGAATTCATGTCTTTATTCGGCATACATTATGAACGGTCCTGAAAAACTCCAATGAAATTTCTGAAATGCAGACTCCGTATCATGTCGTACATATCATTTACTCTTTTTATAATCGATTAATTGTTATGCGTTTTTACGTATTTTTAATACTTAATTTTTTTTTCCTTGTTCATATTATAATTGAATTATTACTCCTGATAACATTGATGAGTTATTTTTTTTAAACAATATTGATTTAATTATTTTAGGCATTTAAAGTAAATAATAACAGTTTTTACTTTCAAATTTCTTTTTCAATAATAACTTCTTTTTGTCAAACCTTGTAAGTACATAGAATTCATATTCAATAAACTTTATTTTACATTAAAATACTTTAATTTTTCATTTTGATGAATTTACTTTGTACGCTATAAAAAGCGTACCTTTGCTTTACTTCTATCTAAAAATATATAAAATAAATATTAAATATTATAATATAGTTTTAACATTTTATGTAGTTGAAAACTGATAACTTGTTTTAAGTTATGATAAATAAAATATTTCGGGATGATATTCCTTGTATTAAAATACATATTTTCTTACGCTATCATTATTGACCTATTTATTCCTTGTTTTTATTCCATACTCTACATAATAGATAGATAATTTCAATTGGATTATTAAACGATTTGTAAAAGAGTCTTTAAAAAACAAAACCATTCTTGATGATTTGGTGGATTTGGTTACAAAACAACAAGAATTAAAATAAGATGTTAACCATTAGTACAAAAAAAGTTATGCATTTTTTGTTTTATTTATCATTATTAAGTAAAGTATTTGTTGTACGGATTAATAATATTTTAAAAGCCAACTGTAGAGAAGATTATAGTAAACATTAAAAAAAGAATTAAAAAAAAAAAAAACATTTCGGAACTACTAATATAGTGTCAAGTGCACGTGACCTTGTCTAGAAACCATAGAGCTTCCCACTCTTTTAGTTGCCCATCTGTGTAGCAGTAGGTGACGTTCACGTTGTTACGTTCGGCCCCTCCTCTTCCCCACATCGTCATTCTTCTAAAGCTTTTTACGAATCATACGATCCGATGGTATTCGCAATGGTTTAATGTCACGCAATCTATAAATAGATTACAAAATGCATCGTATGCAGCGCGTCATCCTGTGCGTAAAGCACATACGGATAGAAATGGTATACGATAAATGCAACGGCAGTGGTCGCGTGTTTCGTCATTTTCAGTGCACTATTCGCATCATGCTCGTATACTATAGATGTTAATGTTTGTAAAAAAAAGTTAAAAAACCACAACGGTCTGCAGCGGTGAACCCGGTCGACCGGAGCACGGTCCTATTGTAATTCCATACATCATTACAAGTGTTGTAATGTCCGGAATGTCCGGCAATAAACCCAATACCATGTCGTCGCCGTCATAGTCGTCGACGACCATAACCTTGGACAATGCGATGGTAGATTGTACACTGCACTCTGCAGCTCGCGTCAGTATGCGCTGCGATTATGTTAAACGAGCAACATGCAGAACTGCAAACTATTAAGCGTGCGCGAGACAACGGACTCAACGGACTTGTGCGCCAACTGCCAAGACGTTCCAATGTTGTTTTACTCATCTCGTCGATCCGCGGGATCTTGCGATGCCGTTGACGGGAACGCGGCCAGCCGCCATCGTCAGTTTCTGCGTTATTAATAGCGTATTATAATCTTATTCCTCCCTCGCCTTCCCATGGCCACACATGGTCTATCTCTATTCAAATATATTAATATAACTACATTTTTTTTTCCCCGCTGCGCCGTCATTGTTGCACCGAACTGCTGCCGCGGCGATGTCGACGAATTTAGACACCGAAATACTTTGTTGTTTTTCAGTCGACCGAAACGCCCGACGTTGTTGTTTCCGCCCTCATCCGGGACAATCGGTCGAAGATATGTTATTTCCTTTCATATAGCCATATCTCGTCGCTATACCTCACCGCAACTATTTACCTAATTTACTATCGCAGACGTCATTTGAATTTCACGTGGGCTCCCCATGTACGCATTCTTATTGTTATTTTAAAAATAAGTTGCTAATAAATAGTATAACTGTTGTATAACCGTTTCATAAGTTTCAATATATACGTACCTATGTATTCTAGTTGTCTGTTCTTAGCATTATTTGCTTTTTAACACTTTTGAGTTGTATGCTGTACTTATATTACACTAATTAATGGTAGAACAAACTGTTCAAATTGAAAAAGTAATTTAAATTAACTTTAAATATGGTTTACTGACACAGAATTTATATGTTTATTAGCCAGTTAAGACTATAATATGGTAACATTTTATTCGATGATTAAAAAATATCTCTTGTATGCTTATTATTATGTGATAAAACAATCTCGTATACGGAAACATTCATTATTACTTATTTATTTTACGTATTTTGAAATAAAAATCATAATTGATGTAATTCAATTGTATTATATATATATAAAATAATTTTAAAATTGAATATATTTAGATAAATTTTAAATTATAACCAACTTGCAAATTATATTCAATCTACTATAAGTATGTTTTTAATACTTTATAATATAATATTCGTTAGATTATTTATTTTTGAAATTGTATGCAAGTACCTACAATATTATGCTATGTATCGAGCTTGGATAATCAATAATGAAGTTATAATTGTATTTAAATTTCAAAGTATGTATAAAATATTTTTTGTATTAGAGTTCAACCGTTGATGGCTTATAATTTCTTTTGTAATTTGTCAAATTCAGTATTTCAAAATTGAAGGATAGAATTGTAAAATTACGCTTGAAATTTTAGAGGCTGTTAATTATTTAAAATGACTGTTGACCTCAGATTTAGGTATAAGTGTATAACTCCTTTACCAATTTTGTAACACATGATAGTAGTATTATAGAGGCAGTTTATGGTTATTAGGTACTAATTAATTATTTCTGTTATTGAGCATCGGGACGAGTTGTGTTTCATGCACTGCAAGTCTGTGTTGATGACTGACCCACCCTATTCTTGTTCAATATATTTCATTGAAAATCTATCGATCGGCAATCGATGACGGAAATGATCGTCGATTCAGTTGATTGCTTTTATTATTTGTCCGCAGTATGAACAAAGCGGAGGGGAATCTGATTAAACTTACTATAAGAGTTATAATTTTATATCTCCAGGCGTGTGTTGTATGTATACTGTATAGTGAGAGAAATACTGTACTGGGACGGAAAACTAATATGACGTGTTATATTTATACGTATGCAGAGCAGTGCCGTCGACTAAAAGGGGACGACAAAAAAGATCGATGATGTGAGGATGATGAGGGGGAACCTAAATGTGGGGAGGAGAGTAAAATCATCGTCGCCAATGGGTGCATCATATTAATTTTGGGGCGGTGGTGACGGCGGGTAGCACGTAGCCACAGGACTGGAAAAATTGGAGCGCAAGCGCTGGTTGCTACTACTGTGGCCGCCGCCGATTACACTGGTGCGATAAACATTTCGCGTGCGCTCGTGTGCGTACTACGGCAACAGGAGCAAAACTGCACGGGTTAACCTAGGTCAGTGATGACACACTGAATTTTAACGCATTTGGCCGTTGCCGCCGCCGTAGACAACGTCGCCGTCGTCTGTGCACACACGCACAACGCACATGCCAATAATAACGCGGTTTTTTATGCGGGATTTATTACGCGCACTAATACACATGAAACGCACATGGTCGATTATAAATTATAATATTAATGTGTATAGTCTCGGTATATACGGGCGTAGAGTGATGTAATGTTGACTCCTTCCTATATTATATCGTCGCCGCCGTTGTCAGTCTTCATTTTCAAGTTTCGATCGTTGTCAATGACATGACGTCATGTTCACGTTATTAATTATTATTTATTATACATTATAATTTATGTTGACTTCATAAATGTACGAAAAATCATACATCGTTGTTTTTACTTATTATTATTACTGATTTCTTGTGAATCAACCGATTGTATCAATATAGTCGATACTGAACATATTTAGCGTGATGTAGATAGAAATAACATATCACATTAACGTCAGCGTTGCGTGGATTCTTTATTAACGATACAATTTTCTATATATACGTGCTTATATTTTTTAAAATTTTAATTTATAGAATATCAGTTGTCATACAGATTATTATGAAGGCATTAAATGTATTTATTTATTCATGAATTTTGTGTTAATAAAGATTTTACAGAATTCGATTGTTTTATTGTACGTACGTCACTTTACAAGAGAAATTTAACTATATAATTTTAAAAAAAAAAATGTGTATAAAATGTATGTAATTTATATTTAATCATGTATTTTTAACTTATATTTTACTTATGTAACTGCTGTGCTATAATGTTTTTGAAAATAAAAGCACTTTAAAATATAAAAAAAAAAAACTATAAATTTGATTGGCTTACACAGTATTATTAATTCATGTTTGATTCATTTAAATAATGATTAGTTAAAAAAATTCATCATCACTGTGGTTTGACTACATATTACGTATATATTTTTTTCTTCACAAAATATGATAATGTATCATAAAATTATGTAAATCCGAAATCGTGAACATTATTGTAGGTACTCGTACTAAATTATATTGTATATTGTGTGTACAATATTATTGTATTATACTATACTATTTATACAATATTGGTTCTTAAATTACAGTAGATAAAATGCATGCACAATTGCACCAATTATTATATATTCCTAATTAAAGTTATGTATATAAATAATTATCATTTACATGGTTTACATTTAAAATTTGTTTTTTAAAGTTGGTGATCATCCCGTATTGTTGTAAGGTATCTTAATTATATTTAATGAAATAAATTAAAGTTGTTGTTGTTGCTCATGGTTGCTGTGAGGTTCTGAGAACAGTGCAGCAGCCAGTGGTGGTAATTCTTTAGCCGTCTAGGACGTTGCCCGGGGTACACTACGTGGAAGCGATTTACTTTTGTACCCCATCTTTCAATTTTAATTTTTAATTTTATACATGTTATATCTTTTAATATTCTAAATGTTTTTGATGTTGCTCATACACACCATACGAAATAATAATAAAAATGAAATAAATAATTTATCTCAGTCATACTAAGAGTTTTCTCTCACAAAGTCACAATACCTTCTTTATTTGTACTTGGTACAATAGTACAATGTATGCTTCTTACTTTACTACTACATTATGAGTCTCATAATTATTGACTTGAGGTTATATTTCATAATATCATGATCTCATTTGTTCGTAGTTATTTATTTTAGAATTCTATTGGTGACAATATGATACATATAAATTGTATATACTATTACTATATAGTATTAAAATACTCAGATAATAAGGTGTAAAGGTGTAGTGTAGCACATATTGAATTGAAGTTTTGCACAAACGTTCTGTAACACTTAATATCTACTTTTTTTTCTAGAATTTAATCAGTGATAATCTAAATAACTCTTCGCTCTACAAAACAAATTGAATCAACTAAAACGAAGTTATCATAATTAAGATTAATGTTTGACTATAATAATATAATAGTTAAAACCTTAGATGTGAAATCTACTTTCAAAATTGAGGGTGCTTATTTAATACAATTTATTAGAGAGCTTACTACCTCCTTAAAATGTTGTATATATATTATGGGCTAATGACCACGATTGCTGGGCCCTGCCTTGACAAAAAAACATGTTTACATACCTAGGTATAATATATATTAATATTCATTAAGATTATAGCGAATTAAAAATCTGTATGTAATTGTAAAGAAAAAATATAAATAACGACTCTTATAGCTATTACTTGATAAGCCATAATTGTATTATTGTCCACGACATATTGATTTGTGTGTTATTTTACCCCATTAATTAATAATGTAAATTATTTTATTTGTTACAGGTATGTTCATTATTATTAAATACCCATAATTTGATAAATATTATCAAAATTTTCTAGTATCTACTATAAACTTTGGTAAGTTCTTTTTTTATTTAAATTTTATATAATTATATGAATTAACATAATATATTATACTCATATTTAATGGAAAATATTAAAAATAAATCATTATTTATTATTAATATTTAATGAGTAAAATTACATAATATATACTATAACTCGATACTATAAAAAAGCACACGTGATGAAAATGATAAGATTTTATATTCATTGTCATCATTATATTTTTATAAAGAGCCTATTTTCCTGTTTTAGAATTACATATCTACCTATCTACTTCCATTGTTCAAACTAGTAAATAAAAATCAAAAATAAATCAACCATGTATAGAAATAGTATTGTATTGTTCTTATGCGTTCATATGTATGTATGTGGACAAAAAGCAAATTAATTTATTCTTTTATGTTCTAAACAAATAAGAATAGTAAATCATCCTTACATTTATACTTATTTAGTTACTTGATTTACTTTTCGTACTCTTATTACGAAATTATAGATTATTATTTAGGGATTAAATTTTGTAAATTATATAGATTATGGACGAGCATGACGGGAGTATCGTTTTTCATTATTATATTTTTCATCAATTTCTCTAAAATATTTTTTTGTGTGACAATGAGGTCATCATTTTTACATTTCTTTGAAACAAAAGGTTTAGAAAGTACTGTTATGATACGTTATGATGACGTACCTATATAATATGTGTATCTCTGCTTGTGGTTTCTCTCATTGAATGTTGTTTGCGATGAGTATAAAGATTTATGGTCTCTATCTTTTTTCCTCTTTCTAAACTTAGAACATTATTAGAGTTGGTAATCGTGACGTAAACATGTTCAGTGCAGCGTCAGGACGATGTCATGCAATATCTGCCCCCGCACTCATCTTCCTCGTTCCGGCCTTGGGTTCGGTTAAACTGCCAACATTGCATTACGTGCATCCGTTTGTGTGTGTGAGTGTATGCAATAACGATGCAGGGTCGATGCAACGCCCAACTTTTTCAAAGTATGTTGTGTGCACTGTGCCATTTCGGTTGTGCAATGGACCAGAAAGATGTAATGTAGAGGGTCTAGACCAAGGTCGTCGTCAACACTGTTATGCTTACTCTCCTCTCTTTCTCACTCCTCCACTCTCTATCCTCCCTCTTCTCACTAATTCTATTATAGTAGTATCTATAATCGCCTTACTATTTGCATTCATCGTGCCGTTAAATACCTTCGCCATGTAGGTGTATCGGGTTTCCTTGTCATTTATATTGATATTGTTCGTGTTCTTAAAGGAAAACCATCGTCTTAATTTCATAATCACATTGATGTGTGCTATTTGAAAATCTTTATTATTAGCCTCACAATTTAAACAGTTATATGTGTTGTTGTAAATTTTTTAAACCATTCGTATTAATGCGAGTGTACAAAACATGAATGAATATTTGTCATTTTTTCTGGTGATCTGATTTTTATTAAACATATGTAAATCTATTATCTATCTATTTATTTGATTTTATTTTTAATATTTAAAGAATTAGTATTTATATATAATTAAGTTATGTAAATTTTGAGTCACTATAATTGTAACTAATAATAATGTAAATATATATTATTAGGTATATACTATTAGGTAATTAAGTTGTTTTTTTTATTTATTAATAAATTATACATAAGCTTAAACTGCTTGGATAACTTTGTATAAAAAATTCAAAATCTAGAAAGTTTATATAAACTTATGATTATAGTAGATCATAAATGTTAACATGCAATAATTAATGATTAATTAAAATGTATTCTATAAAATGTTATCGGTTAATATCTCAAACTAATGCCTGTTATGTTATAATTTATAATTCCACCGTTAATTCAAAGTTTTCATGCTTTCTGATTACTGTATTATAGGATGATAATTTTATTATTCAATAAATTAGATAAGTCACGGAATATGGGATAGAGTTCTAGGCGAGATTCTGAGCTTATCAATATAGCTGCTCAAATAGAACTTATTAAATAGTACCTACAGTATATAGAATCTATATTTAATCTATACATTATTTTACATTATTTTATTAGCGTGGCACTAGGATTTTTAAGGTCTTGTGGTTATTATTCATATTTTGATAAACAGACAAAATTACTAATGTTTTCTCTTATTTTTACTAGATGTTTACTTGAGGCACCCGCTTAAAGTATGATAAAACTGAATTTTAATATCTCCCCCATCTAAAAACACACAAAAGAGAGGGTGAATAGTGTTTCGATCAGTGATTTTATTTTTTAAAACCGTAGATTCAATTTAGTTAGTTAATATTTTAATTCACTTTTTAGTTTTTTAAAAATACATGTTTCATTCTAAATTTGTAATGGGTAATGATTTTTTTTTACTATGTAATATACATTATACATATCTTTCAATGCTATCACTCTAAAATGCGCAAGCTCGCACGTAAATTATAAAGGTTTCAAGTTGATTATTTTCTTAATAATGTAGTCGGTGGTCATTTTGTCATCTAACGTCTTACAAGCTATACTAATAACATAAAAAAATTATCAAAGTATGTCAGATATAGATACACATGAAATATCTCTGTAATAAAATGAGACAGTAAATATCGGTTGAACGGTATCAGTGTATGGTATTTTTTGAATCATGATATTGTATTTTACTTGCTATCGTATATAGTTATAATTATTAGTCTATCTAATACTATTTGTCGTGCTAGAAAACCTATAACTCGAATCTTTTTTAATCTTTTTTCTGTTGCATTATATAAAAACATAAACAATATATAAAATTGCGATGACTATAAAAAAATGTCAATGCTTTAAAGTAGGGCACTCATTTTCTAAAGACCTTTCAGAAATTGGGCCCTGGCTGTAAAGTCTAATATTTTATAACAGTCGTACTAAAGAATAATACGTTATGGTTGACTCTACGTCTACAATTTACTTCAGTTTATTTTTTTATAACTAATAAATAGTTGTAATCATTTTGCTCTATAACTTGAATATAATCTTTAATTAATTTATATATTTATATATTACACACACATATATAGCTTTAATTTATATAAAACATTATATTAAATCGGATACTACTATAGGTATTTCTTTGAAATCCCGAGTTTGAAACTACGTTAAATATACCAGTCGGATGTTGGAAGTATTTTGATAGACTATATATAGTTGGTACCAAATGTCTAAATTAAAAACTACTTTAAATTATTTTAAATTCATCTTGTATTAAATAATATTTTTCAAGAAAAATGAATGAAACTGAAAACACATAATGTTAAGTACTATTTTATTTCAAAGAACACTGTGTTTCGCTTATTTCCTGTACAAACCGATGTCTGGTTTTCATGTTTTGTTTTAATTAATAATAATTAATTCCTAATGAAATTGTATTTCATTATATTTTCTAATTTACTGTAGATAATATATTCATTACACATTATATCTACATTTATGTATACATATAATATGGATTTCAATAAAAGTTCTTACCTACGTTTTGTTTTTATTAGTACGTATTATATTTAATTATCGACGTTTATAATTTGACAGGTAAATTGTATAACGTATATGTTAAGTTAGCTAAAAAAATCGAATATCGATGACTCAAATAAAGTCAGAAAAGAATCAGTGGATTAATCCCGAAAATCATAGTATAGCTGTTGATGACCATAAACAACCTGTGGTTAATGAAAACGGCGATCTTATCGTATTGGACAATTCAAGTAAGTATATTATTAAAAAACAAAAACTTCTTGACGTGTATGAAATTGTACCACTTTGAAGTTTCTTAATTATTATTACCTAACATAAATTTTTACATGAAACTCTGAGGGAAATTTTTCCACCAACATTTTTAGGCGGAAAGTGTATTGCAGTTCCTAATACAGATGAAATACTGGAAGCATTTGGTTTCGGATACAATGATTACGGTTCACCCCCTGAATCGTTAAAAGATTCACCCGAACATGATTTGAAACCAAACGTTCAAGTTTTGACAGGTACAAATTGTTAATTTGTAAAATGTAAAATGTCTATCCGTTTTATAATGTATAATTTGTAAAAAAGCTTATATGTAAAATGTGTATATGAGCTTTTGAGGATTCTCAATCTACTATCCGTTGTTCCATTATTCGCGATCGTAAATCTGTTATTGACGGCTGATTGAAGGTCTTGGCTATCAATATGCGATTATAATATATTCTAATATTATTATTGATAATAAAAGACGACTTATCATTGTGAAAAATGTAAATATGACATGTATCAGTATAATGATGTGTTTAAATGAACAATTAATTCATATAATGTACCATGCATAATATTTTCTTATTAGTTATAATATTATTCTTTATTGTTGTTTGTTATATTAAACAATTTGTAACAATCCTTGATCATCACTTACCTAACTTAACTTTTAATAAATTATGTCTTAATTTTTTTAATAGATAAAAATATAATGTTTTACATATTTTGCTCAACCTATGATTTACCCTAGAATTCAAAACGAGTGATATTAAATAATATTAAGCTCTATAGCCATCTGTATTTTAAATTATACATTTATAAATAATAAAATCATGGTATTAATTAAGATATTTCATAATTTTTTTAAAAAATACTATTTATTTGTAAATTACGTTACTTAGAAGTTGCTTAATTTAATTTGAATATTGAACTTTTAACATATTCAAAATATATCCTAAATTATGTTCATTTTAATAGGTCTTATTATTTAGAATTGTATATAATATGAACATATTTTATATTCATATTTCTATGGGTTGTTAAATAGGAATTTATGTAACAATTTTTGAAAGAATTCTCTGAGTACCTAAATACATTCTAAACGATAGACAATATTTATAATAGTATACCGTTTATAAATCATAATATATATATATATATATATTATATTATGCAATTTTATACGACATGGCTTCACGCTTATTGTAAAATGTATTCGAACACTATACACACTCATATTCCTCATATTCCTCGTATGTTGAAATTGTTTTTTCCCGAATATTTTTTCATATTTATTTTAAATAACGATTGCATTGTGAAACGGATAAATTACATTTACGAGTATTTATGAGTATAAATATAATGATGTTACGCGTTAATCACGCGCATAGAATAAATAAAAGCACTTGTATAATAGATAGTGCGGATAAAAAGAGTATTGATATTATTGAAAATATATAGTATTGTATATATATAAATGTATGTATTACAGCTGATGACCAATTGTTATGGAGCATGAGAACTCCGTGTCAAAAGGATATAGAAGCTACTAGGGAAATGTTATCGCTAGTGGCTTCGAAAAAATATCAAGACATGTTCAATGACCAGTGTACGGTCAAGATTCGGGTGTGGAAGCGGATATGCGAAGAACTTATGACGAAGGGTTATCGTATCGCGGACTCGGTGAACGAAGGCGGCATCAAGTGTCACCAGAAATGGCGCAACTTGGAGAAGTCGTACCGGAACTTCCTAATCAGCTCGTCGGACCCGAGCACGGTGGTTCCAAAGAAGCCACCGCCGTACTTTGAAGCGCTGCACGATATACTGAAGAAGAAGAAAAAGTACGCGAACGCGGTGTCGTACACGCAGACGGTAGTTGTCAGCGAGGACATGTTGGACGCGGACGCGTCGGGCAACGTCTCCAGCGGTGGTCTGCAAAACAGCCTAAACTATTCGGATACAATGGACGACTTGGACGACATGGACGGGCAGAATGACGACCATTGCTACGTGGTCAACAGTTCGGGGCACGTGTCCAAGCGGTTCAGAATGGACCCGCTGGCCGTATGCTCGACCACCAGCGGTGGCGGCGGCGGCAGTAGTAGCGGCGTCGGATCGTCGTCGTACCGCAGGAACGTGCAGCAGCCCGACGCCCTCGAACAGATCCTAGAGCAGTTGGTGCGTTTGCACCGAGAATCGATGGCTCAGCAGGAACGGCATGCCATCCGTATGGAAAAGATCGTAAAAGATAACACGGCTCAGACCCGACGTTTGGCCGACGTCATGAATCAGCTTTTGCAGAACCCCCGCAGCGACGACGAGGGCAAAAACCACGAAAAGATGTCCGGCGCGACCTCGTCGGACGCCGAGTGATCGGCCAGTTACCGCGCGATCCCAACAAACCCTAAAATGCACGATCGGCATGATATTTGTGTAGTGTACGTTTGATCGTGTTCATTGCCACCTGCAGCGATGTTCATATACATACATATAGACTTTTCACGATATTTGATTAAACATTTCGAAGATTTCCTTTTGTTCCCGTATATTATAATTCTTAAATATATATTTTCTTTTTAGCAATTAATAGAATACGACTGCTCGTCCTATAAACATGTGCGTTAAACTTTTGACAGATCCAGAGTAACGTTAGTATATATATTATTTATAGTCTCCCACTTTTCTATTATTATTTTCTCCCTCTATAATATTTAAGTTATTTAAAACCATTTTAATGTATTTGTCTTGAATATATTATATATAATTACACCATACCCCCACGTGGTTGCGTTCAATTTTGTCCGTCTCCGTTTTTATTTTAATAAACTGAAGCAAATTTGTACAATTTACATTATAATTATATTAAAATACTATTTCCTACTACGATGAATGTTTTTCTTCCCCTTGAACTCCGATCACCAAAGATCAAGCTGTCCCTGCACGGGAATAACCTTGGTTATGCGTTATTTTATATAGCAGAACAGAGCTGATCAGTGGTCCGTACGTACATAAAAATGTGTGTTTATACATACAAAACGTCATACGTATAACGTGAAACACAGTGTCATTTTTCTCACACTTATTTTTAACGCTACATGAAACTGGAATAGAGTTGGTGGAAAAAACCACTTAACGGTAGGTAGCGACTAGGGTTAAATACTTGTATGGAGCAAAAATCTATCCTGATGACTGTTTTTTGTATATGCACACGGTTCTTTGCATTCGTCGCGCAAAGGTAAATCGAACACAATGCGTCCATAACCGGGTGCAAGGTTGATTTCTTTGTTCTAGGGCTGTGTGTGTAGGCTTTTAAGGCCCATAACCCGTCATCATATAAAACTTATAGACACTATATCACCATCCCAATAGTTTTAATGTATCTTTAATGTACTGTATTTTAACTTCGTATTTTAATTGACACTCTTTTTGTGGGAAACCTTCAAAAGTTTAAACGTCTAAAATATTGAATGACAAAATCTTGTACATAAAATATCAATATCTTGAACATAAATTTATCGGGCACTTTAAATTTTCGTAAATTTTTATTTTTATTACAAAGTAGAGTATTTTTAATTTAAATTTTTTCCCCAAAACACATTTACCTAGCCCTATTTGTTTATCCTATCCGACGTGGTTTTTCTTAACAAATCGGGGTTTTTTTATTTATTTAAGTTCCGCAGTGAGTTCGCTAGTGCGTAGCTAGTGAGCGAAGAGGTCAAAAGTCCATATTCGTAGTTATAACCTCAATTTCGGTTTTAACCATCTTTTTTAAAATGTTAAAATATATCGATTTTTTTTTAAAAAAAAAAAAACATAAAAATTTACGGTGTTTGTGTTCGGTAAATTGACGTTTAAGATTTTAGATGTTTGAATATCGTCCTCCTTAGTGACTAATCAGTTCGTATATTTATACCCAATGACCTTATAACGATTACATACTTACTTTATAATATTATTTTCCAAGCGATTCAATCACACTTCATTTATCATTTTACTACGTGTATACACGCACTAACATTATTCTAAATATCATTTGGGAACTAGTTTTCTCTCAAATTCGACAGAATGTTGAATATTCTACTCATTTTACGAGGATATAATGATGAATAAATAGAATAAATAGATACATCAGCGTGAATTCATGTGAATTAAAGGTATACATTATTTGATAATAAATTTACCCTAACCTGTATCATAATCAGAATGATCATTAACAATTAATACAGTAATAAAATAGGATACACCATAGACAATTCGTTATTACTTATTTTTTTTTGATTATTATAGGTTAGTACTTACATTATTATTTTTGTATAGACGATTGCAGTCGTAATACCTTTCTATAATACCTTTCGTAATACCTTTTTAATATGGCTTGATCGTTATTTTTTATTTTATTTACTGTTAACGCAAGTTTAGGTAAGTTTTATAATTTATATTTTAATACTTAAATTATTAACGAACTATAAATGCTGCCTAACAAACCAATAAAATTCTGAAATGTCTTTCATTGTATGAATTATTTTCAATCCGGTTATAAAATTACATACCGTATTTTGTTACGGTTTGTATCATTAATTCATAATATATGACCACATAATATTAGTAATTTAATCAGTTTTATAAATCATAGAAACTTATATTATAGTTGAGAAATATAATTTTAAAAACTTGACATTCGATATTTTCTTTTAAGGTTTGCTAGGAATAATATCAATATTATATTTATATAATATAATAACATCGCATTTCTTAGTTACAACTTACAATGTTTCCGGTTTAAAGTTTTTTATGTAATTTTTCCGATTTGCTTACAAACTTTCTTCCATTCACGCTAGAATTGAACAGTCAGTTTAATAATTTAATGGTAATTAATGTACTTCAAAATTCTTTTCGTAAAGTAACTATGTTTTTAAGAAGAAAGTGAGCCCAATAACGATTATGCCAATAGTGAACGTATGTCAGTTTCATTCATCAACTATATATTTACAGTTTGAAGAACTGAATTTGACAGCTTAATTCGGTAAGAATAACCGATAAATTACAACTTTTAATCACTATTTCTTCATAATTTCATTGTTCACATACAAGCCACTAAAAATGTTTAATTTTTCATAAAAACTATAATGCAATTTATTTATTTATTTTCTTTATAAATTCATAATATTTTTACAGTCAATTATCCTTATTCATAACAAATTATATTTAAAAGAAAAATTTAAACTTCATAGTTGTTATTGCAAAACCATTTTTTGTACATAACGTTTTTTTCATGTTTTATAAATTGTTCGATTTAAAACGATTATTACTGAAGACAGGAGAAAAGTTGAATAAAATTAAAATGATTACTGCAGTATATTTTAGGTTTTGAATTTTAATTACTTATCCGGAAAAGTATTTGCCTCATTAACTCTTATTGCCTATTGGATTTAACGATAAATCTCTTTTACGATGTTACTTTATTTAAGTCAATAATAACTTACTTGTAGGTTTAAATGTATAAATTATATATAAATAGATGAAACTATGAAAGCATATATTTACACACTGTTGTAGGTACTGTAAACCAGATTATATTGTAATCTCAGGAGTCTAAAGTTCTTCTGCTTATTATGTCAGTCATTGTTAAGTAATTGCTATTGAGTCTCATTTTTAACTGGTGTTCAATGTAATATCTTGGTAAACATTGTACGTTTGTTATAATGTAAAATTATGTACATGGTTTATTTTATTTGAAAACAATTGATTGTAAACAAACTGTCCAACATTGTTTTAAACATTATTACAATCTTTGACATAAATAAATACATTCCTTTACATTTCTGGTAAGATTTATATCAATATCTAGCATGTAGACGGCTTGCGCAAGCACGTTTTGGTGAACCAACTAGAAATAATTGCCGACGGTGGTGAATATCTGCTGGGAGATATTTTACGATTAATCCAGCTCGACGGAACTTTTCACAATAAACGATCAAAAGTATATAGGTAGGTCTTGAAACATTTTAAATTGCACGGAAAGTTTGAACTTTATTAGTAAATAATCTTACATTGCTGCGGGTCGTATAATATGGCCTCGTCAATTTTTTATATAAAATTTCAAATCGATGCGCGTCCGCCTGCTCTAACAAAATAATGTAAAATATTAGGTATACACGGTGCGTGCTAGTGTGCACAACGCCTCGTGCATCGTGCTAGCTGTAGAAAATAATAATATATTATAGTATATCATAGTATGGTTGTTGCTATGCGCTACTTTTTTTTTTCTTATAATATTCTGCTGTTGTGCTATCGAAATTATCTGATCGGGTATTATAGAAGTAGAACCAGTTCCGCGCACCAAGAAATACCCCGAGTGACGATTGTGTAGGAAAAGGATAAATTGCTTCTTTTCTCCCTGCATCTAGTATAATTTTCTTTTCCTCTTTATATACATACGGGCGTACGGCTTAAGTCCAACGACACTGTCTCGGTATTTTTTACTACGGTCGGAGAAAATTGTTTAGTCCTTATCTCCTCGACTCCCTTGCTATATAACATAATATATGTAATACTAATACTATATTAACTAGATATACATTTTGCATATTATATGCTATTCACAAAAATGCATTCCGTTTCCCGAATAAAAAAAAAATTGTTATGAATTTGAGTTTACGACTGGTGATAGCTGTGGTTTTATTCGTTAAAATAAAATCTTATGGGTACCGCATATCTCGGTGTACTATATTGTAGTCTCGTAAATGTTGATTATTATTTTATTCAGAATGGCTATCATTGTTTCCATGACACGTGTGGTGTGTGTGTCGCAGTATATTTTATATTACAATTTAAAAATGTAACTGAACTACCGAAAGGCACATATACAAAATAAATATGTCTGCGTATAATATGTCAAGGGATCTATGTATTCTTGAATGTTGATTTCGTAAATATTTATAAATTTATTCCAGAGACGCAGAAAACTCTTTATTTAAGATGAAAGTTCCCGTATATTGTCTCTGTATTTTAGGAAATATACCTATAACCTATGGGCTTATAAGTATAAATAAATATATGTGTATTAGATGATTTAATAAATCAAAACATACAAAGAGAAATTTTTTTTTACTTTTATCGTTTATTTTCTCGTATATTATATTGTTTGAATAAATGTATTTTCGCAGTCATTTTGCAAGTAAAAATGTAGATAATAATTTACTGGTATTGAGTATTCGTTGTTATCCTCCATGCATTGCTGTGATTTGCTCGAAATTATATGAAAAGAAATAATAATAACAAGTATTTAATTTATACGATTTCTAACGTCACGTCAATGGCGACAGTTATATTTGTTAGTGATATTTTTATAAATTGGAACAAAACGTTAAACGACTCTAAAGATAAAATCCATGTAGACTATGAACTAAAAGTTTTTCTTACTTCTATAACACTGCATTTTATATTTTGCTGTTACGTGGAACAACTAACTTTATTCCATCAGCAACATACTACATACATTTCAGCTAGTATGATTTTCAAAGTGCGTTTTGAAATAAAAAGATTTTACTCGTGTATAGTTTTTAATGCCATCACGTTTTCAGTAATAAATGTCATATGTATTTATATATATGCATTCAAGTACGTCAACGAATCCTTTCGTTTGATCTTATTGCCTCGGTTCCTCTGGCAGCTGCAAAGGGCGGACGGTGTTTGGCAGTTCCGACCGGAAATAAACTCCCATACACCGACGATGGTCTTATTGTATAAAAGCCATGACAAGGAGAAAAAATTCCCAACCTAATCGGTAAGTTTTCACCGAACACGAAACCGTAACGCGTGTTCGTGTATACTTATTCCGTTCTATAATACTGGTCAATTCATCTGTGTTGCGTAGGTATACATACCTATATATTGTGCATTATCGGTCACTAGTCAGATCGTTCTGGTTTAATTGTGACTGCAGCTACATAATATCCACTATGTGTGAGAGTGTTGTTGCCTTGTTGGTTGATTTATCGATCCTCATTATCGTTTGTCGAGAAATTCGAGTGAAGCACGAGCACATAAGTGCACATAAACGGCAAAGATAATAGGATTTCATTAGATACACGTGCAAGTACATTATATTGTATAGTATTAACTTATATATCATATGCCTATCTTAATATCTATGTACCATATTACAATGTGTTTGTAACAGATTGTTTTTCGAAATCGTTTCAATTATATAGTCTATAGATTCTAGGTGCATTATATTATATATACTTGCAATCGAAAATGACTTAAACATTTCTTGGTTTCTTTTTCCGTCTACTCTGTACCAGATGTTATATAAATACTTAACAAGCCAATATTATAATAAGTGAACAACGAGAATCTTGGTATTGTGCACACGTTCCCCTGTACAAACTCGAAGTTGAATTACTTTCGAACACCAAGAACACATTAATGCGCTTCAACCGAAATTAATTTGAATAAATTATTTTAGTTTTTACTTAAACTGCAGTTCATTGGATATATGCATTTGGATTTCGCCACAATTATCAGTTATCTATTGTTTACACACACGATGTACAAGTTTTTTAAAAACACGAGGTCAAAACTTAAAACTATACTGGTAACGATATCTTATCGAATTATTCTACTATGCATCACGATAAAAGTATCAAGAAAATATAGGTTAGATCATTACAATTCATGACACTCGAGTTCTGGCACTTCTTGAATGTCGTGGTACCTTTACTAATTGTTTTTATTATAATTTTTCATACAAGAAACTCTTTCAAACATTTAAATTATCTATCTAGTTAAATTATTCAGACATTTAAAAATAATTGTTTACATTTTTGCAACTTGTTAATGTTTGGTGATTCGACATGTAAAAGCGTGGTTTGAATAAAACATGTTATATTCACTTTAATTCCATTTATAGTGTATTTTTTTGATGTATCTAATGTTTATTTTTATAAAAAAACTAAAGAGGTAATAATAAATTATCATAATGTACTGTTTAAATAATAAAATATAATAAACTTCGTTGTTTAACCATAAAATTGCGATTACTTCAAAGTATGTTCGCTGATCTTTGCCGTGTATACATCAACATGGTAATCATATTACCATGTTATGTTGTTAATTTAATTTAACAATGAGCCAAAACATTATTTTCGAACAAAACTGATTAAAAGTTATCTTAGTTACTAAAAAAATGTATTCATTAGATAATTATGTTCTGTAATTAACAGATTCAATTTAAATCGTATTTTCGTTTTACATTTTTGATCAAGTGACTGCAGGATATGAAGAAAATTGTTCTTCAGTAATCTTTGGCAATGCTTGAAAGTTAATTAAGAATCATCATATTTTTTTTCCAAGAAATGAGAAAGTTTCAATTTGGTTTTGATATGATGCCAACTGAATACTAATAGTAACTTGATATTTTCCATTTTCATTATACCAGTTTATGGCAAATCCAGTAAATTATTTATTTACTTTTTCAAATAGGTTATAATGTTAATATAATTTTATGAATTAATTTTTGTGTTCACTCGCTTTAAATCTATGATTAAAACATAACTCTCATGTAGACATATAGTGGATTATAGTAGTTGCGCTATTCACATTGAAGAAAATGAGGTCAGTCCTAACCGATGATCTTGTATAGATACGGATTGTTTTTTTTATTCGGTTAAAATTACTTATTCTTTATCAGTAGGTAACTGAAAAAATAACAATGTAGATACTTATACCTATTTAAGCTATCCGACGTAATATACTGCTATTTCACGACTATCTGCATGTTATTACTTATTAGTTATTATCGTCGTACATTTCACGTTGAATAATTCAAATATTTTCTCGTTATATAACTTTTTGTCGGTTGTATATTATAATTTCTAGCAAGTGTAGAAAAAAATCTTTTGATTCTCTTTTTTTCCTGGTGATGATTAAAAATATTATCTCTGCAAACGATGATGCAAATGTATAATTGTAACATTACAGAGTATAACTATTATACACATACGCAGTGACGTATCCAGGGGGAAAGCCATAGCCCCCCTTATTGTCCCTATTTGTAATTTTTTTTTTAAACTGAAATATGACTAAGTTATGTGTAAACTTAATGACTGACTAAAAATATAAATAAATTATTTGTATCAAAACATTAATTAGTTTGTTGATTTTTCTTTTTTGTAGTATATTCAGTAACATTTTAGACAGTGCAGTGCCCCTCCCTCTAAAAAACATTCTGGATACGCCACTGCATACTATACGAATACGTACTCGTATAATAACAATGTTTTGTTCTTAATTAAATTATACTAAACTGGGGAAAAAATGTAACAATTCGTTAGTAACACAATTACGTTGTTGTCTATATGGATTAACAATTAAATACACAACTATATTTAAATTAATATCTATTTAAAATGTCTGTTTTTATTGAAATCTATTTAAACCTACCTCCTACTGATCTGTATCATTATAATTCGTATGCGGTGCATTGTATTTGAGATTTGTATTATACCCATGGCCGTATATTTACCGCATTAATCGTGTAGATGTAATATTCATGATTATTGCATAGCACCTACCTATGTACGCCCTAGTTGTTCGCTATTCGTACAGTGATATCGATTCTACGGTGTATCCGAGAAAAAGGAATATTGTAGCCTGTAGGGTCGTCATTATATTATAATCTACGTGTAATGGAAAAATGCAAGGTTTAGTAGATAGTGTGTGTTGGGGAAAAAGAACGCAAGGCTCTGCACCAGGCATTTATCGTGTGATTATAATATGTAGGACAAAGCCCGTTGCATTCGATGCATTTTCAGGGCAAGGTCCTTCTATCGATACTTATACGTATATGGTATACCTACCCCGTACAATGTCATTATTATTATTATTATTATTATTGTTGTGGTCGCAATGAAGAGGGGAGGAATGAATTTACATGTATATTATATTATATTATTATGTAACGACATTGATACAATTTTAGTATAAAGGCTGACCTTTATAACAATAAAAGGCTGTTCTTTTACTTCTTCAGTCATATACTATTCCTTTATCCGGAATACACGCCCTTTAATCCCACCCTTTTTCAACTAGCTACTGATACTGTTCAGTGCTTGTGTCAAAAACTATGAAACTATATAATATAATATAATATCATATCGTTATGTATAAATAGGTACAGGATGGTCATTTTATTATGTTAGCCTGGTGATATTTTTTTTAAGTTTAAATAATTTTGAAAACTTTTTTAGAAGAAGTTTACATAAATACAGTTTATTATATTATAATCAACATGCTATCATATTCTATAAATTGTATTAATTTGAAATCGGTTTCCGATTTTCTAACTATAATCTATACTGCCTGTGAAGTATAATAGTATAGTACCGTTTTTTTCTATATACGAAAACCAAATTTATACCTATACTTCTTTTAATTGAACAAAAATAAATCATCATAATCATCATTACATATATCTTCATTACTCTGTAAGAGTTTCTGTCATCAACGTTAATGCTCTCTAACTCTACGATTCAGGATCCTGGATCAACTCTTCCCAATTTACAATTTTCAGTCTTAAAGGATTGTTTCATTTTTATGCCATCTATCCAGCTTTTATTTTTTTATTTTGTCTACCTCTTAATTTTGGTTTCCAATCTATAGTTGCTCTAATTATGTGCATTGCTTCTCTCCATTTAACATGTCTAGACCATTTTATTCTGTGACCTTCTATATAACTTGTTATTACAGGTATTTTTGTTATTTCTCTTATCTCTAAATTTTTTCTTCTTCTCCAACAATTAGCATATACTCAATACTGGTACACGTATTGTTCTTAATACTTTGTTTTCGAAGTTCCTTAGTTTTTGCTCGACTCGTGCTATCATAGTGTCATGGCCTCATGGGCTATACACAATATACATACTTCACATAAATCATGTATTACATTAAGATTATTAATTTACTATAAAAATAAAGAAGTTTTATCCGGAGTATAAAAAATAATTTTATTCGACTAATTTAAAGTGCAAGAGTTAATTTAAATCCATGTATTTTTACTAACAAAAATCAAATTATTTCAAATTTTTTACAATTATTGCTTAACTAATTATAAAATCATCACCCTATATAAGATATATTATATATATTTATATATATATATTATATGATAGTGTCTCATTGATTTTTTAGGCCCAGGATGACCTTTCTATATATAGACCCTTTTGACATTTTTTTCTTTCCTTTGCTTCTCCCGAAATACATATTTATATACCTATATGGCTATATTTAGTTTTCAAATCGCGTTTTTATTTTCCATGAAATTTATTTTTTTGTTTTATTTAATTTTCATAAACATGTATAATTACTAATTTTTTTTATGTTAACTTTAGGTAAGGGCAATCAGATTGACTATTTTGAATTTTCACAAATTTATAAGATGATGACGGATGAAGGTTCGCTTTCGCTATCGTTATATTATAATTTATAAGTCTTATTCGATAGTACATAATATATGTATTTAAAATAACGATAATTATATTTACATCAAATCTATTTTCAAAAATGATAAACATATAATTCCTACTTCAACTGTGATAAATTTTAAATATAATTAATTAATATAATTTTTCTATTGTTACGTACTGCACTGAAACTGATATACTTGAATAAATGACAAAAGCTTACACATTTCCTTAGTATTTTAATATCTTACCTTCTTTCGCATAGTTTTATAATAACACTAATAAATAATAACCAATAAGCTTATTCTATTTGATCATACACCCATAATATGTATAAGGTATCATCTAGTATGCTAGATATCAAATGATTCAAAAATAAAATCGTTCGTACTGCCATCAGCACTATACAATGTTATACCGAAACTCTATGTATACATCTTCTCCTCGAATTCTGTGTAAATATTTTTCTTATTTTTTATTTCTTTTATTGATATCTTTTCGTGTGTGTACGAATTGTTCTTTTGTTCGTTAGAAAATAAAACTGCAGTGGGCTGAGACTGCGAGAAAAACATCGGCAACATTTTATACACCTATTCTTGATTCTCATGGACTGACAACAATAGGAAATTTAATTATTATTCTAGGTGATTATGATGACGTGTCGAACGCCATTGTTTGACATCACACTTGTCCGAACCAGACACCAATTGTTTCCAAACTTTTGCTATTATGTAACCTAGTGGATTTTCTTTCTCATTGGATATTTATGTTTAATACAAATCATTTGTTGTCCACTATATTATGTTATATAATCAATGGTTATAGTTTAATCTTTAAGATCGTAGGTATATATGCAAATAAAAATTTACAGATACTTAATACATTATGCGCATCAAACAGAGGCAGCCAAACATTTACCTGTAATCTAAATTCAATCGATATTGAATAATTTAAATTTTATATTATAATAGTAATATGTACGACGAATTAACACTACTTTTTATTCAATGAATATTCAGTGTCCAATATTGGACAGTATTATTGCCTTATAGAGCGGTTTTAAATACACAAAAAAATTGACGCGTTGATGTTGATAATATGTTTGGGAAATATTCCACTGCGTGACGACGTGATCTTAATTAATTTTAAAATAAGGATGCTATCAGAAGGTTGGTATGCAATGATAACTTAACATTTTTACTATGATAATACTCGCTTGTCTATGCAAAGTATTAGAGGCAGTAAAAGGACTATTGCGGTACGCCGGTACCTATAAGGCATATTATATAATACACTGTAGTAAATTGCAACCAATGAAAGACATCACAACTTGAAGTGATGGCAATAAAGTAGTACCTAGCGCGACTTTTTTCTTTTTAGATTTATAATATAATATACACCCTAGTTCGAGTGGTATATTATAATCCGTATATAGTAAATGTTATTATAGGTGGTGATGATGATACATGGTATAGCGTAGAGAGGGGAGATTAACCTAGGATCACATTTCTGCCACGGAGCGAATGTGTTATAGTACTTGCGGTAAAAGTATCATATACAAATATAATATATATTGTATATATGGGTAGAAAAAACAAATCCAGCCCTGAAAACAAATATATAACATAATATAAGAACTACCCCGTAAACTTAACATATTTTGTTCTAACCAATTAGTTAAAGAGCTCTGTGTAAACTAAGGATACATTACTTAGTTCTTCTTATACGTAAGGAAAAATAAACAACATTACATGGTTTAACATTTCTTTATTATTCCTATCTAGTTATTTTGGTCACTTTCTTAATGTGCGTATACTAGAATACCTAAGACTAATGCTAAATTGAAGTTCTGTGATTAATTGTGTGTTCTAAATATGTAAGGTTTCGTATTTGTTGTAATTTTATTTGATGGCATATGATTTTATACATTTTTTTATAAATTCACTGAAAATAATAGATTTATCATTCTCGTTTGTTTAATTATTACTTAGGTATTATTTTCCATTTTTACAGTGACAATATGAAGAATGAGTTTGAATATTATTATTTAAAGTCATTCGATCGATTATATTTGCCAACATAAATTAACTTAAGCAATGGTGGTGGAGTTTTGGGCTTTTGGCATGAAGTATCTATGTAGATACGCATTTGTGTGTGTCAATAATTCGTTACCATGGCCAAACACTTTTGTTATTTTTTAAATCGGTAAAAACATTGTATTAATTTTCACTAAAATAACATAGATACTTAGTATGCAGTTTATAAATCAGTTATAATATACATATATTTCAGTTTCCCGTGCTTACTATATACTTATGTTTTTATTTTATACTTTTATTGTATCGTATCTATATATTATTTATAACCAAATAACGATGACATGTTTTTTTTTATGGTCAAATGTGGTTCACGGTCGTGGCAATTGGGTTTAATGTCTGTAATTTCGAATTCACATTTATCGCGTGGCTTAAATAATTGTTGTTTCTCGAAGTCTTCTATAAATGAAAATCGCGTGTATTATAATTGCCATAATGTCGTTTTTATAAGCTATATAAGAACTGCAAACCTATAAGTACTATATTTCGTATCCAAATCCAATAGTATATAATACGATGTGATTGGTCTCCGTAAAATCGGAAGTTTTCATAAAAAGTATAATACAATGACTGGAATAACGACAGTTTTCTCATAACATATATATCATATAGTGCATTATATGTTTACAATGATATTATTGTATACATGTTTATAGATGCATTTGTATACATGGCGATCGATGTATATGGTATATTATATGTATCGCATTGTTAAAGACCAACATAAACTTTAGATTTTAGAATTAGGTGCCTATAAAATGTATGTATAAAACTAACCTAATTAACTTGGTCAATTAGAAGAAAAAAAAATCAATAATCTACTTTTAATATTCTTAAGAAATATCTGAATAAAATGTCCTCGTCACAAATATCGAATAGATCATGTGTAGGTACCTATACAGTGAACTGAAAAAATTAAATGTAACATTTTACCGAATTTTTGTGTGATATATTTTATATAATAGACAAGTATTTTAATCAATGATTATACTATGATGGATTTGTAAACGCTCCAAGACCAAAGTTATGTCTGTTCAAATACGGTTAAGTTTAATATACCTTCGCTATAGATAACCTCAATTTTTGCCGCTATTTTCATAACATTGTGTCGAAAAAAAAATTTCTACGTGAGTATTGCAAACCAACATTATAACAGTTTAATTATCCTAATCCGATGTAAGTATCATTCAAAATTATAATGTGATTATAATCCTTCAATTAGAAATTTTAAACTAATACTCCTGTCCAATTCAATGTTATGAATTATGATAATTTAATATACTACTGATACAAATTACTCATTGCGGCAGTTTTTTTCCATAATATCGGTAAAAAGCTTCAAAAGACCAAAGTTTCAAGCTATATATTATTACATTAATCGAACACACATTTCGGGAGCAAAATGTAACTAACGTGGTTTTTTTAAAAAAAAAAAAAAAACATTTAAACATGATTTAATGTCATTTATTAACCGATTTGCAATAGCGTCCGAGTGTTTTTACTAAGGAGCAATTTTAATACAACAATACGACTTGAAATATAAAATACGATTCTAATCTCGATAACCCAGGGAAATGCGATTTTTTTTTCCAAATCAAAAGGAAAATAGTAGGTAAACGGTTGAGTAGCAAGAACTAATTATAGTCATTAGTCATTAATCATTATACTGTGTTTGAGTTTTCCCGGTTAAAACGTCCCATAAAGTTTAAGCGTCTGAAACCCAGATCGTTCTGTAAACAAAGTACACATATATTAATAATAGATATTTAAACAGTAGTAAATGAGTTAGAAAACCAAAATGTTATACCGAACGATTTGAACAAGAAAAACATAATCGTCATCCGTCATCAACCCCTTATTCTAATCTGTTTTATATAGGAACATCTGTAAAATAAATTATTAAACATTGCCAATCGGTCAATTTTGTGGTTCCATGTTTTCATATTATATGTTCCAACATTTTTTGTCGTATTATTTTCTTTTTTACACCGGCGCTGCACCGTACATAGTACATTGGTAGTGCCGGTAGTGGGTATACACAGATCGGGTATCATCAGCAACACCATAAACATAGTTTTCTACGACAGGCCAATAATTTATAAAATGAGGGAATTAAAAAAAACACACGTACATAATATACTTTTATCGTTATGTATTATTGATTACTTAATAATTATATATTAAAGAAAAAACAACCTATGAAAATAGTAAAATTTAAAATTTAATCATTATAAATGGCAATTTATAAATAATAATTATAACGGCTAATTTCAGGTAGGCTAATCGTAGTGGCCTAAAATAAAGTGGGAGGGGTAGGCCATAGACGAGTAAATATAAGAGTACAAATTAATTTTTCTCTACTAATAGGCCATAGCAAAAGGTCATATCAAAACTTATAGCTACCTATATTTAACCTTGACCGTCATATTAAATAACTATACCTATCAAAGCGCCAGCGTAAGTTAAAATAGCGCACTGCACCTAGGTAACCAAATGATTTTAATAGAATTCAATAAAGATGGAGGAATGGATTTAAGAATTTAGAGCCATTAAGGGCCACGATTTAAATAATTTTTAACAGATAAGATACTATTGCCTTGTCTAGATAATTAACTACCAGGTATGAATAATTTTATAAATTTATATTTTACAGTAATAAGATAATAATAATAAGCAAACCGAATAAATTGTCTTGAGGTATTACATTTGTGTTCCGTCATCGGTTTAATAAAGATGCAAACAAGTTGTAAAATAAGATTATCCAGTTGTAAATTTTAAAAATGTGTTCAAAATTGTAATTTTTTCGAAATATAGACAAACAAAACTCGAACAGGGAATTAAAATAACTGTTAGAAATGGTCGAAAAGCTTTAATTTAAAATAACAAAATAATAAACTAGTAGGTACTTATTACAAATAATTAAATTATAAAAAAAAATAATTATAATATTTACAATAAATAAACAATAATTTAATATGTACAATAATATCTACGATTTGATTTCTTTTTCGTAGGTTATTTATGTGCTTTTACATTTTCTTATACCTACATATCTGCAGTTTGAAATAATTAGTTTTTTCTTACATTTTCAAATGAATTTGAATAGTTCTAATTCTTTTAAAAATATATTATTCTATTAATTGTTTTATCCATGTATGGTTCCAAGCTTTCGCGTGGTTAGTCGAGTTCGTTGTTCTTTTTTCTTTGTACTTTGTATTGACGGCAATCGGTTAGTATGTATTTATTGTAGCTTGTGTTCTGCATGTTTTTTAAGGCGGTAAACGGGGGTTCTTCCTTGGAATTCAGGTAACCACGGATTAGTTTAGTATGTCTCATTCTAAATCTGTCGATAACTGTTTATCTTGTTAATAAATAATAATGATACATTTTTAATACATTATCATAAGCAGTAGATAACTGCAAGTGGGACTTATAAGATATATGGACATATTTTATCTTTTTAAAGTAATATTATTAAACTGATTTTTATTAATTTATGTTGTCGTTTAAAAAACTTTTAAATTATTTTTAGATAAAATAATTTAAAATGTGTATTTACATACTTAAATTTTCTTATTTATAATGGCTATATATAAATGGAACGATTAAGGAATAAACTAACTATATTATAAATCATCAGCTGGGTTTGGGATTTATAAAATTTGCATATCCACACTGAAAGTACTAAAACATATCAGAGTGATATATAAACACGTTTCATAAACCCGTGGATTGAAATATGAAATTTAATTTTGCATATTTTTACATATTTTAATGACTGTTACAAAAGGGCATATTTAATAATTTTTAAATATACGTTTCAGTATATGTTTTTATGTATGTTGATCAGAAATGAAAATGTTTATTTTAAGGTTTAGAACTAGTTATAATACCTGATACAAGCCTACCTAATAATTGAGTGTACTTACTAAATAACGTATTTTAAAGTTTTTAGGATCTTATATCATTGTACAGTAAGAATAATTTTAATGCGCAACTCCCAAGTCCCAAACGAAATAAACTCTGATGATCAGTGACGTGTTTAAAATAACAAAAATCAGGCGATTTTTATCCTAGTTTAAATATGATGGCGATAAGGCCACCTATAATCAACTCATTTAAGTATATAATTTAGTAAGTTATAAAATAATTTAACGGTTCAAGTAATGAGTATTTCATCTACCGATTTCTCGTCGTCAGCTCTGATTACACGAATCGATTTCAAAATTAGTGTAGTTCTTACTGTACTAAAAATAAAATAATATATTATTAATACAGCTGAAAATTGGTGGAGTATGACTAACTGAACACCACCATTTATTTTATATATATAAAAAAAAATCATTATTATTTGTGAAATAGTCTGAAATGGATAATTGTACCAAACTTTTTATTACTTTTTAAAGAAACTCAATTAATTCAAATTTAACCATAATAATTATTATATATACTCAGTATTCTTATTATACATTGAATCTCTAAGCTAACATTATAGTTTCGATTAATTGGAAACGAAAATACAAAATATGTTCAAAGAACTATTGGATTCCAAAATATATGCTTGGATAGTTGGATATTACATAAATTAACTGTTAATAGTCTTAAATTTTCAACTTTGGAACCTAACCTAATCTGATTAGTGTGATGAAATGTGTGTTGTAGTTTCTTTGAACAATTTTTTACATCAAATAGTACTTGATTCGTTACAGAGTAACCAATTCGCCCCTCTCGTCAGTAGTTTGACACAAATTAAAGGACTACTGCTAAGCCTTTATATCTTTAAATTAGTATTTCTCGTGATAATAATCAATTATCATACTTACTTCATCTGATTTGTAATATAGTATTATTCTATAACTGCAGTTTTCTATATTATCTATACTAGTCCACGATAATAGTCTTATTGATTTTTATATTTTATTTTATTTTTAATGGACAATTTGATAGAAACTATATGCATGAACAAATGTTTAATATGGAATAAACTTAATATTCATCCAATTTTGTTAGTTTATACAAATTTTATTATTTTGTACAAATAATATTTCTTTTTTGTTTACATAAAATTCAAAAAGATTTTCTTAAAATAATTTCATAATATTTGTTGTTTACTATAAAGTATAAGTATTTTAATCATTTGGTTGTGTATATTTCTTATTTTTTACTTTGCATTTTTTAAAACGTAGCACCTATAATGATTATTATATTATATGAAGGATTTATTTTTAATTGAAATTTAAACACATTTTATTCTTAGAAATTAAATGTAAGTTCTTAATGAAACCTATGGATTTTTATTATTACCACTCATGAATTATTTATTTTATTCAGTATTTCATTATTTATTATTATTATAATTATTATTTTTGACAGTTCTTATATTATGTAAAATTATATTCAGATGAAAATTATTTGTTATTTTTTGCCAAATCATAATATAGTTTATACGTTCAATATAAAATAACTTTGCATTATGCTGTGTTATTTATAATTATTCTAAAGAATAAACAACGTTTTTGTATAGCGTTAAGGAAATACAAATTTTACTCTATTATTGTTTTGGGCGTATATCATATTGTATACTTTTTGCAAATTGTTGGGATCACTGTTCTGTATGAACTTAAAATTGTCAATAACCAAAATACAATAATATATTAAATACATGATCATAGATCATGATTTACATTGTACAAATATTTATACAAATACCTACAATTTAATTAATTTATACGCTATATTATATATAACATTGTTATATGTAAAAAATAAAACACTAAGTAGGTAAGTATTAATTAATATTGCAGCCTTGTAAATTAAATTATATAGCTATAAATGGGGGGGAAATGTTTATGATAGCTGCTACACCTATATTCCATTTTAATTGTAAACATTTAATTTATCAATTACCGGACTATTTTAGAAGTTATACATAAATATTAATAAAATGAAAAAATGGTCAATATCAACTTTGTTTACATCTAATCGCATCACATCCGATTAGCTTCGGTAGCAATAATTTGATCAGATAAAAATTATTATAATATTACAATATAAATACAATAGATTGTACATTTATATTGTGTACGGAATACAGACATTGTATTTTTGGCAATGAACCTGATATTCCACTTAATATTTAGTATTAATGCTACGGTTAATAACATCACAATGTATGGGATATAAATGTACATTTCAAAAATAAATCGAGGCATTATAAAATATAAAAATCCTATTTACAATGTAAATACAAGCTACAACCTACATAATCATATAGCTTGTTTAATTTAATTAATTTTCATAAAAAGTATTTTTTCATCATTTTTTTCAGCTAGATCAATATAATGTAGGGAAGCAGAAGTGTGAAAAACAAATTTCTTCCGGTCTCTCGGTTGAATCAGGAAAAAAAGATCAATATAATGTAATCAATAAATTTGTTATTATTCACTAGTTGTATTTGAAAATTACAAATTAATGAAATAAAATACACAAATGATTTTTATTAAGTGTTTATAAAGGATAAATAAATATTTCTTATAGTCATAGATTATATAGATAGCATATTTAAAGGTACTTGAAAATCTTGACTTTGTTTAAATTAATTAACTATAGTTTATATTGAATAATTATAATAAATTACGTATACCAATTTCCAATTATTGTATAATGATACTAGATAGATATTTTCTTGTCTAAAGATAACTGACTATGGCATATATAGTTTATTGTAATAATTAAACATTGAAGTCAAAATATCGATTTCAAACAATGAACATCCATGATTTTATTTTTGGTAAAAATATATATAATTAACTTCAAAAAGTTATTTTCACCCATTTTCTCCAAAACAAAACATTAATTATACCTAATGTTATTTGTACATTGTCTAAACTCTAAAGTATTAATGTTTTATTTCATTAAAGTTTCTTAATAGAATAACCCGCACTTGTTTGAGTAAAATAAACTATTATACTATTTATTTATGTACATAATATACTAATATATAATTAATTTGTATCTATATATTTTTAATAGTAAAAATGTCCCGTAAAATTACTTGTATTCCGTGGTCTTCAGGTTTACAGGGAGCTCCGGCGGTATTGGACTCCTCTGTACCAAAAAAATCATAATATGACTAAGAATTATTAGATATTTTATGAAATAATCTTTTGATATATTGCAAAAAATAATATAATATATAGTATTACACATATATATATATATATATATACCAATATTATATTTATACTTATATGTACTCCCTTCAAACAGTTTTTAGATAACTATTTTATAACTAATAAACTATCATAGTTTACAACAGTTGTGCATACAGTAAAAGCTATGGCCCAAAAAAAAAAAAAAATTTGAAAATACTCCACGGCATTATATTATAACATTAAATCGGGTTCCCAAGAATAATGTAAAAACTAAATAACATGTGTATGTATACTTGGAAAAAGGTGACGTGACAAGGATGAAATCCAAGTCTTTAACATAGGGATCATCGCTGATTATAACATGCGTTTGTGTAATTTAGTAAAAGCGCGATACAAAAACATGTGCACGAACGGTGGTATATGAAAAACTAGTCGTGTATAACAATACGCGTTCACATGTAAATTATGAAGGTATTAGAAGTATACATAATATTATGTGACAATTATGACATGACGAGCGGTGTGGAGAAATATACGGTTAGCGTTAACACATAGAAAGTGATTATTCGTTAAGCAAACAAGATTGCGTTTATCGGGAAAGAAAATTGAAATCTTTTACATGGTTTTAACGGTTGCTCCGTACAAATTGTGTACGTGTAGATATACATAATGACTACATAAACACTCTCGTATGTACCTCGTATGTACTAAAAAACCGACGCTTACGATTAATTTTGTTGAAGCCTAAAGGACTATACAGATATATATTATATATTATATACGAGACATATGTATACAGCTCGTGTACATCATTATTATTCTTATTACTATTGTAATCCACTAAATATCGCATATCGTCGTCCTGGAAGAATGAGAACAGATGAACGGGGAGTAGCACTGAAGTAAAGTTCGTTTGTGTTTGTGTTTGTGTGTGTGTGTGTGTGTGTTTGTGTTTTTGTGTTTTTGTGTTTTTGTGTGTGTGTGTGTGTGTGTGTGTGTGTGTGTGTGTGTGTGTGTGTGTGTGTGTGTGTGTGTGTGCGCGCGCGCCACGTCGTAAACATTGCACGGGAAAATCGATACAAGCCGGGTTCCATTCGCTGTGTGCGCGGGAGGTTTACTAGTTACTATACTGTACATATTATATATACATATTATAAGTTACTACGATTTATCCCACGCACATAAATATAACATAATATATAATATTATGTATATACCGCAGTTGCGGTTAGGAAAACTGCATTCGTACCGAATCGCGGCGTGCAACCGAGAGTTACGGACAATTTATTATTATTACGACGACGATGTCGTTGCAACTCTACACAATGGACGCGATCGTGAAAATGGTATACACATTTTCGCTCGCCGGTTTGCCGGTACATAACACATATATATATATAGTGTGCGGGCGTCACGTCTTTTCGTAGGGCGGAGGGTTTTCGCTGCACGCTCGTGCGTGTATCGGTCACCGGTTTTGTGATTTTTTATACTTTTTTTCCGCTTCTCTCAAGGTAAACGAGTGTAGGTAAAAGAATAAAAAAAATTCATACGGTTGCGAGTTGCTGCAGGTTAGGTTAGGTTTTTTATGCGCTCCCGTGCTGAAGATATCTATCCGCTTGAATACATACATTTATATAAATATATGTATATTACACGTACGTGGAGACGTTAAAAATATTTTTATGTACATGAGTAAACATATACGTTCGCGCGCATGAAATACCGGTCGTCTCCCCGTAATTTAAGCGATTTATAGTAATATTTACGAGCATGTGTGAGAGAGAGATTGAGGGAGACAAAGTAAACAACGACCGGCAAAAAAACTATAAAAAAAAGCTTTGATATCGTTGCTCGCGTTAGCCGCTCTCCGCGGACCGCGAGAACAGCGGTTTGGGTACGAAACCGCTGCGATTATCAATCGGATACGTGTGTGTATTGTTATTGTTTTTGTTTGTTTTTAAATTTTTTCTCTCTACCCCCAAAAGAGATATTTTTCAAAGGTCGGAACAAACGAACTCGATACTTCGGCCGCTAGCACCTTGTTTTTGTGCTGGTATGAGTGTGTAATGTATATATTGTGTGTGACCTATACTGTGTGCAAAACCGGTTTTGACCGTCGAAAAATAAAATAAATAATAATGCACTCTTGTGCTGGGGGTAGTGGTATCGGTGGCGGCGGCGTCATAGTTGCTGCTCGGCGGTGTGACTGACCCCATCGTCGCCGCCGTCGCCGCCGTCACTACCACCACCGCGACTATATTCGTAAAGGAATAAGGATACACCATACACGTCATGTACATCCATATCATTGTTATTACTGTTTCTCCTCTCCCGTTTTATATGTAAGCCCAATGTACGCATGCGGTTGTCTTGTAACATTATAGTATGCACACACGTAGTCATACATATTGCCATTCTATAAACGTTTTTCGAAAACCATAACGGTTTCGTATTCCTTCTATTGAGGTTTTACATCGTAATATTTTTTAATCTTCTCGACGTCATCGTCGGTTTCTATTTCCCGTTGCCGGCGGTTTCACTTTGGCCGGGCTGCTCGCCGCGGTGAGAGTGTGCTCAATTGTGTTTAAAATAAGACAAAAATAATAATAAAACCATAATTATTTCTCCCGTCTAATTGGCCAAGACTATATAAAGACGCGTAGTAACATCGTCCGTATATACATGCGAAATGGCTGGAGGAGAACGTATATAGTTTATATAGGTGTATAATATAATCTATAGACCATAGTTTATACCTATATATTATACTTTACACTTTATACTTTATATATTGATATGCTATTTGTATTTTATCAACTTGTGTACTTTAATACGTTTCATACAAAGTTTTTTACTTCCTTATGACTGAAGTTACTTAGCTCTTTTTGTTTTAATGAAATTTACTGCATCATGTGCACACACCCTGAACGATGTACTTAATATAATTGAGAGGTTTTTTACACGCAAAAATGGTTTGACGTTTTCTAAATTATAGTTCTGTTGTATAGATTGCAATGCAAAATTCTCGATATAGTTGAGCATAATATATATTATTATACATATAATGTAATGTATTTTGCAAATGTTATATAATTCAAGAGACCGAGATTATACATTCTGATTACTTTGAAATATCGTGTGATTCGTGCTATTGTGTATCATACACTCTTAGAATAATGAATGCACATTGACCTTGCATCGCATACAAATAGTCAGAGTATTGGCTTCTGTTGGATTTTATTCTTTTGTAGGGTTTCGTGCGTTCATTTTTTTATTATTTCTTTCTGATGATAAGCCATTCATATCGATGCGAGCATATTATACAGTTGGTTTGTCTATATGGCACATAAAATCGGTGGTTATAAATTTAAAACCGTATGTAAAAGTGAATCAATTAGGTCAACACCGATATAAACTAATTTTCACGGTAGATAGGTACAAAGTTCTACAATACCTGAAGTGATTGTTTTCATAAAAAAACACGACTATCAACCGATATAAATCGTGTAAACCTAGGAGATATCATAAAAACGGCGTAAAACATAATATTATATCAACGTACGTATTTCATTTTATTTGTTCGAAAATTATAAAAATTTATTTTTAACTGCGCACCTGTTGAAAAAGTATAATCAAACTGGTGCCACATTTTACTTGTGGTATGTTACCGTAATATGTATACAGTGTGTACAGCACAACAGTTTACATATGTACCGACCGCTTGTTTAAATATCCGTGATGTATATATAGGTACGTCTTATTAACCTTTGAACAGTTCAAATAAAAGTGTATGTTATGTATTAGTGTATTATTACTATTATTACTGAAATCAAGCAACAAGCACACTGCACATATTATACGTTTATGTGTGTTCCGCCTGCAACAGATAATGGCTGTGTTCCTTAATTAGTGAGGTAAACCATGTAGAACTATATACGCAATTCGTATATAGAAATTCATTATTAATATAATTCGTACACATCATACAACTATTCTCTTATATAGTTGAAATTTAATTAAAAGCGTGGAATTTTATTATAGTAAACTATAATATTTAATGCACAATGTATTGTATTGGTTGTTGACCGTTGTTTGTTAATAATTGTGTATGTATATATATATACAGTGTATACATACAATATACATTAAATAATATACGTGTTGGACTAGCGCTATGTTTATCGGTAAAAAACAACAATTTTACTGCTTTGAATATAAGGACTACAATTAATATTTTCCCGGAAATACTTTTATGATTCGTGTTGTAAATAAAAAAAAAAATAAAAATAAGAGATTATGAAAAAACACCACACCACGCCGTGCGATTCGTTATTGATTACATCAGTACATAATAATAATTTTGTTGTTGACCGTCCGAGTGAATTATTCACCTATATCGTTGCAGGTACGATCACGAGTTTCATAAGCTAAATAAATCAATAAACAATATTTTTCGCTTTTAATAATGAAAAGTATACAGACCACATAGGCCAGTAGTGACATCGAGCTTATTTGAAAATTGTTGTATTTCATCTGAAATATGATAATTATAGCAACCAAATAGTTACTGGTGTTGTTGTTATAATAATGTATCATGTTTATTATAATAATCCTTACGTTAGAGAATGCATTTCTTGTGTTACAATTAAATTTATTATACCGGAATAATTATATGATGGAATAATAATCACACCAAATATATTATCTAATATACCCATGTTCAATTGGCACCAGTGGCGGATCTAGGATTTTTTTTTGGGGGGGGGGCAAAATTGTTCACCATAATTCTGTGAACACAATATGTAGGATTTGATGTTTGGTCTTCAAATAAAATATATAACTCAAATTTTTTCAACATGAAAAATTGAAAAAGTATTATATAAGTATAGGTATTGTATTATCCGAAATGGAACGGTGTCGGAGCCAGTCTGAATGATGACTTATAATCATTATGACAACTACAAAAGGGTGGGTGGGCCCCACAGGCCCTCCCCCTTGAATCCGCCACTGCCCGGCTCACTAACTCGGCGACCAGATTGAACCAGCTATAGGCTACAAAAATAGCGTGCGGGTAACCTATGCAGCTTAAATCCATGTAATTAAATTAAATACATTCGACGACTCATTTACATGCTTATTGTCTCATGTGATGTCTCATGTGCGAACCGTTCGGAATGACCGCCGCACGCGATTGAACGTCACCATAGTACCATGCGATTTCGGATTTCCCGCGTTCGAACTTCCGTACGAATATTTTCCACCTCAATGCTGAAGTGCTCAAGAATCCCCCCAGATGTTTATGCAGACCAATCGTGCTTTATGAAATCATAGTATGATATGCACTGCGGACGGATTAGCCACGTTTGTTTGTAAATATATTATGGACTACAAATCAATGTCCACATCGGTCATAGAGGGAATCTGCTTCAGGCTAGACATAATTTTCGTTGCACGATTTGTCATTAGCTGTTGTTAATTTCGTTAATAACTATTCGGCGACCAACGGGTTGAGATCACTGTACCCACGGTACGTCTCATCTGCGGTTCCTTTGACCATAATGTTGTAGCGACGACGACTGTGGCCGTGACCGGCGTCCGGCACTCGGACGAGAGTGAGTGGTAAGAATCTCCCTGCCGCCCCGCCGTCGAATAGGTGGACGATCTCCTTGTACCGGTTTTCCCGGCGGTGGCCGTCGCGCGTCGCCGTCACCGATTACAATCTTTTTCCTTTCGCGCGCCGTCACGGCTTTCGCACGCGCAAGAACGCACGCTCGGGCTCGCTCGCGCGCACGTTTTAAAATTCGTCCGAATGACCGCGCGACGGCGGCGGTGCCCCTCCATCGCCCCTACTCCCCCTCATGCCAGCACATTATCCACCGACGACGACGACCACGCATAGAAACGCGTACGGGAAACGCCCGACGGCGCCCCTTCACCGCGGTCGCCGATCTGCGGACGGTCGACCGGCACCGTTCTCCCTCTCCGGGATTGCCGACGATCGACGACGGAGGCCGACGAGGCCGCGAGGGCGTTCGGTGCGTGTTACCCCGTGGCCCGACGCCTCAGTAGTACATAGTGCGCCGAACGTAACGTGACGCCCTGTTGGATTTACGCGTCCCCCTGTCCGCCAGTCGTGCCGACGACTGCTGCTGCATACGTACACCCGCGTTCACGTGCGTGAAAACCGTCCGTTTCGGTGCGTGTCGGAGTTGTTGGTGTTTTCCCGAACAGCCCTCGCGAGTGTTTTGCCGATCGCGCGTGCCAGTGTTTCCGTGCGCGTTTGTTTGGTGCTCTGTGCTCACTAGCTTTTCGGACCCGACGTAAGTACCTGTCTGGTCTCAAACGTGTTCGTGCGTACTTGTTTTCATAATGCGTGCTGCTGTAATAAAATATTAAACTGCCCCTGCTCGTGTCATGCTTCCATTTGGCTCCTACCGTTTCGGATTGTTCATTTCATAACAATAATTATTCGCTTGGAACTTGTTGGTAACCCGTTTCACCGAGCTCCGTCAACGTCGGATATTGTTACTCCCGAGATTAGGTTACAATTGGGTTGCTCCTTCGGGTCCGTTATGGATTTGGGTCATTTCGGATCGTAAACACACGCACCACTATAACGGGGCAACTGCAGCAACTGCGCGTGTTGCGTGTCATATTCACTTATGTATACATTCACGTACAACAACAACAATCCAAAACCGCCAGAAAATCGTTATCCACCCTCACCTCGCGGTAAATCATTGCAAATGCGCGTTCTTCGACGACACGTCTTTATAATATAATATCCCGTGCAGCGGTGGGTGCCTTTCGTCGTTTTATGACGCAACTTCCGCCAAATATGACATACATCTGTGCTACAGCATGTGGAATTCGTGTCGTCGTCGTGTACTCGTGTTAAATGTTCAAAACACCACCGCAACCGTTTACTCGTCTAGAATACGCGCCCAACCCTCACTCATCTATAACTATTTCCAACGTCAAGTTGATTGTGATTCATCGCTTAGTGTGCATGTCAATTATGTATTATTGGTATTCCTAAACCTGATTCTACAATAATTAAATTCTGACGTTCTTGCTAAATCGATTTTGCTCATGTTTTTTTTTACGAGTAAATCTTTTGAGCAGATTTTTACGATCGGCAATAAACATTTATGATATTAAAAAAAAATTTTAAAAATTTGTTCTAGTAGAATAAATTATGAATACTTAGTTACCCACTATAAATAATTACACAATATAGTGATTATAAACACAACCTTTAACAATTTAATAATTCGTATTTTAGTTTATGAAAGATGAAACAAATATACGAGCAAATATATAAATATAAACCTATTATTTGAAATTTAATATTAAGAAATTCCCGAATAAAAAATTTTATTTATTCTATTATCAGAAAGAGGTTTTCTTTAAATTTATCGATTTGTGTATTATATTTTTGTTCTGAGTATTCTACAATTTGTTTTTTTTTTTACTTGTTTGTATTGTCAGATAATCTCGAACGATTTTTAATCTGTTATCGGATGTTTTTTATTATGTATGTACCTCAATAACACCTAAATTCACAATTTGCTATACTAACAAGCCGATGAGATCTATAAGAATAATGTTTTATTATACAGGTAAAATCGTTGATTAAAATAAAATATATTGTACCTTATTAGTTATTAATTATTATTGTTTTTAGTCATATTATTGCTATACAGTATTACGAAATCCATATATTATATACTACAGTTTTATTTCCAAGCAATTATAATGTTCATTTTTCTTTTCAATTAAGTTTTATTGCAGAGAGTCTCACCATTTTTATCGTTTTGGCTATGCCCTTTGAAATACTCCTATAACGGCAGCTGTTCCTTGCACCCTTTGTTCTGGCGCCTCTGCAACGCGTTGCTCTTATCAATGGACTAAAAATTAAACATAGAAGATGTAATCAAATAACTGTTATTAACTATATTTGTGTATAAATAAAACTTTGCTCGTGTAATATATTAATCAATTTAATGTACTGATAGCAATAATAACTATGGCTTCCAAATTTAAAATAAATTATTATTATTATATCCTACTTTAAAAACGACAAAACAAGACCAGTGCACAATACATCCGGTCTCTGTAACACGTTTATTTATATTTTTCATCCGTTATTTTGGTTTATCGCCGGATAAATAATATCATGGGCACCTCTATTTTTGGAAGTATAAGGTGTGTTCAATAATATAAAGTAAATCGTACAATGCACTACTAATTATATAGATGTATAATATATAATATGATGCTTAATACTATTGATATTGAAATAGCGATATTAAAGATTAAAGTCTCGATTAAAGTAATGATATTGATTAATTAGTGAAATTTATTTACGATTTACCTACAGCTTTAGCTCAAACTATTTTATTATACTATGTATACTACTCATTAATCTTAATATTTGATATAATATTATTACCTAGAACATTACTGTCCAGAAAGCTATTTTAATAATTTTTTAAAAATTAAACATCACACGTACGATCACGCTAAAAATGTAAATTAGGCTTTCGTTACCAATGATTATAAAAGACTAAACTCAAACCAAAATCAATAATTATTAAATATTTATTGTTTACAACGTTTACATAAGAAAATAAATAATATTTACTACCGATTCGACGGTTAATACAGTGATAAATCTAAGGTGTAAATAATATAAAGTATATATATATATATATATATATACAAAATAATTAAACTGAATTGGTCGTTGATGAGTTAAATTATCGTATTGTAATTTTATTTATAAAATATTATAGGTTCCTGTTTTAATATTTTATATATAATTATTTTACATATTTTATAGAGCCAAATAAATATCACGAATTGCAATACGAAAAGTGATTTTCTAATTTATTGTTTAATTCTATTATAATATATCTATAGAATTTTAGACAACGTAATTATTAATTACAAACGAGACTATATAGTTTGAAGTTTTTATTTTAATATTTCAATTGGCTGAAATGTATACGTTATATAAAATTAAAAGGGCACATGTTAAACAATTGGTTCATATATTTCCATTGTAAGCGTTGTACAATATGCTTTCGGTACTTTTCGAGGTACTTTTATTTAAAAAATATTATTATAAGTTAATTAAGCGTGTAGCGTGTTCCAGAATGAACGTTTATAGCCTGACATACCACTTAATAATTGGGATGATTGGCTATCTTGTAACCATTTGATTAATTATCGCATATTATTACTTATTTTTATGTCTATAGACTATAGTACATTGATATGTGAATAATAAGTGAATATCTGTGAAATGAATTGCCGGTGGCAAAAACTTTGTACAAATTTTAATTTTAATTGATATGATTAAACTTCATAGGAAATGAAAATGTCTTATGTTCCATATTCTCCCTGAGCTAAATGTTGTCTTTCTTCTAAAAATGATTTCCATAAATATCAATCCTATTATACAAACCACATAATATAACAATTGATTATTTATACGTTTTTTTTTTATTTTACGGTTATAATAATATCGTATAATCAATAGTACCTTTAAGATATAAACTATAAAAAATATTTCAAAACTTTTTTTGTAGAAAAATGTATAGGTATAGTTTCTGTAAACTTAAAATTGAACATATATGTGGGTATTTCTATAACTTAGTAGAAGTAGGTATATTTTAGAAAGTTTTAGTACTTTTCCTACTTCCTGTAGGTTTTTAGTTACTATGTTGTTTAAGCTACTAACCAAAAGGACTTACACCACTATAACATCATTCTTATCAAAATAGATTGGTTAGTTGGTTATGATCTAGAAAATATGATTTCTTTTGTATTTTATATGTATATATATATTTATGTAGGATCATTACACTTTCTTGACTCATTAATTGTCTGACAACACATTTGTCATTTTTCCGATACTATCTTTGCCCAACAATAAGTTATAGGTATTATTATTTATTAATGAATGTGTTTGAAATTAATAATAATAAAAAAAAAAACTTATAATATATAATGCTATTACACTTTAATGTTATAAGCGATTCTCCTTATGAATGATAATTTTGAACGATTTTCTTTGTCTTATTGCACTTTTACGTTTTTCTCGTTCATCGTACTATATTCTCTACGAATTAGAGATTATGTATGTGCTTTTCTACGAATTATATATCTTCTGCCCTCTTTCATTCCACTTGAATTTGCTCTTTTTTTTAAAAAAAATTCTTCGATGAATGTATATAAACACCAATATGACATTTTGTGAACATAATGTTCCGTGGTCAGTCACAAGTTAAACTGCTTATAATTGAGATAAGATTTTCATTCCCAAATAAACCGTTAGGTGATTGACAATGATTATACGTGGATCACGGCTATAGATACTATGGTTGCGCAGCGGTACTAGAAAAAACAGATTGAAGTGTTCTTATCAAATGAGACAAAAACCTGCTTTATAACAGCGCCCTTGTCGGTTCAGTGGATTATTAATAATTATATTAATAGTATATACAGTAAAAGTCACGGCTATAGATACATTTAAATATATATAATATATAGCGGCAAAAATGAGTACAAAAATAATCCACAAGGATCTCTAGCAGCAAGCAGGTTTTTGTCGATTTTGATAAGAACATTTTTCGACGTTATTCACTGCAGCCCAATGTAGGCCGTCTTGCAACCATAGTATCTATTGCCGTGATATGGATTAATTATGGAGAATTTTTTCGAGTAAAATCTTATAAAAAAATCTTTTAAGTGCCTTTTTACGCAGAATAAGGGCTTATATATTATGTTCTCTGTAAAATAGATATTGTAAACACAGTATGATAATAGACAATAGTGCACACATGTCCCATACCCATTAACTATGCTTATGTTTTGAAGATTTATGAATTAAATTTTATAACAAATATAATAAAATGTATGGGAGAACTAATTCCGGGTAAAAATATTGTTTGGCAAATATATCAGGCCTTATTTATATATATGGGTAAATGTAATGAATGAAAGAACATGAATTGAAAAATAATATATTATTATGAGTGAGAGCACTTAGCAATACAGCCGATAAGAATCATTTATGTTTTATTTATTAATATTTATTAAAAAAAATCTCTAAACCAATTCTTTTAAAACTATTGAGGATAATTCTAGGCAAATGTACCTACAGAAGATAAACTTTTGATGTGGATTTTGTATATGAAGAACGTTTTGATTTTGCACATATTAGATCTTAAATATAGATAATTTTAAGCCTTTATGGAGGATTCTATATCTAATCTTATCTTACTTATATGAAAAAATTATTTAATTATATATATTGAATAGACTACTACTGGATAGATTTGAAAAATTCTTTCACTGTTGGGAAGCTACACTATCCCCGGGTGACAGACTATATTATATTTTCAAAAAATTAGGGATGTTTACTAAAACTCCAATAATCTTAATATGTAAATAAAATCGAAGATTGAAACCTTTGACGCTAATGTTCTCGGAAACTACTCAACCGATTATCTAAATGTTTTTAAATGGAAGATTATAATATCACGGAGAAGGTTCCTACGCAATATCATTTGTCCAAGTTAATAAATAATTGAGCTATCTAATCATTTAAATAAACATGTAAATTGTATATCCATATACATAAATTGTGCGGCCCGCAGGTGTCCAACTACCTGACCTTTTTGTCCCTAAAGTTATATGTTTGATATCTGTGTGTACCTAGATATCAGTTGTTTCAAGAAATTTATCAATAATATATATTAGGATTAAAGGTATATTAATCAATTAATGGTGATTAATTATATTATATATATATATATATATATATATATAAAAGGTCTTTTTATATTCTAAATTTTTATTTATAAAAAAAATAAAAGGGTTTATAATTTGGGTATAATTTGTTAAAAGGGTAAGAGTTTGGTTAGACGAAAATTATCGCTAAGTATATAAATACTGCCAACATGTGAAAAACAAAATTATACAAATCGTTAATAGCGTTCTCAAGTTATGGTATGACACCGGGAAATGAAGGTTCTTTTTTAAAGATACTTGGTAACTTAAGACTAACCAAACATGATTAGGCTCTAAATAATGTATGTCAGTATTTCATTAAAAACTATGCCCGGCCAAGTCTGTCCCGTTCAAAGCCGGGTACTCATAGTCATAGATTTGAGTTGATGCAATACACGTGAGCCGTGAGGTCAATTCACTGAAAGGTCCATGCTATAACGTCTATAAGTATTAATACGAGTAGCTTGTAAGGCTATAGAGTCTATACTTTAAAGGTATAACTTAAGAAAGTTAAAATTTCATCTTTATTGACTTATACATTTGTAAAGCCGTTTCTAGGTTTTGTTCTAGTTCAAGTTTTGATAGGATTTAAATGAAAACACAAAGTTTATTAGAATATTATGCTATAACTTTTTGGAGCTGAAGACAATTATGATTTGTATTGATGTTTTACCAGTTTGGTATAAATTCAGAATATGTAAAATGTTTACGTACATATGTACATAATATACGTATATTGCATAAATCGAGCATACACAACAATACAAGAGTTAACGAGTCATAAGTATATATATACACATATATATATAAAGAGAGAGAGAGAGAGAGTTCAGACTGAGTGATAGGTAGTTAATAAGACTATAGAAAATACAATTAATATAAGACGCGAATGTTATTCTAACGTTGTGTTTGTGTGTTTACAGGCAATAGTTATCGTTTGGAACGAGTGAAGCTGCAGTGGACACGGGTAAAGAATACAAGAAGAGGTGGTGCCGGACGAGAGCGGTTGATCGCGAAAGTGTTGTGCTGTCGTGCGGGAAAATTTTATAGTGCGCACACGGTGCGTGGGTTTAAATTTGTCGTCGTTGATATAATACAGCGGTGCGTAACGTACCCACGTGTGCGGCGGAGACGCGTCAACGGCAAATTTAATATATTATAGTGCGTCGTGCGCGAACATGCATCAACGAGCTGGACACGCGGACGATGGTCACGACGACCCGAGCACCATCATTGCGGGGTGGTGCGCGTAGCGGCCGAACCGCGGCGGCGAGCTGCACGCCGTGCCGGGCCGCGACAGTCCATGCGTGATAACGTGCGCACCGCACGCGGCCACAATGATGGACCAGAAATGTGACGGCGGCGGCGGTGTCGCTGCTGCTGCCGGCGGCGTTGGTGGCCTGATGTCGTACAACCGCCGCGGCGGCACCGAGGTGATCATCAAACCTCGTAGCCCCGTGGTGGTGGTGTCCACCGGCGGCGGTGGTGGTGGTTACCACGGCGTGCCGTCGGCCACCGACGCCGTTATCGTGCGCAGCCCGCAGGGCGGCCACTTACCCGGAACCCAGCAACAAGCGCCTCCGTCCCGCAACGGTTGTTCGACACTGTTCAGCGACATCGCCGGCGTCAAGCGCCTCCGACCGGACGACTGGCTGGCCGTCAACTCGCCGCCCGCCTCGTCGCCCGGCACGTCGCATCATATATCCTACACCGTCATATCGAATGGCGGCGGCGGCGGTTATAACACTTCGCCCATGTCGACCAACAGCTACGACCCGTACAGCCCGATGAGCGGCAAAATGAGTGAGTACAACAGAAAAATATTCATCGATTATTAAAAGTTATTAACCATTATTATTACCATCATTACTAGCCCCTTAATTCTTTTCCTTCCGTACATCCGTTATTCGCATTTGCGGGTAATATTTTTACGTAGATTGTACAAAATGTTATAACATTCTAGCGGGTGTATGATTGTTTTTCGTCGTTTCGCACGACCCTTGCGGTCCGCGGTGTTGGCATTGAAAAAATAAGCGCAGGAGACGTTTTTATACTTGACAAAAAGTTGGGGTAGGTTTGTGGGTAGGTTCTCAAACCACCTGCATCCATCTTCAATTCGAGCATTGCATATCCTTGTACCTATATATACAAAGCATTATATTTCGTTGCCTCGCAACATTATATTGCTTGTTTACCTGCGGATGTCTAAACACAATATATTTTTACAATATTAATCGTGGTACGGATTATTTGATTATATAATGTATTAATCGTAGGGTATACTGCTTATAATATTTACATACTATAATGTCATACCCATGTGCGAGTATAGTTGCTCAATTCGTGGTCCATAAGTATTCGCATGTACTGCAGCCAGACTGTTTGTTTATTGAAAACAACTATACGGTTTTTATGAGATGTTTCTATGACACTATAATGCATTTCTGTTTATTGTATTTCCGTCGGATATACTCGTCTAGCACGATATTTTATAATTAATACTACATATTTAAAAACCTATTAATATAATAAATATAGTCACTGTTTTGTAGGTGAATATATTAAATATATTCAAACTGTAGTGTGTACTATAATAGAATTAATATTATGTACGACCGTATATATTTACTTGGCCTAGTTAGCAAATCAAATACTTGAATCGCCGCTGCGTGTTATTATAACGTTTTTGCGGATAATGTTATCATTAAATAACAAAAATGAAAAAAAAAAATAATACTGAAAGCATTTACTGGTTTAAAAACGAAAAAATTTAAAACTGAGAACATTGCAATTTTTCAGGGTCTTAATATGAATTTTCGTTTCTATTTTTCCCGTTAAACTTGATAATTTGTCATAGTTCTCGCGCTACTTGATGAAAAAAAAATCTTATAGTCATTGAAATTGGTTACACAAGTTGCACACGGCTGTTGTATTTCTCCAACTATGGTGTACACACACACACACACACACACACACACACACACAATTTAATGACCTTGGTATAACTAGGAATATTCTCGTCGTTAGTTGCGTAATTATAGTGAATATTTGTGTCGGTACTGCAGTAAGAAACAATAATTATCTTTTAAAAAAAATTGTTTGAACGATTACATTGTCTACATGTACATATAAGTATGTATATAGGCCAACATGTACTCTATGGGATATCAGTCGTAATTGGGTTACAGAATTTATTCAAAGTTCGACAGTTGACCTCTGTGAACCTCTGGGTGCCAAAATGTTTTTTTTTTTCATACAAAAGAGAACGTTACTCACAACATATAGTAAAATAAGTATTGGGACTCATACATATATATATATATATATATATATATATATTTGTGTGTGTGTGTGTGTGTGTGTGTGTATACGTTGTCGACTTTAGTCGTTGTCTGCGTGGTATAGTGGGGATTATTAATTTTGGGATAGACCTTGAGCGTTTACACACATATACACTCCGCGGACTGATACGAAAACAAATATGTAGGTCATTGAGCCTCGCATGTCTATCCCTCTATCTCCCTCTCTCTCTCCCTCTCTCTCTCCCTCACTCTCTCCAACTCCCACCAACTCCCTCACTATCCCGCACTCCTTCTCTTTCTATATTTTATACCCACTTAGCCAACGGTATCCAATATTTCTTAGTTGCAGGATTTTTTCTCGATGAAAAAAATCATAATGAAACCATATTCAATCCACTTGTGTTGTGTGTACATGTTTATATTGCCGGAGAATTAAAACTAACTTAAACAATCCCACCGACATATTAAAAAAAAAAATTTAAAAAAATAAAACAGGTAATAATAAACCCAGAAAGGGGAGTAAGATTCATCGCCTACTGGTGCGTTTTCTTTTATTCTCCAGTAGGTGTCCCATCATCATCAGATATAATAATAAAGTATTTTTAACATAAAATACCTAACGGTACTATATACTCTGTTTTCTTTACATTCGTCGGCGGTGCTGTTCGTTGAAGAACAATATCGCCCTTGGATAGCTTAACCTTGGGCGGCCGCGGGTATACAGAAACGTCGAGAAAGAGGAGCCTTTCTCTTTGTTTAACATAAAGTACATTTCAAATAGACCTTCTGCTGTGACAAATATATAGGTTATAACTAAATAAGTTATAACGGATCATACCATAAACTTTTTATTTATTTTAACTACGAGTGAATAATAAACTTCACGTAAATAGATTATTACTGTAATTAGGTTTTCCATAAGTATTTTTTTTTTTTGCAGCAACAGCAATAACTCTTGACCTTGACAATAGAGGGTTAAATTACTTAAATATAGGGTAAGCTTTAAAAAATAAACTGATTTACAATGTCAAGTAATCTATACGAGCTCACATTTTTTCGAACAAGTTTATAAAAATATTTTTTATGTTTGCATTTTACAAAGTGATCTTTTGATGTTTTTACGGGTTTTTTAGTTAAGAATTTCTATTAAAATTAAACTTGTCAATGAACGTTTCAAAATAATTGTAGGTACCTATATGTAAATAAATATTTTATTATTTACAAGTTTATGTATAAATTAAATAAGGTCTATTTTTTAAAGTTAGTAATAATATTAAAAAAATCGTTAATTTATCTTCAATTGAATACTCGTTCGTCAGCAGATCATGAATACATAATAATATAATATCATAACACTCAAATGCGGGTTTGATGGATTGTTTTTTATATTATAGTAACCCGTATATGTACGTATTATTATAATTGGTAGAATATATTATTATAGGTACATAAAATGTACTGTATATAATATAGTATTACAACTACCATTAAATTTGTATATATGGTGTTCTTTATTCCACCTCACGGTCCTGCAGTTTTTTATATACTGTGCATATTACTCACACATTGTAAACCGGTGAATGCGTGTTATGTGGGTGTCCGTTTATTTAGACTTTTAAAGTGTTGTGTAAGTCAAGGATTTTTGATTAAACGGTCAATAGGTGCAACGTGATGAGGCAGAACTGCCAGAAAAAAACTGTAGTAACACAATGATATCGTAAAGGGAAAACGACGAGGATTTTCTGAATTCAAGGAAACGTAGTGAATGAACCGAGACGAAATTACAATAATCGGACCAAGGTCAAACGATTTCCTCGGATCGATGATTCCAGGAAACGCACATTGAAAGGGATCGATTGGTTTAATGAGTTTTATGTAACCATAACACTATATTTGTACACGTATTGTAAAGTCGGTGTATATATCATTTTTTATATGATGATGAATAATAGTACATATACATGATGGGCCATAGGTATTTTTTATAATTTTTGTTGACGTGTGTAGTAATAAACCGTGCTTGTATAGAGAAAAATACGAATGAAAAAACACGGTGATGTTAGATAACAGGCAATAGACGTGACTAGTAGTAGTAGACTGAGCATAGTGAAACGTCATCAGTTTTAGGATATACCGCAGCCGGTATGTGGCCCATTTGGAATTTAATATATTATATAGAAAGGGAACCGACATTTGACCTACACCTCGGAGGCAGTTAACCAGTTAGATTTTTCGTCGTCTATACGTACTCGTATATAGACGACGTATATTCGAGTTCACAAACACGCAAGTGGGAATTTTTTTTTTAGTCATCAGAAATTGTTGAAAATAGTCATAGTGAAATCTGCTTTTTTGTCCATCGATGTTTATTTATTATTATTATTATTATTATTATTACAACTAATATCCGGTCTAGTCGATGGCAGCCCGTTGCTGTTGCTTTATACTAATGGTAAAAGCGTATCAGTCAGGCAGTAGCTATAAAGTAATGTTCATATTCATGATAACGTGTACATGGCTACCATAAACAATTGTGTTGTTGGATGTGAAATGTACAATTTGTGTCTCTTTTGTTGTCAATAAATTGCATTTTAATAAATGCATTCTAGTCAATTTTTTATTTAAACATTTTTTCTTTACATTTCTTATTTCTTAATTAAAAAATAACTCGAATATATGTTTAGAAAATTCAACCGTTCCAGGATTAAAATTAAATTAAATTAAATTAAATTAAATTTTACTTAAAAGATTTTTCACAATTTGTTGTTTGTTAAATGATCAATAATTTGGTTAACCTAAATGGTTGGTGCCAAGACAAACTTAAAAATATTGTTTATACCGACTTTTCCATCTCTATTAAATTGTCAGACTATTTTTTTATATTCTACAGTTTATGTACATGAAAAACCGATATAATATGATTTTAATTATTATTGACATAATATTTATCAATAATGAGAAAACAACACTGATCAATGAAAAATATTTATTGTATTAATAAAAAACATCTGATAAATTGTTTATTTATTTAAAATGTAAACTATTTAGATTGAGTAACACTTGTTTAATAAATCGTTTCATATAGCTAATAAACGAAGTGCTCAACAAATTGACTGAATATCTATATAATACTATAATTTTTAGTATTTATTATTTAAAAACCCTATTGAAAGCCATTAAATTTTAGTTTGAAAAATATGATTGCGATTTGTGTTTTGCTTGGAACATTTTTTTCAAATCACTATTCACACACTCATCGATAAAAATAACTTTCTATAATTTTTAACTTATAAAACTTCAATGGTTCGTACTATGACACATGCGGTGTTAATTTGCTAAAAGTTAAATTAAAATTATTATTATTTACCCTACATTTAAATAAGTTTAATATTTTTTTCTTTACACACATTGCGTATACGTAAATGTATTATAGACGCTCTGTGTATTATAGAGCGGGTCCGGTGTTTTCTAAAATTAAAATTTCTACGTCCGACTAAAAATACACATTCACAATTATATATACGTTCACCAGGCGGTAGGTTCCAGTCTAGTAGAAGGGAGGGAAGAAGTGATTGAGAGGGAGAGATCTTTCACTTTTCGAATGAGGACACGGTATACTGTAATAACTAACAGTCTCCGCACTGTGCCGCGAACAACATTTTTAATACTTTCACTATATAAGTTCCTATAATGTCGTTCGTCTTCTACTATCCCAGTAGCATTTGTGTGTGTGTGTGTGTGTGTGTGTGTGTGTGTGTGTACGTGTGGACATAAAAGGTGATTGATGTGTGTAGCCGTCAAAAGCAGCGGATATAACAGAAAAAAAAAATTTATAAGACAGTGGGTTTATTGTCTGTTGCGTGGAAATTCGTTAATATGTATTACACATATATAAATCGTGTTGAGTGACAAAAAACCTAGCATAGAAAGTTTTTAACTTTTCACAGAGACGTTGACGGTGCTGACTGTTGCATGGTAATAATGAACAACAGTTATGTCATCGAATTGATATCAATATCAAATATTAAGTATATTGTAATATACGAGTATAATATGATCGGCGTCTCGGCGATTACTCCATGTAGTGTACACGGATGAATATATTATATATGTAATGATAGTTGTATGCCTAGGGAAAAAATTGTCACAGCGGCGTCTATATTTCTTTTGTCTATGCAAATCCGCCGTTGTTCAATTACAAAATAAGAATCTCGACGAAATTATGGTTTTATTTTTAGTTTTCACTATAGTTTGGTCTGATTAAGGTACATCGTATCAGGTATGCTTTGATAATGAATGAACAAAAGAGTAAATACTGTTTGGAATTAATTACTATTTCTTGTCTTGCAACTCAAGTGTACTTTGTTTTTCCAACACAAGTATTTAGAATTTTAGGATATTCATATATAATATTACACCAGACATGTGTTTAAATATAACGTGTAAATATTCGTGTTTTTGTTGTGTACAGAATAAACAGTAAACCATTGAATAATAATAATAATTATACAAAAAAATAAATAAATCGTTTTATTCCCATGATGATGATATTAAATACTACATGTACATCCATAATGCAAGGTCACTATAATATTATATATGACACGTGTGGATGTGTTATTTGGTTAATTGGTTATGAAATAAAAAAAAAACGACCGCCCTATAAACACGGTGACATATTTTAAATATTGTAACTTGTTTGTGAGTGTGGTGTGCCATTTAAACTGAAAACTGTGATTGTTGCTTATACCGCCGCTGTGGAGTTATCATTTGTGTAGATATATATAATACAGTGTTCTCTAATATGTTAATGACATGCAATTAATTTAAATTAGAAATCAGCTGATGGAAATCTATGTATATAATATATATAGTTGTTCTATTTTGGTTTTTATGTAATTTACGACAACGAATTAAATTGCACACGTCACTCGTTATTATTGTTATTATTATTTATTATTATACTGTTTTTCAACTATACGGAGAAAAGACCTTGTCTAAGGATATCAACCGTATAATCATATTCCGTTTCATTGGCTAAGGTCGTTTTAATCATTGCTTTCTAAATTATAGAAAACAGAGTATTACCTATACTCCACGAATACGACATATTATGATGCCGACTCGGTGTAGCCATCATTAATTTTCCTTGTGTTTTCCTTATAATTATTACTATCCGTTAACCCTCGGATGATTAGATGTAAACAATATTTAGCAGTATAATATATATATGTATATGTATGTATAATATTATGTGACTTCGCCTTTAATAATCTCGTATCAAATTATTACCTTCATAATTTGTCGGTGTTATTAATGTCGCAACAAAATCCGCATAGGAAAACGAATTCGTCCTACGCGCACGCAGTACCTATACGCACGGAGACATACTCGTACATATTTTAAATATAATTTCTATGTATAAATGTATAATATATCATTACGTACATGTTATTCTGTTTATTCTTGTTTTGAATTAATCATTATAATTATTACATATTTCCCCATGTTTTCTCAGCAATAAATATATTATCTTTTATCCGTTCTTATAGTTTTGCTTGTAGTTATTTTCGCATTATTAACATGCACAACATTTATAGGTGATATAATCATTTTACTCAAATGTTTTACACAAACGTTGGCATTCAGTGCCTACGTATATAACTATATATATTGTACAAATTTACAATTCCATATGGACCTCAGATATGTTATGTTATAATAATGATTGCACTTATTCGGCAAAATTAAAAATTACAATATTTTTTTCTATTCATACCAAAAACATCCATTGATACAAAATATGTATCCGTATAAAAGATGGTTGTTTTTTCGCTGTTGTTGTATCTATAAATTCCTTTTATGTAAACTGTAAAGTAACGCAAACAAAAAAAAAAAAAAGTATAATATTATTATTGTTGTCGATAAAAATCTTTCTCGTTCTTCACCGCTCACACTTATAACTTATTAGTTATGTATTTTTAGTTTGTTAAAACATATGCGTCGCAATAGCTGTTCATTCAAAACTATACCGCGAGATGATGACAACGCTACAGTATGTAACGCGCCTGTACACCTACAGCAACAGAGGTCGCCAACCAGTCGAATGCGATCAACTGCAGCTCATTATATAGGTCGATCGTTATAAAAATTAATTTTACTATTTTTGATCGATCAATCGCTTGATAAATAATCGGATAATGTGTATATTATTATTATTATTTTGAATACAAAGGAACAAAAAATTATTATTATTTGGAGCTTAGACCTTTTAAATTCTGAACGGAATGATGGAATCTATTAGTTTTATAATGATGTGTTTTTTTTTTTTTTGTATCTGTCATCACGTTTTGGGGCAATAAAAATGCTTCGATTTCCTTAAAAAGCAAGTTTTCTGGAAGGAAAGTAAATGTAGATGGTACTTGAGCATGTCAAAATTAAACTTTTTCAATACTTTTCAAAAACATCGAATAAAACTATAAAAAATTACGAAAAAACGGGAAATTTTACGCAAAACCACGTTTTGACAAAATACACTTTTTAAAATACTCTAAATCAAAAACGAAAAACCGCAAATACTTGAAATTTTCACCAAATGTTTATATTGGCCTTTTCTATACATGGTTAAGTTTTCAAAGTATTTTGACATTTTTTGACCTATTTATAAACAATTTTAATTTTAATTTTTTTTTGTGAGTTATTTTGTAATTGAAAATTCATAAAATTATTCCTTTTTGTACTTAAGGTTCAAAATTGTAACACAAGGTTATCCATAAGTTACTCTTCAAATAACTATAAAAAAAATTCTACCGGACTTTAAGGAAAAATGTTTATGACCATTTGAAATCTAAATTTTTACGAAATTGCGGCAAATTTACAGCAGAACGAGGTTCATCAGTTTTTTTTTTTGCTCATCAAAGAAATATCTTAAGATCTAAGTATTATCCTATATGTCGATCATCAGCAATTTAAAATCTCGAATGTAGCTCACTCGTTTGAAAAGGTTGGCGACCCTTATCCTACAGAGTACTCCTCATAACCTATCGTGTCGTATCGTCTGTGTATGTGTGTGTGTGTGTGTGTGTTTGTGTGTGTGTGTGTGTGTGTATGTACGCAGTCCCTGACCTCCAGCCCCGGTATGATGTTTTGTATATTATTTTTAACAACGCGCGCGCGTTCGGGCAAAACTCGATGCATGTATAATACATAGTCGCGATATGTACACGGTATATTATATTATTTTATGACGTATATTATTCACAAGTTGTCTTCCCATGCAGCGGCTTCTCGCGTCTGTCCCTCAGACTTTGGGGTGACTGGGCACGAAATTCGGCTACAGTCAGCCAGCACGATGTGCTCAATTATTTTTCCAACGCAGGCCCACTGAAATGGTTTCAACGTATAACACAAATATTATTATGAACTCATGTGTTATAAAATACGGCCTTAATATTCATAGCTTAATTAAATAACTATATAGCTTTAAATTTGTAATACTCCAACACTAAATGTCGCCCTTTAAGTATGAAATTGGACTCAATTTTTTCCATCCTTTAACTATCCTAAGTCCCAATTTATTATCATCAGGATTTCGGGAACGGAAAAAAATACCCTGTGCCAAAGGCCTAGGGGGGAGGGGGACGTAACGACATTACGAGTTTGATCGTCGACTGCTGCAGTAATTGTCAGCTGTTTTCTATTATGGGGAGGGAGGGGGCTATTTTGGTTTTTGGAGCGAAAAATACCGTTCATTTTAATTCCAACAGCTGCGCGGAACGTGCCGCGCATGTTACTCTGACTGGGGCTGGATTTAGTACAAACAACGTCGTCGCCTTGCAGGTCCCCATGGTTTCCTACGATAAATGTATAATATTATATTATGTCACCTGGAGCAAAAAAGGTTTATTTTTTATTTTTTTGACTCTTTATCGCATATACTGTACATATTGTATTATACATGTTATTATCCATAATTATTAAAATTTATATTATTAGAAGCACATTTTGAAAAGGTCGTTTTATTGTTAAAAATAATGGAAATAATTAAAATGCTTCGTTTTTGGTTCGCCGTTTAAAATATGCTGCGCACTTGTGTTGTTCTCGCTGGTTTATGCAATCCGAACGCGACTCCGATTTTGAATTACGATGTACAGCTTGCTACGCCGTTTTTGATTTTTCGTGTCATACGTGCGCTTTAAGTGTCACTTATAGTTTTTTCATTTAACAGCAGTGTTTGGAAAAGCTTAGAAAATCGTAAACATTTCGTGTGAAATAAAATAAAAAAAAAAAAGGCCGTGTGTCGTTACATGTTGTAAATAATTGAAAACGGTTTTCAGAACGGTCCCTCCATCGTCCGTATGTCACCATGCGTTTGCGCCGGGTGGTGCGTGTTGACGGTCGTTTTGTTGTTGTTGACGTTGACGCGCGTTTTGTTATTCAACGAAACGGCCGCACCGACGTCGACCGTTCGCCATCTGGCGGACGTGCCAACGCTACAGGGTCCAAATCTCGGCCGCTAGATGGCGATGGCGTTACATTCCGATGGCGTTCGCTTAATTTTATTATATTATATCGTATATATTATACCTATTATTTTTCGCCCGCGGCGACGACACGCACACCGCACACGCGTTCTATCGATTTCATTTGTCTCGTCGCCACGAATATACGAATCGTAAAATATCGTTATGGTAATAACTACACATCGACCCACCGCCGCGCCGTGGCCACCGACTAAATTGTAACCTACTCTTTGCGTTTTGGGAATAATATCGGCACTATAAAACGGGAAAAAATCCGATTACATCGACGAGCGGTAGTCTTCAGACGAATTGGGATTTCGATATTTAGTTCCCTGCATGGACCAATATAAAATATTTTTTCAAATACTTGAAATATTATTATAATATTATAATTATTGAATATTATTAAAATTGCCGACTCAATGGATCGCTGAGCTATGTGCCGACTGGGCCCAACTAGATGAGTCTTGGGGAGGGGGTGTGGCCCACCCCCTACACCCCCCCCCTCGGGACGGTCCTGTGCATGGTATACGTATACCACCAGGGATATAGTGATTTCGGCCCTCCTATGTTTTCATATTTTATCGACTCATTTAAAAATGTATATATGGCCATAGTGAGGGAACAAATAAAAATAATATAAAGACGTAAGTATCAGTTTTTTTTTTCAATCGACCAGGCTCTTGTGTTATACAAGTTCATCTGGGAGACAGGTGGACGGTTAATAAGACCTTATCTTAACCTTTATCTCGGTAATAACTAATAACTATTCTTTCGACCAGCCTCTTAAACCGAGATTTTCTCGGATAACTCACCGGGCCTACGCCGCAGGCTGTTGTCCGGCTGTGGAGAAACGCCATATGGACCGCTTGGACTTGCGACCGGCAATAACAGCAGATCGTTGAAGTCGTGCGTACACCGCCAACGACGATCGGAAGGCGACGATTGTTATCCTCATCCCGTTGGTTTCCCCCCCCCGGGTCGATGACGACGTGATGATCGTATGCTCGTGTTACCATAATATTATATTTAGAATCAAAATTGTTTCCCTACGGACACGTCGTTTTCAATGACCCGCTAGTACAGGACGCGATGATGGTCCGTCGGTGGAAAGGTCAATAAAATATGTTTACGATTTACAAACGCCGTGAAGTCCGCAAGCCACCGTCACGCATACCTATTGTAGGTCAGCAGCTGCCAGCCATCGCCGTGGTCTTGGTATAATAATAATATAATATACCGCGTATATACACGCGGCATTATTAGTAATATTATTTTTATTTATCACCGTAGTTATGTACTTAATGCGTCTACGTAATGCGTCTACCTCGGCCGACGTTGAATTATAGCCCCACAGTCGTTGCGTCTACAAATGGAATAATTTTATTATTTTTTTCTACATTTATTCATTTATTCCATCCTCTGTATATGCGCGCAACACATGCGTCGTATATACTTCATTATGCGCGTACCATATACCTACCATATATAACATACCACGGTGCTACTTCTATATAATAATAATATCATATATACGTGATTACGTATCCAGACGATTTTCACCGCGTGCGTCTTCTCAGCATAATGTTACTATTACTATTATTATAAACTATACTGCTCAATCTCGGTTACGTATATACGTACGTAGGTATCTATACGCGCGTTTTATCATACAGTATTTAGTATTACAATGGTAACACAATGTTTTGGGCCGAGTCCAATCAACCTGTCAATCCGTGACAACCGAAACCGATTTTTTTTTTCCGTTTTGACGAAAGCAAATCTCCCCCCGGTCTATCTACATCATCCCTTCCCCTTTACGGATGGGACACGAAATTATCGCCACTATCATCATCATCATCATCATCACGGTTACAATACACAACATCAATTTTCCACCGTTTTTTACTTTTTAATATTTTCTATAGGTATGTTTTAGTTTTCAAGACTATTTTCCCAGTCTGTTTTTTTTCTTTCAAGGACATATTTTTTTAATGGGGAAACCACTTTGCTGCCGATTTTCTTCATAGATTCAATCGCAACCGCACCATCCGCTGTATATTATAGTCATCTTCGATCGCACAAATTTCCATTGATAGAACACTAAAATCAAGTATGTTTCCTGCGCAGTTATGGAGGGGACAGTTGGGAAAAAATAAAATGTCAATCACCACACTATAGGCTTGCTGCATACCTATTATATTTAAATTATTTTATTATACAATACGGTTTACCTATAATATTATGTATGTTGTAAATAAACCAAATCACTTTTCTCACGTTTTAAACCATATTATTACACTTATTGTTAGAGACAATATTATACCTATAATAATATTATGTAAAGTGATAAACGTATATATACAAATATGTATATACTTATACGGTGAAAAACACCAATAAATACAATAGGGCCATTCATTAATAATGCTTTTACAATATATTGTTTTCAACATTTTATTTTCGTTCAGAGCAATGCATAATTGCGTGTGTGTATGTGTATTACATATATCAACTATAGTACTTTACGCGTTAGTTTGCCGACCGTGAGCGACAAACAACCAACGCCATGGACGATACAGCCCAGCCATGTGAAATGGCGGTCAAAAAATGGAGAAAAACAATTCAGAGTAAAAAAAACAAAAACACGGAAAAAAACTGAGCTGTAAACACAAATCTGTACATATAACAACGGCGGCGGCTACGACCTTGTGTCGAATAATGCATGTACGATAGATGATGACTCGTCGTCACACATAGCACCCACAAAACAAGTGTGCTCGAAAAACAAAATCGTATAAAATATAATAAATATATCTACACAATAATAATAACAGCCATTTGCCGCTTTCGTACGTATATACATTATAATATGCGCTGTTGATATCTCGCTGTAGCCCAGCCTAATAATATATAATATTTTTACGTTTAGTCATCGGGCACTCCGCGCGTGTAGGTACCTATCTAATATACCTGTCTAATACGTAATATGTATACATTACCGCGTGAGTGTTGTCCTTGGAACCACACGCGCGCCCGCTCACCACATTTCAACTAGGGTATATTCGGAATAATATCATCTCGAGATGTGTTTACAATTTAGTATTTAATTGATCTTGCGCTAAGAGAGGAAATGACGTGTCGGTGATTTTAACGTCGGTGTATTTCTATACAAGAAAAAATGATGTTATCATTACTTATTACATTATTGTTTTACGTATACCACATATCATATAACCATATGTCATATATATGTACGATATGAGCAGCAATGTAATAGTAGTATATTTGGTACCAACTATAATGCATGTATTAACACCTGACGGCAGGGCGATATGTGCGCGCGCGTTCAATGACTTTGAAGGAGAGCAGTTTTTTAATGATTCGGCTCGTTAAAATTGCGTATTGAATGGAAATATCAAATAGGTATTGAATGAACATTTCCCCCCAGGCAAGCCATCTATATATATATGTATATGTATTTAATACTGCGGTGAGCTCTACATGTGTATAATACTATGTGTATGTATGTGTGCGTACATACGCGCGTATGTGTCTTTTATACGACAAAAATGTATTAATAATTTGGGCTGCAGAACAGCAACCAAATACTCACAATAGCGCCGGGGCCAGAGGCGCACGTCGTCGCGTATTATATTATACATGTCGATATATCGTTGAGACGCAGTATTGTCGTTATTACGGTTGTTTATTTCGCATTTGCCAGAAATTGCGTATGTATACTTTTTTATGTATGCAAAACACGTGCGTATGAAAATCATTTTTAAAATAAAGAACGACGACGACTGCGATACATTATAATGGGTATCGACCGCTCTTATATGCGCGTGGAGATACAGATTTTCGTGAAGGTTATCACGTCCAAGAATTTACACCGAGAAAGACTACTAGGGAACAGCGTTTGTCATCACTCGTCACCGATGTTTGACACGCGCGGTGGCCGAGGAAAGATTTGAACGCGTAAAAAACGCCACGTTATCGATCGAAATATCTCTCGTAGGTATTATAAGTTATAACTTATAACAATGCCAGCGGGAGTTGCGTGTATATATATATATATTATTATTATTATTACAACGTTAACGCATCCGTGACAAGCAAACGGAAAAAAAAAACCATGGCGGCGCAAAAACCTATCGATGCTTAAAACGTTGCCAAAGAATAAAACATACGTGTGAGGTAAAAGAAAAAACTGATTATAATACGGTTGAACAGAGCTTGAACATGGTGGAAAATCTTGAATGCTTTTATTGTAACCAATGGAACCCATAAGTATATGTATATACATAAATATTTATGTGGTTGTAATTTCCAATTTTCATTATTGCAATGCTTATTGCAACACGCGGTATGGATAACATATTTCAATTCTAAAATAACACATAGCTTATGCGAAATGCAGCAATTATAATATGTATATACTAGAAATATCTATCTATATACACCTTTACAGTCGTGCAATTATTTGTTGCTCCGCATTAATGAGATAATATTTTTTTTTTTTGATTAGTAAATTTTAGGAAAACATGAGAACTAGCTTCTTTTAACGTAGATATCCATATATTGACTTAAAATAATTTCAACGCATAAAGATCATCTCAATATTCTTTGTCGTACTTACATTATATCGATTGCAACTTGCAAGTTATATTCAAAACGTAATGTTAACACGAAATAACGTTACAAGTAACACTCAACAAAATTAAATGAAGTTTAGAACTTTAGAATACATAATAATGTATCATAATGTGAGAAAATAACTTTGTTTGGTGACTGTTAATTGTTTCAAATACTTTATAGATATACTCGTAGTAATAAATAATAATATTTGCTATTTAATTGAATATGTAAATTGCCACTAACTTACAGTGGGACGTGAGGTTAAATTATTTCGTATTATTTCTAAAATTTTTAAAATCAATAACTAATTTAGTCGATATGGTTTTTATTTTACTTGAAAATTACAGTAAGTTATAATTCAAAATAATAAACGCTTTATAGAAATGAATATTTTTTACTTGAGATTTTTTTTCGTAAATTATAATAATTGTTCTCTGCTGATCTTAAAACACTAAATAATTAAATCCCCCTCTGGCGTTCGTATTCCTGCGGCAATAATTCAATTTTACTATTTGTGTCCATTACATTATAAATTTAGATCTTTAAATAATGTAATGTAATAATACTATATATAACCAGGGTGTTGTAATTTTCAGTTTGTAAAATCAGCATAAAATAATTATTGTTTTGCAGGAGTCAACATTATATGAATGTAACGTTAATTCGTCCAAAGGCATCTAGGCATCTAAGTTATTGTTCAAAAGAGAATTACGGTTTAATTAAGATTTGATAATTTATAATTATTAATACTGCAATGGCGTTGAGTTTTTGATAATAATTTATATTTTTCTGTTTTTCTTATACAACAACTTAAGACATGGAATTCAACTTGGTTTTTTCAAGTTTTGAATTTTGGTACGTAAAACAATTTTAATGACGAATTGCGTTGCCACATTTACATCGCGTGAGTTTTTTACATTAAGGATTATTTTGTAATACTACAGTTATTGTATTATTTATTTATTTACTCGGAACCAATATTACTATGTAGACTAAAATATGACAATGAAATCTTAGGCGAGTTACAAAATTAAACATCATATGCTAATTAAACCATGATGCTCGAATTTTGAGCGCAAATTGGCCTCACACATCATTTGCGTACAAATACAAATTTTACATCGTGTGCATAAAATATAGTAGTAATAACACTATTTATTTATTTTTATTCTGATTAATACCCCTTATAAATACTTTTTTATTGCTAATAATATTGTAATTTGTAACTTTAAAATTTACGCATAAAATAACGATACTAAATTTCTATCTGTATAAAATTAATATCTGCAGTTGTATACGCATATTGTCCATAAATGGATGAAAATTAATAATACATTTGATATACCTAACTTTAATGGTGTTTAATGTTACCTCATCACGTAATTACCTGATAATTTTGTCTGGTGAGCATGTAATTAAATCGTATAACATCGGTGATTATATGCATTCGCAGGATATTTTTTTCTATTTCATTTCCACTTGTATAATCTGTGTTATGTGCAGATTGTACAATCTCCAGATGGATCTATCAAGCTCGTAAATCGAAATCGTTGGTATGAAAAAACCATCTCAGGAAAACGTGGGTCGTGTATAGAGCTATTGGTATCTATATATATATATATTGGATACCGATATATGTATAAAGGACCTTCTGCAGTATATCCCTCTAGAGAACTATTAATTTTTTTTGAACTAAGAGAGACGCAAAATCAACAAATGAAACTGGTTTTTCTCTCTGTACCTGCTGTACTCATGGCATTTACACACACAGACGCAACGTATTGCTTAACGAGTTTTATTCACCGTGTGTCTTATATTACAGCCATCGTAAAGAATGTCTAAGGGTTGGAAATACCAAGAGAGGGTTGTATAATAAAATGTAACACCTGCTGTACCTAGGGGGTTTATGTTGATGTTTTCGGCTTTTAACCCCGCGCACAAGGTGTGCACTGAAATCGTTTCTAAGAAACCTGCCGCAATCTCGTCCCACTGCTGTTTTATAGGGTCTATCTTTCTCTAACCGAAATGTATAAATGAAGAAACTAAATCCGTTTTGATGAGTCTTCATAAACCAGAATCTACCGCTACCGCATGTTGTTTTTTCCGTCCTGTCCAATGCGCTTATAAATATATCTATTTACCTATATATGTATAGATTATATATTATAATATACAATGTATAATCCCACAGGAGACCAGTATTTCTAAAAGCATCCTCTATGTGCACAGTTATTCATGAGCTTCCATAAATAAAAAAATATCCATTAATCACTGACGTACGATACGAATGAAATTAATATTAACCCTTTTAGTCATTAAAATGTAAGACCACGTCTCAAAAATCTCTCAACAATCAGCCACGTGATCTGATTGTGTTATAACATTGAGCTGGTATAGTGGTATACATATTACATATATATATATCACTATATATATAGTAGCAATTTACCTACCTTTCTATAAGCCAACTGTTTTGTGATGTACAAAATAACTAAATTGCTTTCATTTATCAAAAATATACAGAAACTATTGGATTATTATCACTTGAATACTTGATAAATAATAATGTAATAGTATGTAATATTATAATGTAGTCGATATTGAAATGAAATATAATTCTGTATATTTGTAAACATTAAAATATCCATCCAACTATCGAAGTAAATATATATATATATATTATATGATAATGATTTTTCTTTATAAAAAGTCTCGTAAACGAAACGTATAATTCAAACGCATATATTTAAATTCAAGGGCGATGAGGATAAAATAATAATAATAATAATAATCGAACAACGAATATAATAACGGATGGTTATACAACGCGCTACATACGGTTCTCTACGGCAGGGTAGTAAATTATCCTCTACACACATCATCGTAATGACCGTATCGTAGAATACAGTGTTGGTACGGTGGAGCGCGGGGGCGGGGAGTGAGTGTAAGAATTTGAAGTGCATGCATCTCTCAAAATAACGGGTTACCGATGGGGTATAGATTATTGTTGTTTAACGTTATACATGTTCGTCGTCGTAGTCGTCGGAAACCGTGTGGCACAATTGAAATTATACAGGTTTGGAAAAAAAAAAAACGAAAAGAAGAATAATAATAATACATCCTAAAACGTTGTTGCTGCGGTGCAAGCGTGTGCGTGCGTTCATGTGTTTTGTAGACGAGCTGCAGCGGTGACGCGACGACGCACCGCGCGGAGAGAGTACTTTCACTCGAAAATGTTGTTATTCTCTCTACTTGAGAGAGTGGTGTTACACGCATGTGTGTGGTGCAGTAACGTACCGTCGAAGAGGGAACGTTTTAATTTTCTTCATTTTTGTTTTCACTCGCGCGCGCTATTACGCCCGACTCGGCAGCGTGTCCGTCCAACGTAACGCTGTTGCTGTATTCTTTTCTATGCTGCTGCCTCACAAACTCGAATTACACCTTATAATATTCCATAATATAGTACCATAATAATTGTTATTTTTATTTCCTATTATTACAATATTAGAATTTTTTTTTTTTTTTTTATTATTTGTTATTTTTGTCGCCGTATTACATTTGATACGGCGCGAAGTTTTCGGGGGAAGGGGGGGGGGGTACGAAGTTAAGGCTGTGGTGGCGTGTTTACCCGTCTCGGTCGTCGTTTGTAGTGGGGGTGGCGGAGATGTATCGAACAGGCGTGCGGGCGCAAAGCGTTGGCCCTGAACTTATCCCCACTCGGCGGCCGTGACTGCGGCGGCGCTCGCGTTTTGTGTTGTGTTGATATCGGAGGCCAATGCCGCCGCCGCCCGGACGTCGCACTCTCTCTCACCTGCAGCCGCCGGTTGAGGCCCAGTTCAAGTTCATCGTTCCGGCAGTGTCATCCCGTCGCGCGTTCAAGTCTCCTCTCGTCCCGTCGCCGCCGCCGCCGCGTGTTACGTTTATCCATCCCGACCAGACGATTTTCGTATATGAGTTTTTATTATTCATTTATTCTTGTCAAACGCGAGTTCGATTTTTGTAATTGTGTGTTTTCGACAAACGACTCATTTGTGTCCGTCGAGTTCCAACGCTTTTGTGTTTCGGTGATTCTTTTTATGTTATTTTTTTCCATCGCCGCATACCTGCAGACTCACTGTACGAGGTACGAGAAATGTTATGGTAAACAAAGCGGGTGTCGTTTTAAAAGAGTTAAAATATGCAGTTATTACTACAGAAGATATTTTGTTTCGGACGAAGAAGAGGTACGTTATGATGACAATGTTAAAAACACACGTTATATTTTCATTTCAATAGTTCCAAGTCGTTTGGGGATTTTATCCTTACACACATATCGACGACTAAAAGCAATAATTATTAGTTATTGGGCAATAGTACGAACAACTAATAGTTGCCCGGGTGTTATTACAATTATCATATTATAACGTGTGTTATTAAGTCATTTGACGTCTTCTTCTCGTATGTATAATTTATATATCTTACAATTTTCGGTTTCGCGGTACTATATTATTTGTTTATTTACTATAATATTTACGACAAACATTAAACTATGATAATTAATTCGTGATACGAAAAAACTAATTAAAATTCTACTCAAAGTACCAACCAAAGTTAAATTAATTACGTTTATTAATTACATCAATTTTCTAAGTCTATTGGAAGCATATTGAAACATCGACTTATAAACACTCCTGTGTCAATATAATATGTTTCAAAGCTGTTTTTTAAATCGTTAACTCTTTCGATAATCTCTTAATGATATTATCAAAACCCTAGGCGGCTAGGCACAATCATCATTGGGTTCACAACAGGGTTTACAAAAATGTATAATATTTAACAATCGAACAATATTCAACTACACACAAAACCGATTAATTGATTGTGGGTGAACGCTATGGGCATAATCCTTATATTGTAAATGTTTTTTTTTTTTAAACCTTAATGTAGACGACGACGACGCTCTCGTATCATGCCTAACATGCACCATGGAATGTTGTTTTTAATGGACTTTTTAGAGTCTTGTGTGACACACAAACACCCTGACTCAATGTTAATGACCTTATATACGTTACAAACAGAAAACCGCTTAGCTTAATGGGTTCGTGAAAAACTGATAGGTGGCTCATATTAGATGACCATTGTCGCATTGATATCTAGATTATCGACCGTACATAATAATATTTTTCAGCAATTCATCACCTCCGTATTAATACAATATAATTTTAAAAGATAAAAATAAAGTCAATTTATACTCTCCGATATTATTACGCGTTAGATCTATGATGCGGCAACGTAGATAATTATCTTGACATCTGCATAATATAATGTATAGTTATAATGTTAAGTACTATAGTATATCGTGTAAAGAAAAAGAAAAAAAAACCGTATTTGATGGGCCGGTGATGGAGCACAAAAGATTCTATTGTGTACAATGACGTCACGTTATTAAATCGCTGCTGGTTCCTATATAATATGTACGTATTATAAGAAACACATTCACATGACGTTACTGCATCAGAGCAACGTTGTCGAATAAAAATTTGTAAATTATCTTCATTCCATGGCTTCGTTCCTCCTATCGGCTGGGGGAGGGGAATTCCCCGGGGAGTCGTCGTGCAGTCTTTCGGCCCTTCGATAGTAATAATAAAAAAATTTTTACAAAAAACAGCGGCGAAACATATTAACAACGCAGCGTGAATCTATACGTCATGCATTGGTTGTATATAGTGGACAATTTCCAACAATTTTACAGAAGTGCACATATTATACTCCCGGTGTTGTATTTTACTCGACTACGCTGATTCGACTAGTGACGCAAAATCCGCTCCGCTACTTTTCACATGTAAACTGCCGACCGGTTCGGCGAAATGTTGCGACTGGCGTCCCAGAACGACGGGGCTATGACTTCGTCATCCGAAGTCACCTCGTCGTCGTCGTCGGCCGCCGCTGGTTTGTCGGCCACGAGTATGTTCATCAACGCGTTCTTCAGCACCAACAACAGTCCGATGACGCGGGAGAGCTTCGAGTTCCTTCAGGAGCTCGACGACAGCTTTGGTGAACAGCCGTCTTACACCCATCAACAGCGATACCAACAGGACACTTTAATGAACCGTTTCATGACACAACACAATTCCTCCGTGCCCATGATAACAGGTAAAAAAACCAGCGGTCTCCGATTACATACACACGTCATACACCTAATACTACCTATGGCCGCGTCTGTAAAGGGTTTAATAATTCTTCGGACATATTTGTGCTGCTGCCATGGGTAGTAATTATTATGTATTAGTATTATTTGGGCATTCGAGCGAAGATAACATTATTTTGTCGCTTGATTGTCGATCTAACATTGTTGGTCATTTATTTACTCTTGGAAGAATATTAAAATGAATTATAAATCGTAAATATGTTATGTTATACGATAGCGTATACGTCTTGGAACACTTTGATGTATATTTTAAATGGTTAATTCATTTATAACTACATTTAAAAACTATATTTACAAACCAGATTGTGAAGTACTAAATGGAAATACGAGCTGTGCAATGCAGTTCATTTCATTTTCCCTTCGACTCGAACATCACCCCACCATCGTAATAATAGCTCTTTTCAAATGTGTTGACGATAAAAAATAATATAATAAGAATAATAATACTCGTCCAATTAAATGTATTTAATTGTTCATTGATCACACACCGCCATTGTCGTCATCGAGTTGAAAAAAATAATGCGGCTCGCGCGTAATCGATCTGTGACGATAAAAAAAAATAAATAAATGAAATTCAATGCGGAGTACACAAATGTATAATAATATGATAGAAGTGAGTATCAGGAGGAGGTTACAACTTGTTATAAATACGCATACTGTTTTAAAAATACGCCTACGTTTTGGCCCACAGACACAATAAACGTACATCACACACACACACACACACACACATTCAAATAAATCTGCTTGAATTCTTCGCATGTTTTTTCTTTTTTTTTTACATAGAGCTATATACTAATATGGCTCGATATATTCCGTTTCCTCGTACACATTTTTTTCTGTGTCTGAAAACGTCTCCCTGCACATTACTTAATTGTTGTGGCGATCCTGAAACGAACATAACTATTTAGTATACTAAATGCTCAACATTGATTATGAATCTGATAACGAAATTGTTTTATAAAAGACGCTCCGTGCTATTGCTTGAAAATTACAATCATATAAATTATTATGATTCAAAATCGTTAATATTTTAACGATAACTTTAGATACATAGAGTTTTCATATAAAACTACTTTTGTCATACTATCTAGTAACTTATTATTGTATGTATGTACCTTCATATTAATTTAAGTATAGGTACGCTTATAGTTACTATATTTATACCATTTTTATTGTATATACGCAACCGGAATAATATAAAATTTAATTGAAAAAATATTGCAATTTTATCTATTTTTTTTATGTATATACATCAATACATAAAAAAGTCATAATTAACCGGTTTCATTTGTAAAATGAATCGTGATTCGTTCTTATAAGTTGTGAGTATTGTGACTCATCAAGTCAATAAGTACATTGGAAGTATGCCAAATAAAACGCTTCAAAATTTCTTAACACGTTTGCGACCACTTCCTTCCGTTCGGATAATTCGTTTGCCATATAACCCGTTAAATCACGAGGGTTTCCGATGGATTGTTAATTTTTGTATAATTCTTTATATGCGTTCATCCGGTTTTAAATTTGCTGTAATTTATTGATAATTGAAAAATATTGTCCGGTTACATTTTCATCAGTAAAACCAACGTTCGGGAAACCATATTCTTAAATACATATTATTTTTCAAAATATCTATAGGTAATATTATTTGAATTACATTTGATTATAGTGTATAATTTTTCCTTATATGTATATTTATGGATACATTTCTATCTCAAACATTATTATTTGCATTCAATAGCTTGTGGTAAATTGTTTGTTCGAACTGTTTTATACGATGTTAAAAATCGAATATTAATTTGTTTCAACCTTGTACCAGCAAAGAAAAAAAATTATGAATAAATACTGATTTAAATTATTTACAAATTCATATCAATTGTTAACACGATATATTAGACTAGGATCGATAAAATGTCAGTCATGCGTAATTAAACGTACGTACCTTTATTTCGCATAATTAATCACAAGTCGAGCTGGCGATAAATGCGTATAAATTTGTTAAACTATAAATGGACAACCGTACTGTTCTTTTAAAAATTAAAAGCTATTGTTACTACTTTCAAATGAAAAGCCTGTTAACGTTGTTAAATATATATATACTTTTATTATATTATTCAATATACGGGCTCAGCCCCCTTATTATTTCAATTAGTTTACGCCATATTATTATAAAATAATAATACTAGGCGTATAATAGATCATATTATTTGAGTGCTGTAAAACTTTTAACGATAAATTAAAATACATACATGTGAGTGTGCGGTGTGTATGTGTGTAGGAAATATTGGCTGATCTTTGTACTTGCAGTGTACTGATGTTTGTAGTTTTTCAAAATCATTCATGGGGCCTAGGGGCCAACAGCTCTTCTCGCCGTACACAACCGACTTAAATAAAGAATAATATATAATTAAACTGTAATAGTAGGTACACACAGTGCAAGCATGTAAACGCACATTCTTTATTATTGCCTGCAACCCGCCGCCGGTAACTTGCATATTAATTATTTTTCTGCTCGCTGCGAATAATACACACTCAGAAGTTTTTACGTTACGGAAGATTCTCACAACTGCAGAACGCAACAACAATGATGTTCACTTGACCGTGGCAGTAGGAATGAACCTTAGTCGTTCTGTTCTACCGGGTACACGTGCCTGTGCCTATATCGCGAGCACACAAATATATTATGTGTACTAAAACAGTCATTATATTATTACTATTATCATATTATCCAACTGAGCAAATATACTTATGACGACAATAATTATAACAACATGCATATTATATACGTATGTAATATTGTCCTCCCACCAAGTGTTCGCCTTAATATTCTTTACACACACCGCGCCGCTCACCTTTGTACTATACACTAGCGTACCCTCTAAAAGAAGAATAGTATGTTTCTTGTGTGTGTATATGTGTGTACTGTATAGTAGTCTACAACTTTTATTTTTTACAATACTTCTATTCATTGTAGCGTTTGTTTTATTTATACCTCCCCTCCACCTCCTTAACCACGCGGGGCCGCCGGTAAAACGTTAAGATTAGTTGTCACAACGTAGTAGTTTTCCTTATCTGTCCCTTACACATAATAATATTATAAACTCGACTAATGGGTGCGAACGCTCGCGCGCACACGCGTCAAGTAGAATAATATAACAATGTGGTAATATATTTATATACACGTATATTGAAGAATAGAACGTATTGCGTCGAAAAAGTACAAAAAAATGAATTACCTGTGTAATAATAAGGAGAATGAAAAAAATTAAAAAAAAATCTTGTTTTCCATTTTCATCGTTCGTTCTGGCTGTTATATCTAGACCGCAGATCTTCGCGGTTTTCTGATTCCATGGCCTTCACGGGTTGCAAGTTTTTTCCTCGCTGCCATCTTTTCCGCTTGCCGACTACATAGATTATTCGGCAGCGGCATGCATATGCGCACTAATTTTACCGCACAACGATCGTCGTGTTCGTTTTTAAAATAATATCGACATGAAAATACTACCCTATCCGCGGTCGGCACGCCATCGATGCGATAATTTGCTACTTATTAATTGATTAATTTCGTTTTCCCGAAAACTGTTTTTGACTTTTCCTTTTAGATCGTCGATACCAACAACGCATTGGATTTTCTCTGCATAATTATTACACGCCGTGCCTCTCTCCTCCACTCATATTTCACTCGTACTGCCGCCGCTGCCTCCATCGACGACCTATTCGACCGCGGAAAATTACACCACGACAAAATATTACTAAAACATTCGCGTACACATACCACGTATATACGTAGTCGCACTCAAAGCTTTTCATTCTTTGCCCTTTGGGCTTCACACAAACAATATACACGACAATCGTCGTTAACCGGTTTCAGTTCCAAGAATTCTATTTGCCGCCGCTGCATGCCATCACTATATAAGCGCGACGGCGCGGCAACACACGATTGTATTATTATTATTCCTATGCGCACACCGCGTCACCGCATCAGTGTAAACTTGGGCCTCTCTCGATGTACGCAACTCTTACGTAGGTATATAATAATAATAATAGGAATTTAATGGCGCTGTAATTATTTCGTTCCCGTGGCGTTCGAGATCGATTCTCTAGGCACACAATGGGACGTTGGTACACAGCGATATTACACAGAGATTTCAGTACGAAGTACAATAGTATTATTTTTACACAGGCGCGTATAAGTGGTAAACTTGGACCCAAATAGTGCGCGATTTAAGCTCTGTTCTGCGGGAAACTAGCCGGTGCTGCTGATGCTGGTCACACTCGTATATTATGTAATCATTGAACAATATTAAATATTATATGTTATTGTGTAACGATGCGATCGACCGCCATAGTATTGCAATTGTTTTTCACGTGCAACCCAAAATCGGTTTTTATTATTTGCATACTAAGCCTGTCGGTCACGCCTACATGTGTGTTGTATCCGTCGGAGTTGGTGGTTCCGGTAATTATTGCGAAACATATTCGGATTCGATGAATATAATATCACCGCCGGTATATAACGTCCAATGAATATTCATAAACATAGGTATGTACTCAGTTTTAACGAATAACATCAACATCTGTCTTGTCATATATCAATAATATATCCGGTGTGTAAAACCTATTGTAAAATAAATCCACACGAATCGTTTTTTTTTCCTCCCTCGCGCACATCGTTGTTCCGTTCCTTACGTTGGCATTCCTTACACATTATATATTTTTTTTTATGTAAATATCTGTCTACGTTATACTCGAGGTCTCTCGAGAATTTCTGTTGGACTAGGTCGTGTGCGCTGGGGGGATATCCATCTCCGATGACGTTGAAAAACATATGCACACAGGCAATTAATCTATTAAAACTAAAGGAAAAAAGTGTATTCAATGTGTAAGCGACTCGTATATAATAAATAATAATGTATGATGTTAAATCTATTATTTATTATTTTTTCTTCGTCGTGTGCGCGTGAACCTATGATTTGTATACGCGCAAAACGCGTTGTTGGCGACTGTTGCGAAACGCGGACGACCTTGATGCGAGGAGATACGTACGTCGTCGTCGTTGTCGAGTGATTTTTCTTCGGAAATAAACTCGTCTATTATATTATATTATTTATTTTATACGTGTATATGTGTAATAAGTGTACACATTGCACACACTCAACGTCCGGTTACTTTAAATGTTACCTTGTAAAGTTAGTGTACGGTGTATAATCTACCTACAATAGTCGATAGATGTACTTATGTACGTTGGTTACTTACGTTAATGTTATTATTATTATTATAAAGTACTATTATTATTATATTATATACTAGTGACTACTCGTCGTCCCACCCCGAATTATTATTACATTGGTAAGAAAAATATTATGTCATACGGGCGAGTTGTACGTCGAAAAATAATGTGGGGCCTCCCGTTGTTGGTTGTCGAACGTAGTAAACTGACTGCGGGTTAGTCGTGTTCGTCTTGTTGTTGTTGTTGTCTTTGTTGTTGTTTATTTATAACTTTGGGGACACAACGATGGATTTCAAAAACGCTGCGCAGACGCGCAGTAACCACACCGATGTTGGAATTATTATTTTAATATTAATGAACTCGAGGACAATAACCCCGTGCGCGAGATCTATATCGATGTATATTATTATAATATGTATACTTATATGTATAATATTATATGCATGTATCTGACAAATTTTGGAGGGAAAAAACGTGATAGTATAATAATAATAATAAATATGTTTTTTATGAAGGTCACTGGGTTCGACTATACCGTGGCAGCCCCAATACCGCGGCTGCAGCAGCCACACCGTTTTCCTAAACAGGTTTCGGATTCTGTTTACTTCCTTTTTTCCCGGACTCCCAGAATCCTTACCGCCCGTCATCATAACTAGTCATCAGATAAAAACAACAAAAGTATACAAATGAATAATTTATTTACATGTTTTATTTTTTTTTCATTCTAGTTAAAGAAGAGTTGTCTCCTCCCAACAGTCTGTCTGGTGTCAGCAGTCATTCCGACGGACTGAAAAAGAAAAAACTCAACCATACTCCCGTGACCAGCGGTGGCGTGAACACCGCAGGTCCTGGTGGAGTAGGAGGTGCCGTGCTTAACAATCGACCCGCCGAAGAGCTTTGCCTGGTGTGCGGCGACCGGTCGTCCGGTTACCATTACAACGCCCTCACGTGCGAAGGATGCAAAGGATTCTTCCGGAGGAGCATTACCAAAAACGCAGTATACCAATGCAAGTACGGCAACAACTGCGAAATCGACATGTACATGAGGCGAAAGTGTCAAGAGTGTCGATTGAAAAAATGTCTAACCGTCGGCATGAGGCCCGAATGTAAGCATCGTTTCATTAAATTATAAGAATAAAATACCAAATAGAATACCGGGTATAATAAATACCGTCGAATTGAGATTTTCACTATTACATAATATCGTTACGGTCGGGGTGTATAATTGTATAAAACAACTATAATAATACTAAGCTTTACTTGACTAACAGAAATTTCCACTCTGCTTAATAACCACAAATTATTTAATATCAAATTCGCTAACGCAACCTAAACTCTTACATTTAATAACGAATGCCTTTATTCCGAAATGTAGTCTTGTGAACACATTTTTTCCGTTCGAAAAACTGTATCCATATTCGAAAATCAATTGTTGCGAAGTTTATAAGTTGATTAATGTTATGATTTATACCGAAGCTGTATAGGAATAAAATATAATTGCATATAATAACATTAATGACTACGTTCATATTTCGAAGGCAAAAATTTACAATTATAGTAACAATATAAATTTTATTAGAAAAAGTAATTTATATTCGATTATTTATACGTATAATTTACAAACGTAAAAACAGCTTTTTCAATAATACAGCTCACCAATTTCATATTATTAAATATGTAATCAAAAGTACTTCTCCGTGAATGGTGTGGTACATTATTACATTAACTATATACCATAATTTACATCAACATTTATAATTAACTTAATCATTTAAATTATGCCATTTTTTTTCTACGGTACGTGCTATACCGAGATTTGTTTTATATTATTAATGCAACTTGAAATTGATACTCGATTTTACTGCGGTTTTCTCAACTAGATATTTAAAAAAAATCTGTTGTGCGATGTACCTATACAATTTACGTCAATTTGTTGTTATATTATATACATAATATATCGTGCGAACGGAGTCCAATACTAGAGTCGCGGAGGTTTGCATCTTAACCGCAATATTGTAATATCGTTGCATAAAGGTTATTTGTAATTCACCGTCGATGACTTAACAACGCGTAGCACGTATTAACGCGCGCGTATAATATATTGCAGTGTGAATACATTATTACGATCGTTTATTACGCTAAGTTCGCAAAATCGCGTGTGTGCGAGAACAAATTAATATACACGGAGGGGCGATAACGAATTTGAATAACATAATATAATGATGACGGAAAATCGAACTTGACCAAATCCCCGCTCGCGCCTGATAATAGGACGTAGTAAACAACCTTGACCGGCTACTACACATATATAATATGTACAATGTACATATATGTATATGTATAGTGAGCTTTTTTCTTTTTAAGTACGTTGACCTTTTTTCGCCATTATTACTATTATTATTATTGCCGTAGGTATACAGCATGTATATTTATATAATATTTATATAATATTTATATATAGACACACATGGTAAAGTATATAATGTATACGTTACGTTTTATACGCCGAGCGATCGATGCACTGTCGTCGTCGATGGCTTTTTTACTTGATTTCGCATCGCATACTTAATTATGGTGGGTCTTGAATGTATATGTATTCGTGAATAATAAATGAATTTGTTGTGTTATGGCGGGGAGAGGAGAGGCGGACGTAGGTTTAAAAAAAATCGAAAAATAGTCCATTTCAACTTAAGCGCGTGCTCGATTAATAGTTTGCTTTATAAAATAATATATATATAATATAATGTACCTCACCCGATTCCATACGAGTATACAACGTGTATTATAAATACAGTGTATAGTGTACAGGGTGTTGATACCCACCCGCTCGTCATCATATTTCGTGTTTACGATTTAATGTTATAATTCCATATAATTGCGTTTTATACGCGTTATATACCCACACACACACCTCCGTGTTGACGTTGTGTACGTATAATATGGTGTAACACGCATCGGTCGTCGTGTGTCATGTGTTTTGTTTAGTAGGTACAGAGCTATTGACCAACGGACTTCGTGACTACCTACTACTACCAAAGTCGTAGTGGACGACGCGCATACATTACGTTCAAAACATTATTTACATTCATTTGAAACGTCTGCGATAAATGTCAACGAAATCGTTTTCTTCGTGTCCGAGACACTGCTTAATTTTATATTGTGTATAATATGATTTTAACCTAATCATTTTTTGAGACGCGGAATGATTTTACTTAGAATATTTTGCGAAATATGTGTGAGGTACAAGGGTACAACAAATTCAACATGTATAGAGTACGGGCTACATTTCATACGTGGCACATGATTGTACAATATTCCATTATTACAATATAAATGATGATAATAATAGTATAAAAATACATAATTTATCTTTCTTTGAAATTCAAATACCAAGAAAAACACCGGCCCACAAGTTACTCATTCTTATTTTTATTTGTTAGGGGTTCTATGATTGATATTCAGCCGGATTATTAATACGTTATCAGTTGAAAAATTTTGTTAATTATGCGTGTAAGTGTATAGGGTATTCCACACACCATGTATTAATGTATAATATTATGCCCCTCTAATGATTTGCCGGCTGCTTCTTTGAATTTTATTACGTCCCGACCAAGTGTTGGGTAATTTATTGTTTGATTAGGAGATAATACTTAATGTATTGACATGACGCGCCGGCTTGAGATATTTAGGTATATATATATATATATATTTTTTCAACACACCTTGGTTAATGTTGACTCTCCGCACTTTCTATGTTCCGACAATAATACATTACATACGTTTATATTGTATATGTATTAACTATAAATTCATCATTCCTACATAATTATAATTATTATTGATAAGAATTGTTCCATGTTTAATATGCTTCATTATTTTTTAACGTGTCTTACATTTGTAATTAGACGTTCAGACAAACAGACGTTATGCCTTCCAATAAAGATTGAAGTTCATAAGTTCATTACTTGATACCTATTTATATAAAATATATTTATCAAATAAATCATTTTAAGTTTTTATTAATAATTTCATTCATAGCTTCAAGGTAATATTTATAACAACTTGTTAACTGCGCATTTGATAAACGTTTTAAAGTCATTAATATTCTATTGAATTGTTTATTAATAATCAAACGATTTTAAAACATATTTGTATTACTCCACGCCCTTAGGCTTAACATTGTTTTTTCTGACCAATGATTATTATATAATTATTTAAGTACCTATATTTACCTTAAAACATTACTAAGGATTAAAAAACTTAATCATTTTATTTTCATAGGTGTTGTACCAGAAGTTCAATGCGCCGTAAAAAGAAAGGAGAAAAAAGCTCAACGAGAAAAAGATAAACCAAACTCCACTACTGATGTTTCTCCTGAAATCATCAAAATTGAACCTACAGAGTTGAAGGTAAATCCAATCGTTATAATTTATTGTAACAATGTGAATAATATTTGTGTATGTTTTTTTTACTTAGATTGAATGCGGTGAACCAATGATAGTGGGCACACCTATGACGCCTGTATCTTTCCATCACCCAGTGAAACCCTTGAGTTCTGAACAAAAAGAATTAATACACCGTCTCGTCTATTTCCAGGATCAATATGAAGCGCCTAGTGAAAAAGACATGAAACGTTTAACAATAAACAATGTACATGAGATTCCATATATTTTCAACCCTCAACTCGTGATTACATGCTTTAACTATTATTTATTCTTATAGCAAAATATGGATGAATATGATGAAGAAAAACAAAGTGACACAACGTATCGAATCATTACTGAAATGACAATTCTCACCGTTCAACTGATTGTTGAGTTTGCCAAACGATTACCAGGTTTTGATAAGCTTGTTAGAGAAGATCAAATTACTTTACTAAAGGTAACATTGTTGAAAACTGATTCATTTTGTTTACGGAACTTATATTTTAATTTCCCTTGTTATAGGCTTGCTCGAGTGAAGCTATGATGTTCAGGGTAGCTAGAAAATATGATATCACTACCGACTCTATAGTATTTGCAAACAACCAACCATTTTCTGCAGATTCTTATAATAAGGCTGGTTTAGGAGATGCTATTGAAAACCAATTATCATTCAGTCGGTTTATGTACAAGATGAAGGTGGATAATGCAGAATATGCGTTATTGACCGCTATTGTCATATTTTCAAGTAATTCTATTTTATATGTGTTGTGAATCCAATGTATAAAATATGTAATTTCTTACAGAATAAAATCTATATTTTACCAAACAGCTGCATGCATTTATGTCCCCAAAATTACTTAGATATGCATTATAAAAAAAATTATGAATTATTTAACAGTTTTTTTTTTCCAATTTTCTTTACTTTTGTTCTATTTTCTAAAAAAAATTAACTTGAACTAAAGTGTCTGAATTCTATTTGTTGATAAATATAAAATAGTATATATTTCTACATTATTACATCCAATAAAATTAGTTTTGAAAATATTTGACCTAATTATTTTGATTAATAACAAATTTCTTAAGGGTACAAAAATAATAATTTGCCTCAAAATATTTAAAATAATATGAATTTTAACCCCCCTTCAAAAACAAAAAAAAAAAAAACATTTGTCAGATCATTTACACCTATTTGATTTAATTGCCTTATTATCTTGTCATTAATTTCTATATTAGTATATTACAAGTATTAAATATAAATAAGATTGATCGGTTGAACTATATGAAGACAAGTTTTATTAATTATATTTTATTTTTTCTTTGATTTATAGGTAGACCAAACTTATTAGATGGTTGGAAAGTGGAGAAAATTCAAGAAATCTACTTAGAGTCCTTAAAAGCTTATGTTGATAATCGAGATCGTGATACGGCTACTGTCAGATATGCACGACTTCTCTCAGTACTTACAGAATTACGCACATTGGGCAATGAAAACTCTGAACTATGTATGACACTGAAACTGAAAAACAGAGTAGTACCCCCATTCTTAGCCGAAATATGGGACGTCATGCCATAGTCAAATGCTTCAGCTAGTTACCTTGTACCTGGTTGCACCAATAGTGTTACTTGGTATTATTTCGAAGACTGTCAATATTTTTTGGTCATTCAGACCCCTGACAACCATAGGCGAATGTATGATTCTGAACATCAATTCGACTATTTGTTCTACTACTTCTTGGATTACTATTTTAATTTGGTTTTACTAATTTAAATAAAAATGGAAAATTTACTATCAAGCATGTCAGGTATTAATATTATTAATTTATGTGTTAGACTTAAACGTGCTTAAATATAGTTATACATATTTAATGTTCGAAACCGTAGGTAAATTAGAAGTTGTTGTAAACACCAGGAGTATAGAAAAAACTTAGCACTCTTTAATTTTTGTATAATCATATTCAAATTTACTCCTAAATTATGTACCGTTAATCTTAATTTTTAACAAAGAACTTTTAACAGATTATAATTAACTATGAGGGTGCTATATTGTTTCTTTGTTTTCCTCGTGTGGTTTTTGAGACTGTACTGTTTTGTACCTGTGTGTTGGATGTTCTTTTATATATATATATATATATACATATAAACGTTTATTAATAAGCCAATTCATTTTATTAACAAATTTATATATGAATATATATGTTATATATATTCTTTTTTCTATGAAATGTAAGAAACATCATTTCTATTTGCATAACCTGTGATATTAGATTTAAAATGTTGTATATGATAAAAAAAAAATATTGTGTATACTAACATATTTTAGTTAATAAGCATAGGGCGTTTGTTGTAAACATGTACAAACATAGGTTCAGGGCTTAAGGTAATAATGGCACTCTTTTATGTACATAAGTATATTATTTTTTTATTACTTATTATTGTTATGCTTTCAAAACCTAAATAATCAATTGTGTTAAAAGAAAGTAATTTATAACAAGTGTATTGAATTACAAAAATTAAAAACAGTTCTTTTTATTTATTTTTATTTTTTTTTTTTTTAGATGAAATTTTATATATTTTAAGTACAAAAACAAAATTACAAGTAGAAAATTAAATAGCTATTATTTATGTGTGTTTGTGTGTGTATTGAGATGAAGACTGTAAACATCAACATTTAGATATTTATATTACTTTATTATTATTAATTTTTTAGACCAATTGTCTTCTAATTACTTTACTGATTTCTTTCTTAATGATCAATAACAAATAGGCCGGTTATCTTTTTCCTTTTTGACTTGTTGATATTTGATAAAGGACTTACTTGATTTGGTTCAAATACTTAAAAATTAATTTTTCAAACTACATTTTTAGTTCTATAAATAATTTTAAAAAGCATATTCTTTTTGTGTTAATTTTTTGTTATTATGATTTAAACTCAATTGATGTATCCTACCAGTGCAATAGTTATCAAATTTTTTTGATTGTTCATAGTTAATTTTTCAAGAAAAAGGAAGAAATTGGTATACTATTAAAATACCATTTTTTCTTGGGTCATAAGTGTAATTGTTTGTTTTGAATAAGTAGATGGAATAATTATACTATTTGTAAATTAGGGTGTACTTGGTGTTGTTTAATATTTTTAGATTATTATTTCTAGATTACTGTCCCAAAATATAGTAAATTTATTATTAGACAATTTTTGTTTTAAACCAATGCTCTCATTCACAGTAATGCAAAATTAATTCTACATAACTGAATTATTTTTATTTGTATTAATATGTTATACTAATTTTTTCCCTCTATATGTTTGTCTATATTATTATTATTTTTTTTTATTGTTATAATTTTTATTTATTTTAAATGACATTCGAGTGCACCCTTGATATTTTCTTGCTAGTTGAAGGTGTACCCTGTTAAAACTCTTTGATTGTAATCTATTTTTCATTATTTTAATTTTCTATTAATAATATGAAAGACTAAACTACCGAGGGGAAAAGTTATAAAGCTCTTTACCAAGTGATTTAATTTGGATATTCCTACCTGATAAAATATTTTTAAGAAATAAATAGTATATATGATAAATAAATGAAATGATGTTTTTTACATTCTATTTATGAGTTGATATTTTAGTAAAAACTATTTCTCTAGTAAAAGCAAAAAAAACCCACCCACTCATCAGTTTTAATACAATTATATATTTTTAATGTTATGTACATTTTTATGATTATGTTTGTGCAAATGTTAATTCTTAGAAAATTCAAGTGTAATTTGTTTTACCTTTTTTTTTTTTTTTTTGTAAAGAAATTTTTTTAAATATTACCATTGAAAAATGATCTTATCCTTTTAATAGATATAAGAACGTGTATTTTCATAAATTATTATTTTGACCATAGAAAATATAAGTATTCAATGTTAATAATGATTATGTTTTACGTACAACCTTTTTTATTTGTTTCCATTTATTCATTAAAATATTTTGGATAATATTGTACATAATATTATTTAAATTAGATAACAATGTTTCCAAAAAACCAATGGGAAATGTTTGTCCAAACTGTGAAATAATTCAATTAATTATAAATATAAAATAAATTTACTGGAAAAAATGATTTAATGAGTAATAAAGAAAATATAAATGGCTTTAAATAATTACAAGGAACTATCAAGGTGAAGTATTAAACTCTTGAGATGTTAAGCAAACAATGAATTGTATTCTACATCGATAATTGATGTAAACAATTATTGTTTAGGTCTTAATATAATTTATTTGACCTTGTTTTACATCAGTATCACTGGTGCATATAATTTTATTTTGATCAAAAATATGTAAAAATAAATATAAAATATTTTAAAAGTTAATTTTTACTTAGAAATGACTTTTTATGCATACAATTTTTATATTCACTGCCCTTAAAAACATTTACGTCGTATTTCAGTGCACTTGTGCAGTTAAATATTATGCCACTGCCATTTTTTTCTTTTGTACTTAAAAAAATTTAGATATATTAACTTACAGTTGATGTTTTATTACATTTGATACTGTCTCAAGGAACACACTATTATTTAACTACGTATTGTATTGTATTCCATAGGTTATTTAGAATGCTATTTGGAAAAAATAATTGTTTTATGAATCAAAAACGGTAATTAGAATTGTTGTACTTTTTGTTTTACGTATATTTTATACTATGTATATTTTATATATAAACACACTAAATACATTCGTTGTAGTATGCTTTTTAACAATATAAATTTGATATTAGCAACAGTTCAGTTGCGGTGTTTAATTATTAGTTTCGTCAATATAACTATTTGTACTTTTGTAGTACTTTTGTATCACAAAACTATTACTACTTTTTGAGTATTTCTAGTATGTAAAGGTATAAACTATAAAGCATTATGTAGACCAATTAAATAACATTACTTATGAATATTTTTACTAACGATTGTAATCATTGGTAATAAATATGATTGTTGTATTTCATATTTTAAAGAGTATGAGGGTAAGATGGTGAACAGAAATAGATCAACTGAAAACATTTATATGCTCCAATGTTTTTCTCTATTTTTACTTTTACATATTTTTTTTGTTCTCTATTACAGTAAAATAACTATATTTTCTTAGAGATTTTTTTTTTCAGATTAATTTTTAACGGAAATAACTTTTCACCTTTACCTCTGGTGCTCTTTATTTTCAATAATATTTGTTAGATGCACAAAAATAATGAAATATATAATTTTTATTTTCAATTGGGTGCATACCACCTCCATTGAGACTGATGTATAAGACAACTGATATGTTATAATATGTGAGTTTATTTGTGGCAGCGATAAAAAACTAATGTTTATTTATAAAAAACTTGTTTTATTTTTCCAATATTGGTGTTATACGAATAGAATACTGTTTTTTTTTTAAAAAAAAACTGCTATTGTGCTATGGATAACCATTGTGGGGTTATTTGTTTTTATGTATTTCAAAAAACTTTTATTGATGTAAAGAAAAAAAGTGTATACTTATATTGTGCAGTGAAAATTAAATTAACACTACATTAGTGCTAGAGTTGTTTAAATGTATAAGACATTAACCTTGATACATTTTTTGTAAAATAAAAAAATAAAGAACTGTAATTATTGTTTTAACATGTTTTATAATTTTTTGTAACACATTATGTAAACGCTAAGATTTTTGACTGAGGTAAAGTGATAAACTGCCATCAACAATTTTTTCCATTAATATATGTATTCCAAATTGCTCCTACTTTTATACAGCAATATTATTATTTAGATTTGCATTTAACCTGTGATATACACTGTACAATATAAATATAATATATTATAGTGTATAGAATTTAATATCGGTATATAATATAAATGATACCCACGGTTACAGGCTTGTAAAGTGAATATTTTTATTTTTTTGTTAAGTAAATTTACATGGGTACCTGTGATCATTCATTGAGTATGTATTAACTAGTAAGTAATAAGTAAACCGTATAACGAATTTTACTTGGGTAATACATTGCGCATTAATGTGCCCAATGCCCTCCTCACCTTAGCCAAGGGCTCGTGTTATTTTCTCACACGACACATGTCATGTACCGCACCCTTCTATGTTGAGTATATTTAAATATTATACTTAGGTACAGTATGTCAGTATGCAAAGGCACGAAAAGGCAATGACCTGCTCAGGTGTCTGACCTTTTAGATATTAATAATAAATAATTTTATTTAGTTTTATTTAGACCTTAGATAATAATTATAATTAATTTTACCAATATCTACTACAGTATAATGATTTGAAGCCATTTTTGTATGTATGACTTCAAACGGTACTGTTGGCTTCATATACTTCTGTTTTTGTTTTTTGACTAATCTCATCAACGATTTTCCAACTTTTATACCTTTAAAAAACTTCCGAGTTTTTGGACAGCCAAATAAATTTTATAGATATTTCAAAAAAAAAACTTACAAAAAGTGAAAATTTAAATTGTCTATAAATAAGTCAATATATGTCAAAATACTTTAAAAACTTAACCATGTATAGAAAAAGCCATTATAACGATTTTGTGAAAATTTCAAGTGTTTGAGAATTTTCGTTTTTGAGTTAGAGCATTTAAAAAAAATGTATTTTGGCAAAACGTAAATTTGCGTGAAATTTCCCGTTTTTTCGTAATTTTTTTATCGTTTTTTTCGACGCTTTTAAAAAATATTGAAAAAATTACATTTTTGACTTGCCCAAGTACCATCTACATTCACTTTCCTTTCAGAAAAGTTGCTGTTTAAGAAAATCGAAACATTTTTACTACCCCAAAACGTGATGCAGACACAAAAAAAAAAACACACATCATTGTAAAATTAATAGATTCCATCACTCCAGAATCTAAAATGTAATTTATTTATTTAATTATTGTTTTAGATTTGATGCATAGATCAGAATAAATTGTTTTATTTAAAAAAAAAATGTTTAGTTAATCAGAAATATAACCTGTAAAAATTAATAGTTTAATACAAAATTAAAAATACCAATACAATACAATACAATAGGAATAGTTTTATAGATTATAGGTAGGTACATATTAAATTATGTAGTCATTCTCAAAAAAAAAAAAAAACAAATAAATTTGCAATTCAATTTGAAATAAAAATTGTAGGATTATTTTATAAAATATTTAATCACTATTTTTAGCCGTATTTATATACATAATCTAAAAAATTACGAAATATGCATCTACATTCAAAAAATGTGCATAAATTGCATCTAAAACTGATTTTTTTTTTGTAAAAAAAAAGTGATACTTTGATGAAGTATTAAAAGTTTTACAATGCATATTTATTAAGCATAATAAATTGGATATAATTTAAAGTAGGTACATTATTATTTTCATGTCGGAATAGACATTTATCCTAAACATATTATTATTAGGTTTAATTTTTTTAATTTCAAGAAAACAAAATCGAGAGTGAATAAGTAGTAATATGTAGATTAATGAATTATTAATAAAAATAGTAAAGACAGTCAAATGATATTTTCCATAGAATCCATAGAGTCATTTGGCATTTGTACTAGTCGTCCGCGGAATCCAAAATACCCGTATATATATGGTTGGCTGTATTTTAACATGGCATGAGCTATCTACTCGTGTGTATATTTAGTCTATGCAAATATTTACTATAGTATGTTTATTTGGAGCCATTTTTGCATGTATGACATGAAAAGGTACTGTTGGCTTCTGTTTTGATTTTTTTTTTACCTTTAGAAATGAAGATTTTTTTTTTTTTTAAAAACTCCAGTAATAATTCTTTCTCAAATAGCTTTAATCTTCTTCTTACACTACCCAGTATTGTTCTAATATCTGGAATAAGTTAATAATGATTTAACAAATTATATGCAATAAAATAAAATGTTTTATATTAAAATATAGCTTAGTGTGAACCTATTTATACTAACTGTGTATATTTAAAATACAACACAAGAAATTAAAATAGTGTAATTAAAAACAATATCATCGTACTGTGCAAGTATTTATTTTCGTTTGCGACAGCAACAAAAGAGAAGTTCAACGAGTACAAATAAAATTAAAAATGTGATGCTTGCACTAATCACAATATAATTGTTGAACGCCAAAACTTCATCCTGAAATTAAATAAGTACAACCTTAATAATATATAATATTCTATACAGGCTTTCCTTAACTTAGATTCCCTTGTTAATAGACGAAAATATGCAGACATCTGTTTTCCATCCAAATTAGTAAATGTTGTTATATTTGTCCAGAATTATTAAGTTTATGAGCTTTCATATTCTAAAATTTCAATCATGTTCTTGTCCCACATTTGAAATCTCTTTTCATCGAAAATTTTACGGCATTAGTAACTCTATTGATCGAATAGCCAGAGAGTGCAATAAATTGAAAAAATTTGATTTGTTTATTATGAATAATTTGTTTTCTTTAAAGTACTGTTTTTAGCAGTCTAATGCAAATCACTAAAATTATATCTTTATATTTTGTAAATGTATTTTAATACCATGTACTTAATCTATACTACTATTGTACTTGTATCTTTGTTTTAATAATGTTAATATAATATATTTTATTATCACTGTATTTGAGTCCATCTGCGCGTTTATACCAAATAAATAAATTATTAACTATAGTTATTGCGGTGTGATAAATTATGCGCTGTATGATTATTTTAACGGATAACTGACTGTATTTTAAATCATGCGTGGGTTAGGAATTGGAAATTTTAAGATTTTGAGTGTAAAATCATATATTATATATCAACAATATATCATATATTATTGGAAACGTAAATATAATATGTGCATGAAATATAGAGGTATCTATTGTAAACATATTATTTGTACCATATAACAACCACTTGCAAACGGCGTCGGGCATTTGACGCATTTAACCAACCCGGCGATCGGCTGATGAAATCCTTTTGGACATTTCAAGCATTTAGTGGCCATATCGGGACTGTAGTGATGCAACGGACAAGCCGCGCAGAAAACTTCCCGGAGTTCGAAGCCTGGTGTACAAGAGACGAATGTGTTAATCTTCATGTGGTCGAGATCAGGTTCGAAACGAGTTTCCGCAAAGGTAAATTTGGATACGACTGTGAAATTAAAATTAAAATTAAAAAGCAAGTTAGGTGCCAGAAAGTGAGTACATAATAGACAATAAATAGTATATCATTAATTTGTACGGTAAAATTACACTTAATATTAATAGTATTTACTTTGAGCTGTCGATAAAATCTTTTTGAGGTTCGAGGCCAAAACATTCGATAACTTTGCCACGATTTGCTGATGATACAGAGCATTTTGTCCTTTTTTGCTTGTTCTGATCCTAGTGAAGATATTTGCCATATCATTAAGTGTCATTGAGTATTCAATTACCAGTGTTTTCTGTAATAAATAAATAATAAATAAATAGAGCGAGCTCTATGTTTGCATGTATTATAATAATGTTAAGCATTTCATAATATAGACAAGTAAAAGCAAGACGTAAGTGCGTATGTTCAGGTACGTTTGTAATAACGTGAGTCTAATTTCTTTCATTCTTTTACAACATATTATTACTTTGTTTTCTGCACAGCTCGTCGTTAAGATGTCGATGTTGCATACGTATCGCGTCGACCCTTCAGGACACACTTCTGCGCGCAACAGGGCGGACAACTGTTTTTGCACAAGCTCGATTATTTCGTGCGTGCAAATGTCATTACCGTTGGTCTTGTACGTGCCATAGATTTCATAGTTGGCTTTTTCGATTGTTATTTAGAAAAAAGAATTTTTAATCCTTAAAATTCTTAATTTATGTTTATTGCCTCATCACAAATAATACTGAAATACTGAAAATCGAAAGTTTTTATGCGCATTACATTATAGGTAAGTGTAATGAAAATAATAATAATAATAATTAATAATAATATTAAGAAGAAGAAGAACGATACACTACGATTATTTTTAGAATAAATATAATATTTATCTGATTTAAATGTATAAGAACATAATGCATTGACCCAGGTTATGATGACGTATTCCGGATCTAACTTACCCTTTTTTTGGAGCAATGCCCGGGCTACCCCTATGGTTTTTGCGGGACTGCTTAAAGACAACCAAACATGGCTAGGCTCTAAATAATGTAATGTAATATTTTTTTAAGAATTGTGCCCCGACCAAGCTGGAAAAGGCAGCTATTTTTTCCAAAATCCATACCATTCTGTTACTATGTATATCACGAACGTCTTTACATAAATTGATATTCTATAATATACCAGTATGTTTTGTATAATGCGAGTATAAGATAATGAGACGATTTCCATGAGGCCTCCAAATCATCAATATTGTTTTACTTGCTAAGTGTCGGGGGAAAAAACCACTTATCCACATTAAAAGTCGACATGAACTACGTGCCAACATTTAATGATACCCAAGTGTAGTGTCATTACTAAGTATACGATTTTGTAATCGCATTGCTCGGAGTGGAAAAATGATGAAAAAAAAGTCTTGCTGACGGTGAAAAAATGTGTATAAAAATGCAATATTATATAAAACGCCCACGGTTGTCAGTCATAAGTTATTATTCTACAATGAAGTAGAATAATGATTTATAATACCTCTGCACTCGGCAAATCTTTCATATATAATATACTGCAAAATCCACCAAACCGATTTCGATAAAAATTTCAGGGCATAATAAGATTGATATGTTGATGATGATGGTTTCTGTGATGTTTGTACACTGTGCGATAAGTAGTTCCGGAGTTATGGCCTGGCGACATCGCCAAAAACAACAACAAAATGTATGAAAAATGAAAAAACGTCTATGAAAGTTGTTAACGATATACACGTTTTATTGGTAAGAGTAGATTGATAATAGGAAAGTTGTTTTGTAAGTGACGATTATCGCTATTTACGTGAGAACTAATTAATTACAATTTACGATACTGAAGAGAAGACGACCTAACATAGGTCGTCGCAGTCAATCAAATGTGCGAAGAGCTACCTCGCGTGCTAACCGCAGTACCGCACTGATGACCAGACAGACTGACAGACAGATCAAGAATATAGTCGTATTGCTATATCAGAATTGCGTTCTTTGCGATTCTTGCAAGTTTGGTACAAATCAGTGAAAGTCTCAAGCCGTGAGTTACAAATATTAGTATTAATCAACATTTAATTTACATAAAACAATAAAAATGATTATTAAAATATTTTAACCGCTACTCCGGGTGATAGGTTCCACAACGATTTAGTCCCAAAATGAGTTGAACATTATTCACATTTTCAGGCGTTTAAAACTAATAATAACGTCTGGAAGACCCACATACCTCCGGACCACTCGAGTCGGGACTCGGCCACCAGATCGAAATCCACGGGCGTCCTCGCCGAAAAGCCGTCACCATTATCCGCGGTGGTACTCTGCGTGGTCGCGACGACGTCCGTCGACGGTTGACTGTCCACCACGTCGTCGTCGTCGTCGTCGCCCGGCCGCGCGTCCTCGGGATGGAGGAGCAAGACAGCGGCCACCGCCTTGTAGTACGCACACTGAAACAAGCCATCGGACAATGCCTTATCCACCGCCGCCGACATCTCGTCCAGCTGCTGTCCCACCCAGTCCAAATAATCCGGTGTGTAACACAAGCACATCCAACGCCCGTCACCGCTGCGCGCAGCCAACTCGGCCGCCTCGCACTCTCGTTCCGTGCCGAACACCGTCGGAACGGGTCTGATGGTGACCGGCGCAATCACCACCGCATCGTCGTGTTTGTTCACCGTCGTCTTGTCCGTGCCGCGGGCGTCCATCGGCCGGATCGTCACCGGGCCCACGGTGATCGCGGGCCATTCCACCGACTGCCGGTAGAAAAAACCGTCGGTCAGTCGACCCCGCGGCGACGACGACGACGTGCCATCACCTTCACAGGCCGCGTGGCCAGCATCGCATTGCCCCGCTGGTTGTGACCGGCAAAATACTTGTTGGCGATATACGGCCAATTGGAGTCCATCATCGACTTCAGCTTCTTCCGGATCACGTCCACGTACGACATGCGTCTTCTTGACCGCGTACCACCGCCGCCGCGATCGTAAACATAACGATCCAAATCATAAGCGCACACTGAGATAGATAAGAATATATTGGAGCGCGGACTCGGCCGTAAAGACGAGCCGTCGCGTTTGACGTTACCCCCCCCCCACTCCTGTATGGCAAAAAAATGTTTGTATATTACGACCTATGCTATGGTTGCAGACGTGCAGTATATACTATGTTTTAGTATTCACTGTATTAAGTATTTGTTTTGTTTTACGTAATTACCTATATAAAGTAATTAAAGGATTGAGACATTAAGTTGCTCTCCATACGGTGATTAAAATGGTTTTGTCGTGTTCGGCTTTTGCATGTACCAACAGCTGGAGCAAAGAAAGTAAATTAAAATCTTTTCAATTCCATAGGTGAGTATTATTTTGTTGTAACATTTTTAATTTAATATAAGTAGTCATGATAAATATATTTTTAATTTAAAATCATGCTATTTATTGCAATTAATAGCTTCTATTACTGTTGTAATAAAATATAAATTAGTATCCAATTGAAACCCTAATTTTAATATTTAGATTTCCACTTAACAAACCAGAGTTACTACAAAAATGGATGAAAATGATCAAAAGAAAAGATTTCATTCTTACAAAATACTCTTTTATATGCAGTGAACATTTCATACCTGAGGACTATCAAATTCGCCCTGCAGGAAGTGTGAGACTGTTGAAAGAAGACGCTTATCCTAGAATATTCAATGGTTTTCCTAAATATTTACAAGAAAAAATGCCTGTAAAACGTCGTCTGCTTAACAGAAATGAAGTAAGTTTTTATGAACAAATTAAATTTTTTTTTAGATTCTGAACGGAGTGATATCTATTGATTTTACAATGATATGTGTTTTTTTTTTTTTGTGCCTGACGACAACTTTTTTTGCAGTAAAAATGCTTCGATTTGCTTAAACAGCAACTTTTCTGAAAGGAAAGTGAATGTAGATGGTACTTGGGCAAGTCAAAAATCCAACTTTTTTAATAATTTTTGAAAAAATCGAAAAAAAACAATAAAAAAAAATTACGAAAAAACGGGAAATTTTACGCAAAATCACGTTTCTACAAACTACATTTTTTTAAAATGCTCTAACTCAAAAACGAAAAACCGCAACAACTTGAAATTTCCAATTTTTTTTATTTTCGATAAGCATAACTTATAATAAACCTTGTGTTAAATTTTTAAAAGTTTTTGAACAGCCAAATATTTTTTATCGGTATTTCAAAAAAAATAACTAAAAAAAAATCGAAAATTTAAATTGTCTATAAATAAGTCAAAATATGTCAAAACACTTCGAATACGTTACCACATATAGAAAGTGCTAATTTAAATGTTTGGTAAAACTTTTAAGTGTATGCGGTTTTTCGTTTTTGAGTTAGAGCATTTTTTAAAAAGAGGAGTTTATGAAAACGTGGTTTTGCGTAAAATTTCCTGTTTTTTCGTAATTTTTCTCTCGTTTTTTTCGACGCTTTAAAGAGTATTGAAAAAGTTTGATTTCTGACTTACGCAAGTACCATCTAAATTCACTTTCCTTTCAGAAAAGTTGCTGTATAAAAAAATCGAAACATTACAAACCTAGCGCGCAATACCGATCAGACGGCGCTTCATGTATACCACTCCACGCGCCTTGCGTTGCGCCACGCGCCGTGTGATCCCGCAATTTATTATTGTCTATCTAATCGACGCAACATAGAGTTCTGAGACAACACTATAATATTATGGGTTGATTACGTAGGTACCTATGAAAATAAATATTAAATGCTGTTCGTTCTGTAAACCTAATTGTAATTTATTTGCTAATTATTGGCATGAATTTCATATAATTATATACTGACGGTTATGCAAAGTGGTTTGGCCAAGTTCAGGGACGTTTAAAACACATACATTGCAATTTCAAATTTAATGAGGTAAATACATTTTATTGACATGAAATTCTGTTTAACTCAATTGCGACTTAAATTTTGGAACAAAATTGCATGGTTCTAAGCCGATTATATTCCAAGCACATTTACATTTCTATTTATTTATTTAATTGTACATTACACTGTGTTTCCAGCATTTCAGCGGTGTATTAACAATAAAATTCATCTTGCATGTAGAATTTTTTGAATATACTCAAATTTAATATCTATGTATTCAACGACCACTCAGAAGTAAGATTTTTCTCAGTTAAACTAATCAACAATTTAAAGAATTAATCGTTATTCTCAATTTTTCAAAGATTCAAGACAATTATGAATTATGGCAATTTAGGTACACTTTATAAATGCTTTGAGGATTTGAAAATGCCTATAGGTAATAAACTAATATGTATAAATCAGATAGGTACCTATAATGTGTTGTATTTACGATGCCTGAATTTACAACTAGCTGCCAGCTGGTATTATTCATATTGCCTAGAATTGGTAGGAATTATACATTATACCTAAATTGTCCATATTGCAGTTGGCATATTTATTATCTACAATGATATACATATTAAATTAATAACTTGGAACTTTTGAGAAAATAAAAATCGATGTAATTTTGTCACGGACTATATAATAAATAGTACACTAATAGTCCGTGAATTTTGTTGTCAGTTTGACGTTTTAACCTAACCATACATTGTGGAAGTGAGAGACTACAAGACGCGCGTTCTCTCTTCCACATCAAAGATGTGACTCAATGCGTATAGTAAAGTGTGTTGTCGTTGCGTCATTGATCTTAAACTGGATGTAGATAAATAATAAAAATGATAAAATTTAGATATTTTAAGATTCTATATTAGGTAAACGGTAAACCATTGTCCGTTCTGTATACCAAGGTGGATATTGTATCCTTGTGGTACACCATAGTACGTACTAAGGTCTGAGATGTGAACGAATTCTATAACGTGAATCGTGATTTTAGAACATTCTATGATTATGGTCATGAAAATATGAGAGTGGCCTAAACGATTTGCAGTTAGCCGTGTAATCAGTGATAATAATAATAATAACAATAATTCTCGTTATCACGCGCCGAGAGAACAGGTATAACGGTAAAATATGTACCAAGTGTTCATAAGCATGTATGGTCATAGTTGATTTATTATGCTCGCACCTTGTTGCTGTAGCCCTGGTACCAACGACAGTTGATTTGTCGACAAATCAGTGCGCAGCGCCGAATAATAAGTAAAATAAGTAAAATATATATTCTGTAGGAAAATATTTTGTTGGAACGTATATTTTCGGAATGTTTTTCCTCGGACACATATTAATTTGGAAACGTATTTAGTTGGAAAAATATTTCATCGGAAATTTTTCAGTTTGAACAATATATGCTCGGAATAGTATTTGTTTGGAAATAAAATAATCGAAAAATTTTTTTTTTGCATACAGTTCATGGAAAATATGTTTCCGATAAAATATTTTTCCGTTAAAATACGCTTCCAACAAAATACGTTTCCGAAAAAATACGGTTCTGACAAAATATGGTTACGCCAAAATACGATTTCGACCAAATATGTTTCCAAAAAAAAAAAATTCCCGACAAAATACGGTTCCGGCAAAATATTTTCCAACTTTACACGCGCCCCCAAATAAGTTATAAAAAGTATAAGTAGTTAAATAAATTGAGTTTAAATGTTTGTAGTTCAATTTACCAAATTACTATACACTGATACATGTACGCGGTATATTTTGTACATAATTAATAATATCAAGAATGGTATATTAGTTAATTATTTCAGAGGATGACCTGGGTGTAATAACAATAACCCTCGAAAATTAACCAAAATTAAGTTTTATTTTATAATTTTAATTCGAATTTCGTTGATAATATCACACATTACCTTTGTCCAGCGACCAGCATAGTAAATACAGATTATATAATATTCTACTCTATTATATTATATTTTTTTTTTATAGTAAGTTTCGTTAGAAAAAATGGTAACGCAATTAATTTGTAATATGTAACATCGAAAAGTATCATTCTACAACTTTTGTGTAATTGTTGAGTAGATTTTAACTCTAACATAATTATGGGTCATGGATGTTTGGTTGGTGTGAACTTTAATTCCACATTTAATTTTAAGTATACATAAACATAAATTAACTTGTCTATTCAGTCTAGACAGATTAAATTATACACTACAGTCACGGACAACTGTTAACTAATAACAGCAATGTGATAGAGACAATAAACCACCAGCTACAGCTCTCAACTTATTCAAATAAATTTCACATTTCAAAGATTATGAAAAATAATTGCATTATAAATGTTCCATGTCATTCAAATAGTTAATCTACAAATTTAATGTTGCGTAAATGCGTAATGTATGTTAATGAAAACTTGAATACCATAATTTTAACAAATAATTAACAAATGAGGAATGTTAGGATAGGCTAGACTAAAATGTAGCAATTCTAAATATTCCAATTTTTCTAAACAAATAAGGCAAAACTTAAAAGTTAACACTTTGTCGCGTAAAAAGGACCTTGTATCTTTTTTGATCGAATATGTGTACAATTCTTCTTTTTTTTTTTGCAATAAGATCACCCTCTCTGGCTCTCTCCCCCTCACGCATACATATTAAGATTACCGTCACCGGAACTATACAACTGCTCGTTTGCGCAATACAGCTACTGGTGCCCGTAAAAAATTACCTCGTTGCTCCTTGTTACCGGTATTGATTTCGGGTATCGTTTTCTTTTTCAAAATGTTGTTATTGTCTTCACGGCTAAAGCCAACACTACTATACTGCATAATATACAATATAGATAATACGTATACTTTTTCTTTTACTGCAGTACAGTTTTCCGTTTGCTTTTGCAAATTGTTCATAATCAGTAATCATTTATCATTAATTAAAATACTTTAAATGTATATTATTATAAAATATTTTTTTTTTTTCTATTAGAAATGCATTTGCTTTGTACATAATATTTTTAGTTTATGTGTATATACTACGTGATTAGTACAAACACTGAAAACTACCCTAGACTCCTAGCCCATAGCGCTCAAAATCATACGCATCTAATACCTCGTAGAACGACTGAATAAACATTTCAATACTTTCCTTGAGGGCGGAAATTACTTTCGTTATGCCTCTACGACCCATTTAAAGGAAGTAAAATTATTTCATATTTATATTTTATTTTTGCTTTCAAGTCTGGAGTATAGGTGCATAATGTGTTTTTCTCATGTTCGGAGTTTACAAGTCTAAAAGAAAACACTGTTATATATATTGACATGTATGGTGAACATTTATTTGCCGACAATTCTATTGCGGTTACAACGTGTGCGTGATTACTTTCTTACAACTAAATAATATAATATATACCAATGATATAAGTACGAACATAATATGGGACATTATTATTATATGTGTAAAACCGTATTGACTCTATTAATACATAACGTTTTAATATTATAAAAATATCGTGGTAAGCTATTACTTTGGTTGTACATAAAAAGTCTATACTGCGGTAGTGATGCTATGGCAGGTATAAAAAAGTCGTCTGAAAACTATACATAATGCGTCTGTTAAAAAATGTTTATTATTTTTCTCTAGTATATATGTATGTACGCTCAGCTGTTGAAAACTATATTATTAGGGCTTTTCGTATACTCTATAGACTATAAGTATTACACGCTGTTGAAAAGCGGTTCATGTGATCTCGTGGAAAATACACATTATTTAATATTATAATGTTTCAGAAAGTGCAGATGCATCGTGCAGGTGCAATCGATGAATCGCGGTCATTACTGTGGACGAAGAAAAAAGCCGTAATCACCGACATGTCGAAGCTGAACTTACCGCAAATCAGCCCTCTCCGGATTATCGGTATACCGCTCGGTCGTATTAAATGCACTCGCGTGCCACGCGGTATACCATTATATTCCCAGGAGGATTGTTTGCGGCCGCGTGCGTCGATGTAACGGTTTTCTCTCCCTAGCCTTCAAAGACCTCAGCGGCCGCGAGAAACCCTGAACACTAGCGTTTGTGCTACACACCACCAGAGGCGGATTTATAAGGGGGGAACATAGTGATCACCCTCCCCCCCCATTGGACTATTTTTTATTATAAATTTAAATGATATTTTTAAATTACGGTCTTCATAGTACTTTATATGCCACTCATAAATATTCCTGTTCCCTCTCCTCCCCCCTTAACCACGTTTCAGATCCGCCCCGGCACACCCCCCTCCAAGCCAACAGGCACTTTTGTATAATATGAACGATATTACGCGCGCAACGACGTACGCCTCATCGCGGCAAAGCTGATGGCCGCGGGAGGCTCGTCGACCTGTTCGTGGAAGTAGCTGACCGAACGCGAGTACAGTTTCAGCTCGATACACTTGCCGGCCGCCGCCGTCCTTTTCTTGTTGTTCTTTCGGCACGCCGCCATTCTGTCCACGTCGTCGTCCATGATGGCACCGAACGGATTTCTGCACGCCTCCGACCGCGGCCGCGCCACCGCGGCCGCTTTGACGCTTCGACCGCCGTCCCGCCAAAGCTGTTCGCCGTCCCAACATCCCGTGCCGCAACTGCGCCGGTGGCCGGCCGCGGCCGCGTGCATCGCGGCCACGACGTCGTCGGACACCGCGCCACCGTCGCTGCCGCCGCGCTTGCCACCTTCCACGATGACCACTTTGATTAGCGGCACCACCGAGTCGCATATCTCGCTCACCTCCCGTGCCAGCTCGAACTTCTCGAACAAGCTCATGTTGCCGTTGCGCTCGAACGCCGCGTGCTTGTCGCTGAACGCGAACAGCTGCGTCACGCTCAGCGCATAATAGTCACCGAACAGTCTGGACAGTTCCGCGTACGTCTCGGTCAGCGTCTGCAATTAAATAACATAATATATAGTTGCGCATATACCTACCGTTCTTATGTGTGCATGAATGATGAAATGTTTAAAATGGGACTTTCGACAATTTTCAGATTTTACTGTGAAAGGAAAAACGTGTCTATATAGGTTAACTGCAGAGGTCCTCATTTAACATTAAATTAAATATTTATCATTGTATAAATATCGTTGTAATTTTCAGCAAAAGTCTCTTCTCGACGTCAAACGATAGCTCTGTCTATAATATTTATAAAAATATACATTATATACGCAATAAAAGTATTTCCGAAACGAATGCAGAAGTCCCCTTTTAAAATTTAGCGATTTACATAGAAATCGACACTTTAATAGTTTCACACATCCGATATAGACATATAGGCATTGAACACGGTTATTGTACCTATTATAATGCATGGTGTAATTTTACGTGTATTAATTCATTTGAAAAAATATTACACCTCTAAAGCTTCTGAATAAAACATTATATGATATGAACATATGTGTACTGTGTCGCGTGGTATTAAACACGTTTGAGTGCACACGAACGTCGTGATATATTAACGAATAAAACGCTAGGATTTCATTGTGCCATTGATATGCTGCACTTAGGCACTTAGGATAAGGCCGGTTGGATTTCATTATTTTAAGCTCATGCGTAAATGGTATATATATATATAAATACCGCTACGTAGTCACGTATACAATGCGTCAGCTGTAAAACATATATTATATGAAATAGTGTCCAGCAGGATGAACTCTAGTTATAAAACATCGAGTTGAGTATACAGAGACTACAGTCTATATTACACGAATTGGATTTATGCTCTGTATATTTTACAACACTAAACGCAATTATTATAATAATATGTCGCTACCACAGACAATCATGATCCGCCAGAACAAACGGTTCATTTTAACTTTTCACCCGATCACCTCGAAAAACTCAAATATTGCTGTTTTCGGAACTTCAAAAACCAAGTTCAATATTCGCGAAGTCGCGGAAGCCTGAGTTCAAATATGATTATAATCAGGCCAAATCTGTGATAAATTAATAAACGTCTGAACATTACGATATTTCCGTGATTATTACATTGAATCGAAACAGATAGATATAACAAATTCGCTCGTAGACTTTTATATAAAATTATTGCACTAAATAAACTGTCCAGAAAATGTTAGACATACCATAATATGTATGTATATCATACACATGCTTCAATTCCAGAGAGATCAATCATAAAACATTTTGAATTAACAAAGTTTTAAGTAATAATGCGCATTCATTTTTTTTTAATAATTTGAATTTTTCGAGACAATATTAAGTATTTAACATACTAATAACCCTATTATGTAATTGTGTGTAGTGAGTATATAAAGCGAGTAACAAAAACTTTGTATTACTTTATAAATTATAACAGTTAACAGTGTATTATAAATGTAATATTTACAAAATTGTCATTTTAAAATATGTTGTGTCGTTTTCATTATTGATTTACAATTTCAGACATTTAACGATAATAGACTACGTTAAGATTCTCATTGTATTCAACGTCGGCATGTAACCCTTGGCTTTTCATGCGAATAAATTCAATATCGCGTGTTATCAACAAAAAATATATAGGTATACATGCGGTCTGGACGGCTATATAATAATTATTCTAAGTAGAACATACGTTTTATGGTACAAATGTTTACAGGGTCACGAGAAAGTATAAAAAACAAAAATCAATTCTTACTAAAAAGTAAAATTCAATTGTGTAATTAAATATTTAATTTATTTAATGAGTTTTATGGTCAGTTGTGTTTAACGCCGGGTAGGTTATTAAAGAGGATGCACAAATGCGTTTTGGAAAATAACATTATCAATAAATAATCGAACAATTGCCTTTTTTGGAACCAATATTGAACAAGTAAAGCGCCATCACTATGTAATATATATATATAAATGTATTTCTAGTATTAAAAATTAACAATATTATCTATATAATTATTAATTACCATATACTCGAGTATATGAAAAATATGAACAGAAGCAAAATCAAATAAATTACACATGTTGTTCAAGCACATTATTGTTACGTACGTACACGATACGTATAGATCAGCAAAGTATCGAAACATATATTGTTCTTTCGCGAGGAAAATAATTATTATAATAATAATCGTGTTGCACTCCAAAGAGCTGTGTAAACACACGGAACGCGTGTTTCGAGTGTTGCAGGATAAAACAATACAGATTTCGAGTGCGGTTAGGTGACTATTCGCACGTACCTCATGACACAGATCGAACAACCTATTCCAACCGTCGCTGTTGGCGTCTTTCACCGTGGAAAGCATGACCGCCAGCTTCTTGGATATGCCTTTCAGCTTGTACACCCGGAATATTGGCAACAACGCTCGTTCCATGTAAAAGTGTTCACTGTACACGTCTTCGTATATGTCGTCCACGCTCTCCCTGGAACACAATATTCACAATTTGAGTTATACGTACCTATATATACGCCCTGACACGTTTACAAAAGGGCATATATTATACTGATTAATTTGGGCGTTTTATAATCTATAACTGTACTGTCTGTACTGGAACATTAAAGTCTAAAAAATATCCCTCTCAGGTATTTGAATCTTACTTATATACATCGTATATACAAATTATATGCAACCAATGCGACAAACTATTTTTCTCGTAATACATTTTCATATGCGATAGGAAAATAAACGACGAAGACCTTGCGTTATGCGCACGCGTCTCCCATCACTATTAATTATTTTTACGGCAGTACATTATGTTATTTTCTAAAGACTTTATAATCTTCTTATAGTGTAAAAATAAAAATAAATCAGTCTGGAACTATTGCGACACTAAAATATGGTTTTACCCTTTTAGCAGGGGTGGTTCAAGAAATGTTTTACGCAGGGGGAGCAAAAGCGTCCTTATACTTACGACTAACATACGAAAATTATCAAAAACCCAACATATTACATTTTTCATAACACAAACCTATTTTTACGGATTTGCAGGGGGGAAGGCGTGCGACCCTTTAGATCCACGCCTTCCTTCAAGATGGGTACTTATCCTAACTTGCCACGCTTAAAAGTATATTGTATCTGCCTAAGCTTTGTTACTCACAAATTGTTACGCAAAAAAGGCCTGAAATCCCTCAAAAGATGGCAATAAGTTATCATACGGGTCCTTGCCACTGACTTCAAGTGCTTAATTAGTAAATCGGCAAGATCGTCCAATCTTTCGATGACCATCGGAGCGTCCGGCCACATGTCTTCAACATCGTGCAAAAGAGTATCCGAACTTTCCTTTACTGGAAATTACACACCGGTCCAATTAAAGCTATTACATTACTTAATAAGGTTAATGCGCTCACTCACACTTGGATAGCGTTTGTTCGATTAACGACTTGTCGTCCATCAAAAAATAATCGGGCCACAGTGCTCGTTTTTTGAAAGCAACCAACATTTTGTCCATTTCTCTGTTATAAGCCATTTCGTTTTCCAAGATCGATATTCGTACCCTGACTAAAATTGCGTCCAAGTCGTCTATTCCGCATAGAATTTCTAATACAGATACATTCAAAATGGATATTCTTTGTAATTATTAATTTTACTAAAGTATTAAAAACAGTCGTTCGCTATATATATATATATATATATATATAATATATTATATACTACACTTATAACGATTAAGAACTAATATCAATTTTGCGAAGCCTTACCCTGGTTTACTTGTGTAAGTATCATTGGTAATTTTTCCCAACTTATGATTTCTTGAAGAGAACGACTCCTGGAAAATGGCATTCGAGGCTTTGATAATTTATTACTGGGACTCTAAACATATATATTTATTGCATACATTACAAAAAATTAATGAGAATATACTTGAATATTATCTAATGCAAATAAAATATTACCTGTCGATTTAATCGGGTTAGTGGCTCATAAGGACCTGAAAAACATAATTAAATACACTTATGTAATTAAATACTACAACAATAGGCTATAATTTAAAATAATTAGAATTAATTGAATTTACATCTCAGCTGAGATTTTTGATTAAGATATTGAAAATAGGTCTCCTCGTTCCAGGCTTCTTTTACTTGTCGCATGCGTTTCTTCCAAGCGTTTAGTTGTTTCTCCGTATTAAACTTAATTTTAAACCAATCCAACTTGGCTATGTTTTTAATGTGCAACACCAAATGACTTCCATCGCAAATCCTCCGACATACAGCTAAATCTCTTACTGGGTGAATTTTGGTTCTTCGAGGATCTTGATCGTCCCTGTTAATAATTAATAAATAAGTACTTGATTATTTATGTATCTCACTTCGGCAATAGAAGAAACCATATACCCATAAATCCATAGTGTACTGTTACTGAGAACAATAAATCGTTGCCTCCAATCAGCGTCTCCGACCACTTTAACTGTCAAGATATCGCAAAAACTTGAAATCGACGACATTTTCACCTAAAAAATATCAAGCCAGGACTATTATTAAAACATAATGTATACTATTGTGTAGTTAATGATTAATAAAGCATTGTATTAATTATTCTATTGGTTCTTAAACTGCAGATGAATGTTGATAGCTGTTGAAAATAGACTAATGAAAAAGTTAGTATCATCTAGTCAACATCTAGTAAAATCTAGTCAACATTTAAAAACAACCGTTTTTTTAATCACATTTTAACTTATACTGTAGTCAAAACAGAGAATTAATGAAAACGCTATAATATATGAGTTATAGATTTAAAATAATAATACAATAAAATTAGGATATTTAATCAAGCTTAAAATTCGTTAATGTAAAACACTATTAATTTATATTTAAATGTACAATAATGAAATATATAAATAATAAATCAACTATATAGTTGCATGGGTCAGGTAACTAATTATTGTATAAATTAACTAGTAAAATATATTTGATGAATAATGAAGAATTTTATGTTACAAAATAAACAATGAAATATGAATTTTTTTTTTTTGCAACAAGTTGAACATCTTTAGGAAATCACTTGGTATATACAATATACTATCATGAAATTGATTTTTACTCAAAAAAATAAAATAAGTTGTTTTATTAATTGTGATAATGTTTTCATCGTTAAGATTTCTGTCATAAAAGAATTAATATTATCATTGCATTTAAAAACCTACAATATCTATATCAGTAATAATTTATAATAATTATTATAAACATTATTTAAAGCACTTTATCGTTCATTCTTTTTTTTAGGTATAACACTTGATCATGTAATAAATGTAGTATAAACTCATTAATTATCCGTGAATTAAGGTATTTTTTGTATTTGTTCATACATCAATACCACATGTATTATTCATCTTACATTTATAATTATAAGTTATCAGTTTATCACAATATAATAATGTAATTTTAAATCTTTACAATGACTGTTTAAACATGTTTAAATCGATAGTAAATTGTCTGTTTTTTTTTTTTTACAATGATCTTTCCTAGTGTCTTACAATGATTTGTTTTTTTATCTAAGCGGTAACATTATTTTTTGAAGAATGAATATTCCAAAAGTTTTGAGAGTACCTATAGGTAGTAGCTACTTATTAGTATAGACCATAAGTACTATCTTGGTAAACAAGAAATTACAAGCAGCCGGTTTAGAACGTTTAGATAAAACAATTTTTCAGAATGTTATTTTTACAAGCTGATGTAATTAAAAAATAATAGTTTTTCAATCTAAAGATTAAGTATTGAAAATTACAAGATTATATTTATTTTGCAAAACAAAAATGTGCGATTTCTCCGTGTTACACGTGTGTTAGACAAACAATACAATTACGAGTACGAACTCCTCGATGTATGTATAATGTATATAATATAATATTATATTGTTATTGGTTTTCACTTTTCGGTTAAAATCCTTGATAAGATTAATAGGACTTTAAGAAATGGTTATGATTTATATTATAACTCTGCAAGGTATTACATACACTAATCTTCAAATTTAATCCATAGATTATAGAAATAAACAATATTTGTAAAGAACTAAAATACCTCATTAATCATGAATTAACAACTTTAACATGACGCATAGCTAAAAAGTAAAAACATGTAATAAAACTGCATTATTATAAAGTTATTTTTACCTAAAGTGTGTGATACTGTGATATTATCGTAAATTAAATAAGAATATAATTGTATTGATTGGTTGAAATACATTCCATAAAGCGTTAACGTCAAACTCGCAAATAATAAAATAAAAACAACTCAAGTAACAAAGCATTTCAAGATATACAAAGAATTAATTACATTCAATAAATAAGATACCTAATGATTTATAACTGTATTAAAATAAGAATAACTGTTTAGATTAACATAGGTAAAATAATACATTTCTAGGTAATATTTATTCAATTAGTTAATTGCGTGACAGGCACGTATACGAAGATAAAATGATTACACGATTATATAATATAGTATGCACTTTTTTCACTCACAATTTTAAAATCAACTTTAGAATAAAATGTAATTTGAAGTTATAATAAAATTCAATGTGGATGTAATTAAAATTTTAAAAAAATGACGAAAAACCAAATAAAAGTATATTGTCAAAGTTGAGAACCAAAAAATCAATATTTTGTTATCTTTTTAAAAATAAAGTAAAATGTGTTTTTTGCGTGCAAATAAAACTACACTTTGCACATTATATGATTAAAAAACCTAATATATCTATTTGCAATAGGCATGTTAATAAATAATAAATATTAAATATACCATAACATATTATGCTTAAAATAGTAAGGTTCAATGAATGTAGAAAAATTATAATATACAGTAAGAATACATCACCCGTACAGGTTAAAGTAACAGTGAAGTAGATATAACTTAATATTTTTATCCAAAATCAATAATCTATATAGCCTACAGGTATACCTACTCATGGACGAGAATGCCACATCATACAATAATAGTCATGACAGTAATAGTAGGACAGAGAAATAACTGTGGGAGGTAAAATTGGTAAAATATGTACCTATGCAAATATGCACACGAAAAATCGAAAATATGCATTCAAATCCATTAAATATGCAAAAAAATTAGCATACAATATTTTAGTTTAATAAAAAATTATTAAACAAATCAACTATATAAAATATTTAATATTGATTAATGATTACTTTTAGATTCTGAACAGAGTAATAAATGTATTGATTTTACAATGATGTGTCTTTTATTTTTTTGGAGCAGTAAAAATGCTTAGATTTCCTTATACAGCACTTTCTCTAAGAAGAAAGTGAATGTTGATGATACTTGGGCAAGTCAAAAGTTACACATTATTAATAGTTTTCAAAACCATTGGGAAAAACCATAAAAAATACGGAAAACGAGAATTTTTACGCAAAATCACATTTTGACAAGATTAATACATTTTTTTAAAATGCTATAATTCTAATTCAAAAAATAAAAACCACAAAGACTTGAAATTTTCATCAAATATTTATATTAGCGTTTTCTATGCATAGTTAAGTTTTCAAAATATTTTGACCTATTTATAGACAATTTAATTTTCCAATTTTTTTAAGTAATTCTTTTTTAAATATCGATAAAAAAAATTTAGCTCCCTAAAAAATATTGAAAATTTAATACAAGGTTTATTCTAAATTATAATTATCACAATTAAAAAAAATTGAAAATACTTTAACACAAATTTTTTTTATAAGCCCGTAAAGTTCAAATTTTTATGAAGTAAGTATGTCAAATTACAAGTTATTTTATAGTTGAAAATTCATAAAAATGTTGGTATTTATACTTAAGGTTCAAAATTTTAATGCTAGGTTGTCTATAAGGTTTTCTTCAAATGTCTATAAAAAAATTTTTACTAGACTTTCAAAAAAAAATGTTTATGTTATAAATGTTTTTCGTTTGCAATAATGCCTAGAATTGTATTTAGATTTAATATATCCATTATAATGATCTACCTTATGAACGAAGTCCATTCCACCCCTTATTATAGAGCAAAGCGACTCTCTGTCCAGTTCATTTTTAATTTAAATTATTGCTTGCCCAACTAATGGTTTTTAATATTCCCTACCGAATCCTGAAGATGATATAAGTGCGTATTTATTAAATGTTAAATCATTTTGTTGAAAATATAAAATATCGTTATAAAATTTAATATACGATACATATAGTACCTATTTAATTTTACGCAATGATAAATAAATAAATAAAAATGAATAAAGGTTACAAATATTTACACGAATATCTTGGCATCGTTTTAATAGTTTACCTATACGTATACCTAAATAAATATATACAAACCTAGTCTTAATTGTGTATCTATATTTTACTAAAAACTGTATAATGTGTTAATGTATAGAACCAAAATGTAAATATAAAATGATAAATATCTATAAATAATAATATATTAATCTATAATTTTTCTATTAAAAAAATGTGTATGTATAAGGAAATATACATTAATATGCATTTTTATAAAATATGGTTAAAATATGCAAATATGTGCAAAAAAAAATTCAATGGATGAACTGTGGGGCCATGACTTACATTTGTACCTTGGTGTGCTATGAAATGGTGGCTTTGAATGAAACATGCAAATTCTACAACTTCTTTGCTCAAGTTATGGCAAACGGACAGCATAATTTTAAATTAATAATTAAATTAAATCCCTTTGGCGATAACTACCCGTATCTAGTATGTATAAGGATACAATAATACGGTAGAATAATATAATGGTTTTAAATCAATATTAAAAGTTTGTGAGAGTGTAAGGGGGGAGGGGGGCTCGGGACCTCGGGTGCTCCCGTTGACCCCTAGAACCATACCTGACTGCTAAACTTTAGGAATCTCGAATATAGAAGAATGAAGTTTTCCATTATGTATATTATAATAAGATTCAGAAAATTAATTTTATATTTTAAGTATACTGGAGTGTCGCCAGTGGGCGGCTTCTCCTTCATGTCTTCTGGCTGTAACCTTAATTGTTAATACTTAAGCTTATTATACATAATTTGTATAGATTGTTTAAATCAAATAAACAAAAAAAAAAAATTTTAAGTATAAAATATTGAATAATACTAATATAGATCGATGCACTGACGTAAAACAAAAACGGAATGACGTGAACTAAAATTATAAAATGAATAGTCATATAAAGTTTATATACATACAATATATTTAGGATTACCCGTATAAAATAAAGGGGTGCGCTATATAAGGAAAAAATGAAGAGTAACTTCATCCCCTCCCACGTCACCATCAATTCATAAACTGGTTGTAAATGAATATCTTGCGTAACGTATATACTGAAGTCTGAATTAGATTAATTTTGTTGTGATAACTTCGTACGCAATATAATAAATTAGATATTAAGTTCGTTAGACGACAGTTACGGATTATGTCACATATAATATAGATAAATTAATAAATGGCTCTCAACAAAGTGACTGATAATTTCCAACCACATATATCTGAGGTATTATAAGATTTCATAAATAATTATATACATATTATATTCATACGAGTTCCTCCAGATAAGACTTAAGCAAGTTAAGTGCGTGATAGTAAATCAGACTTTGTTCTTAAACGAGACATTATTACGAAAATAACGTTGAAAATCAAATTTTGAGTATAAATTTTAAAATATACCTACGGTATACAATTCTTTAGTTTGATATGTATAGGTACACTAGATACGAAATTCTTTGTAAATATGTCAAATTCATAAATGGTTAACGTCAACATTTTCTTTATATCCAGTAGGCTGCAAAGATTTGTTTGTCTTTGTTTTATTCAACGACCGTAAGTTATCATAACATTCCAGTTTCTGAATATTATTTTATATGACATATACAATGATTTACTCATAATAACCTGATTTTTTACCTCTACAGCACTATGGTATGTCGAGACAATATGCGTTACTTGTAGTGGGGTAGCAGATGGGGTTTAAACTTTTAAATTATATACTTCTCTAGTAAATTGTTACTTAAATACAACTGCTGAATTTCCAAAAGTTTTGAAAATTCTATAAAGAAGTTTAAAAATATTACAATATTTTCAATAATCATCCATAATACTTATTACTATGATTACTACAAGTAGTAGTACTAATGGTACAAGTTTTTTTAAAGACAGTTGGCATTGAAAGTGTACTTATAAAATTTATCATTTATAGACTGAATGATATTTAAGTTTAATTTCTATATTTCATATCTGATAAACTGTATAAATTATAATTTCAAAAAGAAACAATTGTTTTTTTCCTCGAATGGACAACGTAAAATGTCATAATTTTTATTACATGCATTTAGAAGATAACTGCAGTTACATGTGTAGGCATTAGGATTTAGGATAAATTACAGGGTATCTAATCATTTATTTTCTCATGAACATTAATGATTTATCAAATTATTAATTGTTTTATTGTAAAATAAAAATGTTTATTTGGGTTTTCCATATAAACCTATGCGTAGATAAGCGTATAACAACAAAATATAATATAGACATTATTAATGGTAAGATAATTTTAATGACCACGTTTACATTGGATAATAGCCAATAGGTAATAAATGACATGTAATATTACAATCAACGTATGATGTGTATTATACATACCAATTGTGTATCAATTCCAAATATTATCCATATAATGTTATAGACTGTTGACCATACTTTTAAAGACGTAAAATCAACTAATTTCACTAAAATAATTGAAAACTCAAGACAGTGTCTATAACTAAACAATTATGGTAACAAATGATGTAAGTAAAGTATTTTAAATTAATAAATATCGATAAATGAAGTGAGTACACCAGAAAAAAAAATTCAAGTATGATATAGGTACCTATAACTAATAAAAATTATATTTTTTTCATTTTTCGTAGTGACAAATTTTATGAAAAAACTATGCGTATTCTATTATAAAACGGATTTCGATTATTTATTAAATAAACAAAAGCCGAGTTTCCGGGTATAACTTCAAAACGCTAAAAAATCACCAAATAAGTAAAAACCAGTGTCCACTACCAATATCGATTTGAAACCGTGTAATATATAAGATAGGTGCGTGTTGTAATTATTGTAATATTAATCGTGGTTGGAATTAAAATTAAAATAACAACGAAATGGTTGAAAAGTTATACTGGAAACGCACCGCGCCATAGGTATTACCTTTTATTTATTATCCAGAACGGCAACGCACCTGTGCCGGGTGCAATTCTGGGGTTGTCGGACGGCTGCACCGGGGGTGGATTAGCGTGCGAGGACGGTACTGCAGTAGTTGTCGTTGTTGTTGTTGTTCCGTCGGCCGGAAATGGACGACGGCGGCATCTGCAGCGCGGCACCCCAAAAAAAAGGGCCGTGTACGGCGTACATACGAATCGAATGCGTATACAAGATACGTATGTGCGCGCGTGTTGGAACCGTGTTCGGCATATGTGTACACACTAAGCACACGCGTGCGCGCGCCAGGGACAAAAGACACGGAACAAAGACCCCGCGGGTTCGGATCTTCTCGGCACGCGAAGCGGCTACATATTATTACCTTCTGCGGGCGGTCGGCCGGACGCGCCGCGCTTTTATAACGCGGCACCGGGACGATATCGACCGGTACTCGCGGGGCGGACAGCGATCCCCGCGCGTCACGTGATCGACGCGAAACGGCCGAGCAGCGCCATCTGGGGGCCCTGGGGACGGCGAACTGCGACGACGGCAAGACGGGGAGCGTGTGCACCGCGACGACTTTTTCAAAACATTTGGCACGAAACGCACGCCGAAAGGTCGGTCCACCACTACTGTAAATAGTACTGTGTATACGTATGCGTGTTCCGCGGTAATTTCGCGTTATTTCGTATTATAATAATGTAGTGTACGTTAAATACGTATTATGGGGATTTTTCACGAAAAACTGTTTCGCGCGGTATTCCGTGACCAAAGCGAAATACATGCATAGTGTGCACCGCGACCAGTGTAATTGTAAGCGCGCAGATTCGCAGACAGAGACACACACACACACACACACCACATTTTGTGTACCTTTGTGCGAGACCGTTCGCGTTGTCAATTTTGACTCACCTTTGTTTGTTTTCGCGCTTATTGTTTCTATTCGCTCTCGGCTTTGTTTAACAGGACACACACATTTCATCTCTACATACTGCTCATCATTAATTGTATGTGTACTATATTTCGTCTACATCTACGTATATATATAATATGCTATGGTGTTCATATGCGACATATGTGACATACGAGACGGACGTACATGATATTATTATGCGTCATCGTAACGCGCGAGCCTTTGTTCTGTCGCTTTTAGTCTGTTGCGCATTTAGACGCACTGCCGCCGCTACGATTCCGCTCCGCGCGTTCCATTTCCATGTGATCACAACGGTGGCGACGCCGTATTATGTTCGTTTGCGATTTTTGGAGATCGCTCGTATACGTATTACGTATTAAATATATTTAAACGTTCAATACTTCGCCTATACCCAATGATGTTCCCATAGGGCAAGTACTATGTATAAGCCGTATACTCTCAACGTTATTTTGAAAATTCAGGTATACTCTCAAACAATAAAAAAAAAAAATAAATATAAATTATAATATAACAATTGATTTAACGATCGATTAAAATTTAAAATTTTTGACTATTTTTGTAATGGATATTATTTTATTCCTTCACATTACAATAAAATTTATTATTATTTAAATTTTTTTGATGATATATATAAATTTATATCCCTTCATACCATCACCGTAATAATCATAAAAAATATTTTATTCATAGGCTCATGGACGTAGTATAGTATACTGTCAAAAAATTTATGAGAACCTACGGCCTATACCTGTTTGATGGAGTCTTCGGTTAGGTACATTCTTTTTCCCGTCAAAGTAAAAGACTACCTGTATAATAAAAATGCTATTATTAATTTATTATACTGTTGTATTGAACACACACAACATTCTCTATTATACTGGGTATACATATTATTTCACACTTCAGAAGTGCACGTGTAACCATTCAACCGGTTCAAAATGTCTAACACCCATATGTCATAATTATTATATGTAGACATTCATAGAACAATAAAGCAATATTTGCAGCTACGTGACATCCTGTATCAAAAAAAAAAAAAATATCTGCATTTGATAAGCATTTCTCCGGTAAACTACAACTAATAACTAAAGAGTCCGCGTTATGAATGTTCACGTCATTCACAGAAGAAAAAGAAAAATACTTTTCTAAGCATGTTGTTTATAAACTCTATATACATGACCAAAAAATAAATAAATAAATTGATATAAAACTGATTATTGTCTTTGGGTATACTACATTTATCTATATACATTATTTATTGTTAGTTCTAGATATAAAGAGTATAATGAATAACGATAGCCGATTGAAATCACTTATCAGAAATAACTAATTCAGCATTCACCAACACACAAATTAACGCACAATAACATAATTTGGACGTATATATTATTAATTATTATATTATATTGCTAACAATACAATAAGAATTTTTAATTCTTTGTAAAATATACTTCTTGACATTTTCCGTTTTACGTGTTTTCTGTATAATCTGAGTCACAAAAATACAAAAGTGGGAAATTAATCTAGAAATATAAACCTAATGTCAATTTCAATAGACTAAACTGATTGGGCAGTTAGTAAGATATGGTCTAAATGGTAAATAATATTATAATCCAATAAGTAATAATTAATGCACGTGCTGTAATACAAGGACATGAATTATTCATTCTGATCATCTCAGTTTTTTTTTTTATGATTAACAGTTACCAATTTTATTATTTATCAATATTTATCATTGTATATTAATATTATATTCGAAAAAAATGAATATAGCATACTACAAACAGAAATATATGAGTTTGTAGTTTCAATGGTGAATGGTTATCAGGGAACCCAAAACTATACGTTGATAAAAAATTACCTTTTGATAATTATGATGATGACCAATATGTAGCTTAGATGTAACAAGGCAACATTATGTGTATTGATATTGGCCATTGGGTATCTATTAAATCACTGGGAACTACAATAATTCTTCAATTAATTTCTTTATTTATATGTATTCTGTTTAACACAGAAAACATTTTGCAAAAATTATATTATGATGCGTACATTTGCAACACAAAAGTAAATTGCTATTTTTAACACATTCATGCATGGTTTTTTTTAATAATAAACGTCATAATCTTATTATTATTCTATAACACAGTGGACAGTGGACACATAGTTACATACACATACACACATACAGATATATAAATATAAAAGTACTCGAGTGTGCATGTGTGTGTGTGTGTGTGTGTGTGTGTGTGTGTGTGTGTGGTTATGGAATGTAACTAAGTAAATATTAAGACTTATAAATAAACAATTTTACATTTTTTTTAGGATTTGATGTTGAAAACAACATGAACAGATTAGAATCATTAAATATTAACATGTATAGGTTAAAAGTATTGTTATTTATTTAATAAAGTCATAAAAGTGTATGTAAAATTAGTAAAAAAATGTATTTTATCATGAAATAAGTATTTGTTTAATAAACATAATATGCCGAAACTTAAGACTGAGATCACAAATAGTAAATTAGTTTCATTATCAGTTTATTAATAAATAGTTATTAATAAAGTATAGATGTAAAAATAACATTCAAATATTAATGACAAAATAAATATACTCTGGCAAAATTGGAAGAAAACAATTATAAGTATAATATATAAATATATATATATAATATATTATAACTTTTATAATATATATAAATATATCATTATTTTGCATGTTCACACTTAACTAGGTATTACAATAATATATTAAAATTAATATAACTCTTCTGAAAACGTTAAAATTGTAAATTCAATATTTTAATCTACCAATTACCCAACAATAATTACCAATAGCTAAGACCTGAATTTGTATACTTGTGTGCCTTTGCTTTCTCATAACTCATAAGCATTGTAAAATATTGTAAATCTAATGTTTTGATAAATTATATTTATACCTTAACTTAAATATATGTAAACATGTAATGGCACTTATAATATCCCCTGGAAATCCTATCGCCGTGATTGTCTTTACCCTCAATTGTTTCTTCTTTTGTGGTCATACTTATACTATTTGGTAATTAAAATGTTCTTTCAGATTACACTTTTCTTCGACTTACATTTATTGATTAATTGTTTATTAATAGGAAGGTTCGACATTTTCTTTTCTTTTAAATTTAATTCTTCATAATTTTTGTACTAAATAATTTTATTAGTATTATAAAATAAATGTATTATTACCATTTTTTTCCCCTGAATAAATACGAAATTTGTTTATTAATTACGTTGTTTCTGTTAAGTACAATCTAAGTATTAAGGTACCTAATCATTTCCGAACCTTAGTATTAGTTTCCTTAAAGTTAAAAATTATTTAAATAATTTAATTTATACTTAACTAGAACTACTAATTGTTATATATTTTATGTATTTAGAAATCAATTATACACAATGATTTTGAATTTTGACACACGCACACATTTGAAAAAAAATTCTACAATGCAATTCGAAATAAGTTGATAATATGTTAACACCTCAATAGGTACAAGATAAACATTTTTGTAGACATGTTTACGAAAAAATTTTCAAAAAAAGATTAATATAATAGTTATTGATTTGTTTTTAAATTTAATAATATAAATTAGTAATTATATTCAATGAATTATTATAACATAAAGACTGTTGGAAAATCAATAATAGTTTTGAATAATTAAAGTAATTAATAATCCGTAATAAGTAATATCCGAGTATCAAGTATAGTAATTACTAATCGATAACAATATTTTCAGCAAATTGATTAGCTATGTGTTATAAATTATAATACTTAATACTTGCAGTGTTTTGTGTATGATATCAGCTCTTTCGTGCACTTTGCTCTGTATTGCGTATAAACAATGTCGTGGGAATATAAACAATTGTTAAGTAATACCAAATTAATTTAGATATGAAAAGCAAACGAAACCTAATAATACATTTTACCAAACAACGCATTTATTTACGGGGTTCATACGAGATCCAATCGGACATCCATATGCTTTGGCAAAGTCATCCGAGTTTGACAATGGTCCCCATACGCGTGTCGGCCCGGGTGAGTGTACGGACGATCTGACCTTTGTCAATGCATCTTCGGGCCGCATTGATCCGCACCAGATTTGTGCATAATTCAAAAAAAAAAGTTGATCGTGCGTCATGTCAATGCCAGGAAGTAATGGTTCTTCTCCATGTTTGGAAACCCATTTTTTATAAGCCTAACAAACAGTTATTTTTTATTTCTCATCATATCGTATAAGTATTTTATATGTTTTTGTCACCCTAATATAAAATTGTATCTCTTTTGTGGTTGGTACATCATTAAATAATAAGTTTGGTTATTTTATGAACAAAACACACTTGCACGTTGTTAAAATATTATGCATATTAATATATCACATACCCTAAACGACTGTTTTAGTCCGCCATTATCGGCTATGTTTTCGCCTTGAGTCATACGTCCATTGACGTGTAAATTTACTTCTTGCATTTTATACTTTGAATATTGATCAACCATACATTGCGCTTTTTTGCTGAACGTATATATTGTTTTGGTATCCCACCACTCGATCATGTTACCATTCTTATCAAATTGACGACCTGTTAAGTAGTTTAATAATCTTGAAGGTCAAGCGGTATTCCTCGGACGGATTATGTATTTTTATTACCTTTATCATCAAACCCATGAGTGATCTCATGACCAATTACTACACCAATACCTCCATAGTTTAAGGATTTAGGAAAATGTTGACTGTAGAACAAAGGCTGAAGAATTCCGGCAGGAATAACTAGTACAAAAATAAATAAATATTAAAAATACATAGATATATGCATTGTTAGTGAAAACAATGATTTAAATATTACCAATGTGATTCTTATTTGGATTATAAAATGCATTGACTACCGCTGGTTCTGTTGACCATTTGTCTTTATCTACAGGTTTTCTTAGTCTTTCTAAATTTTGGTAAGCATCGAATTTTAGTACGTTAAATACGTTAAGAATAAATTGATCTTCGGTAACATTCAACTAAAAATATGTAAAACATTACTTAGTTATGTATATAAAAGTACATAACTATCGTTTTAAAACGTTTAAATTCACCATTATATACTCTCTTTCTAACTCGTCAGGATCTGTTAGTAACTCTGGATAACCAATTCTTTCTTTCATAGCATCCGCCTTTGCTTTCGCTACTATTCTTGTTTGATCGTCCATCCAATGATTTTCATTTAGAAGTTCGTTGAATGCTTCCCGAATTGATTGAATCATATCCATAGCAGTTACCTTATTTACAAAAATTGAAATAATAAAATATGTTAAATCTATATAATCCTCTGAATCTCTCCACCGAGTTTTATTTGAAATATTCAATATTATTTTCATTCAATTTAATAAAATAAATAATATTGTTTGTAGTGTAAGTAGTAAGTAGTTTATAATTTTTTCTTTTTTTTTATTTATCGAACACTTCTTATTTTTATCTTACTTTACTTTCCAGACTGAAGTTATCTCTTATGAATAACGCACCAACCGCCATTCCGAGACGTTTATTTGTCCAATCTACACAATCTCTCCATCTACTTCGTTCATTGAGAATTCCTAATAATATTTTCTTAAAATCTAATCTTTTGTACTGAAAATCATCGATCATGTGTGGAAGTACAGTGCTTTGAACTAATCTCCAGATTATGTAATTGTGAATAGTTCTTTAACATTTAAAAAAAATAAAATACTTTTCAGGATTTATCAGGTAAAGTATTATTTTCCCGTTAAATTTAGATTTATAATATACTTACCTCCGATCAGTTTTTTTTAATAGATCACCAAGCTGTGTAAAATATGACATGGCATAACTAACTACAGGTTCCTGGTCAGACATTTTAATTTGTAAAATAGTTCTTAAATATAACTGCCAATCAAACTCTGGGACTTGTTTTTGTAAGTCGTTCAGTGCAAGTTTTAAATATGTGCCCGTTGAATCATGCCGATCAGTTTCAGTTTGTGTTATCTTTATATAATACAAATGTACTAAAAAATTATCTTAAAAGATAAGGTAAAGAACCATTAAATGTACTTACATTTGCTATTTGGATTTCAAATTCAATAATTTTTAATAGTTCAAATGGTGCTGTAGATTTATTTGCACCTAATAACACAGCTACTTCTGACATATATTTGTGATATGCTTGTAATGCTTCAGCACTACTGTCTTTTAAGAAATAGTCTCTGCTTGGTAATCCTAGTTGCATTTGATCCAACTAAATTGTATAAGAAAAAGGAGATAATAAATTATTATAGATTATAAGTAATACTTTACTTAAACCCAAAAGTCAATTAATCCATTAGTCATTCATTCTATTGTACATTTGTTTGTTCTTACTATGTAGATGCGACTACATTAATGTCTTACTTTTTTCGCACCTGAAGGATGTTTACAGAAGAGTTTTTATCATCGGGTCCAACCCATGGTTCAATTATAATTCCTTCATTAAATTCTCTTTTTAATCGGCCGAGTAGAACTTCAATACCATACTCAGGGGGTTGCCAATTTTTATTAATTACTGGCCAGCCTCCAACTGATTTTAAAAGATTCCGGATAGGTGTTTCTCCGATACGTCTGATTTGAGCTAATTTAAAATTTAATTTTAAGCCATACATTTGTTGAAATTAATTTAAATAATAATCGAAATATACCAAACTGAAAAACTTACAAATATTCATACACGATTTATAAAACAGTTTTGCTTTGACTGTTGCTGAACTATCAAGTCGATTAACTGACTCTTCTAAAAGACCTATGTAAAAAAAAAAAAAAACTATAAATGGAACCTATAACTAAATTATATTATAGTATCGAATACAACATTTTCGGTTTTAAATTCATTCATGAAATACTTAAAATATAAATATCCAAACAGTTAAAAAAATTAACAATAGGTATCTAAGTGATAAACCGTTCGTTAGAGCATACTTGTAGTATATAATGAATATACATTATCATTGGATACACCGATACACGAAAATCAAAAATGACTTATTTTATTAATACCTACACCAAAATGTCTGTTGTTTACTGATCAAAAAATGAGTATGTTTTTAGACAATAAAAATATGATAATCACACCAAACATGCATAAGTATTAGGTATACTTGATAAAAAATAATTTATAAGTATTACCATTGATCAATAGTATTACTTTAAAAAAAATGCTATATCATACAATTATTTTAATAATATTACATTATTTTACTATAAGTTTTCAAATATTATATCACTTAACTATTTCAAGAAATTGAACTATGTTAGTTTATACTGGTATGAATAGGCTATTCTCCATTTCAATGTCTTAAACTCATGACTAGTTAATTGTCATAATATTTCTCTTTTAATGTGAACATCTAACCTTTTAAAATGACTTGTAATCGATCAGCAAGCACTTCAAATGTATTAATACTGCTTTTATCTTCAGGAATTAAATGCCTCTTATCCCAAGTACCACAAGCATATTGATAAAAATCTTCACAAGGATCTGCAGTTGGATCCATGGCCGACAATAATGAAGCAGCTGTAAAATAATAATACTATTATAGTATTATGTATACAACACAATAAAAAATGGAATTCATTCAAAATTTCAAATAGAGTTTGTTAGAAAATTGTTTTCAATCCTATTTTTATTTCTATACTCGTGTTATATAGTTTTTAAGTCATTAATTTCATTTATTATTTTCTGTTTCAGACTTGTCCATGTCTTCAGTAATGTACTGACATTTTGGAATAATTGCTTACTGCAGGTACCACTTTCAGGATAATGCTCACAGCAGGGACGTTCTTATGCCTCCTCATATGAATCTTCCTCCCTTTTATTTAAAATTTATTCATATTATATTATTTGCATTTTTTTTCTTTTTTGTATCTACAGAGGTGGGTTTATTTTATCTACATTGTATAGTTTTAATACGTTTAAATAAACTTCTTCTAACGTCTAATTGATACCTAAAATTATTAAATGTTAGAGTTTAGAAGTAAAGTAAAAGTAGTAACTCGTTGTTTTTATTTACAATAATATCTTAAATATTTTATAAATATGTTTAATTTCACTATTTTAATTCAAAAATAAATACTCGGCATACAAAAAGCATTAATCATTATGGTTTTCAAATACTTTGTAGATACCAGCTGTGTAATAATTATAAAACGAAATACTACTTCTAGAAAAACATTATTCTTATGGTTGTTTATTAATCGATTTATTTATTCAACTCCACAATTTATTACGTCCAAATATAGATGAGGTATATATTTTATAATTACCTGTTTTAACGCATTCTTCTTTCATGCATATATTGGGATCATTTTTTGAAAACCAGTTACCTAAAATATTTAAAGACCAATTAGGATTATCAATAATATAATTTAAATATTAATTATTGGGAGATTCCATTGTTCTTATTTATTTCTGATTGCGAATATTAATTGTGTCAAGGTTCATTAAAAACAGGTTGTATTTATGTCCTACCAACATTTTAAATCACTAGTCGTGTATTAGTCATATATATGTAGTATGAAATATTTAAAAAAATAGTGTTCAATTTTTGTACTTGATCACAAAGTCTATTGATAAATATTTTTTCAAACAATAGTCAACATTGTACGTTATGTTTTAATTCTAAGTTATGTAACCTTATTAGCTATTTGTGGTTTTGCTTTCGATAATCTGTAATAGCCTAGACATTTTTGACACTGAAATTGAAATAGCAAGGTTTTTCTAGATGTCATTTATAAAAATATACTATAAATATAGATCGGGGGACTAGGTACTCATTTTTAACGCTGTATTATAATTGAAGGTTATTTTATTTACTTGATTTAAAATTGTTCAAAGACAATATATAGGTATACACTAATATTATTTTCGGGCATAAGAAATATATTTTTCCTATTTCGTGTAAAACACATCTTATATAATACAGGAGTGTATAATTATATCAATATATTAATTTTTATCATATCATTTATTCATATGTTCATTTTCAGTATACAATTACCGCCACATTTTACACAACTCGAAGCCAATTTTCAAAAATACATTAAATTTGTATTAAATGAAATATTTAATTAAGAATTAAAATAATTAGAAGCCTGAAAATGGGATTTTCCTAAAATTGTATTATAAGAAAAAATAATTCTCAGGAATTTATCGAGGTAAAATCCAAAAATTATATCAAATAGGTCAATAAAAAATAGAAAAGATATCCAAATTCATAATTTAATCAATCTTTAAATTTATTATAATAATATGTTAACCCGAAATTTTGTAATTTATTAATAAATGTAATTTATAATGATGTGTTATATTATTGCACGATCAATTATTTTCTATCTACGACATAAAGTTTAAATTCAAAAATACATGTAAAATAAAAATGAGTGAAAAAATTATCATACGTAACTTAAACTCCTGTTATGTTTTATGATATTTATTCTATTTTTATTTCATTATCGATTGATAAATTAATATATTTCTGGTACTAACTTTTACATGTTTGTTGTTTTGTTCCAAATATGCAATCTATTTTCACGAAAAAATACACCAACGAAGCAAGCAAGGTGAAAAATATTGTAATACATATGAAAAGTACTAATTTTTCAGTAGTAGTTTCCGGAACCAATATCCGATAACATGTAGAACTATTTTTGTGTCTAGGTACTTCCATAGGACTAACATCACGCACACGAAATTTGCTCTTGGATGGCCGTTCATCTGCTGAAGTAATACGTACATCAGGTAAGAGGGTTTTTTGATACTGTCTTCCGAAATATCCATTCTTTGTAATTTCGTTGTCTTTGTTTTTTCCAGTCTCTAGATCATTATTACATGGCTTGAGTGGTAACCCTTCTTTGCACGTGGGCGTTGTAGGAGAATTATTTGATATCATGATTTTTCCAATTTAAATAAATCGTGTTTCGTAATTTATCCAATTATGAATTTGTGCACTTGAATTGATTTTAATTGGTTTCATGGTGCTCATGAATTGTTTTCTGAAAATAGCAGTATATTAAAATAATCCTTAATTATTTTTTCAGATTATAATATTTAATATTTTATTAAAATAAAAATTTGATTGACGAATTCATTATTAAATTTACCTAATCTAAAACGACTAGGACTCATCAAATAAATACTTGAAAGAAAAAATTATATTTGACTTAAATTATTATTTATTACATTATAATCTAGAGAAATATCAACTCCTTTTTAATTTTTTCTGGTGAAGTGACTTTTTATTGAAAATAAAAAAAGGAACATTAATTAAAAATTTAGTTCTTATCAAATTTAAACGTTCAATAATAAAACAATTTCAATTTTATCCTCATCAAGGTAAATAATTAATTATTTATTCAATATTATACTATATACAATATGAAACGTTAATGTTTTAACCATATCAAAGTTATTATACAATATGGTAGCCGGTAGGTATTAATTCATATAAATTAAAGTGTTTGTACCTCATGGCTCACTAATAAAGAAAATATTAAATACCGTTATGGTTTTTTTTTTGTAATATATTTTTGTATAATAATATGAAAATTCGAAATAAATTTATAAGTATAAAGATATTATTATGTCTAATATAATACTTTAATTATTCTTAATCAATTTTCGAAATAATATTATTCCTTTTTTTTTTAATATATTAGTATACACCAGATTTAAATTTCATTTTACATAAATTAAGGAAAATGATAAAAATTTGTTACTTCACATTACAAATTATTTCAAAAGTAAATCAAATGATTGGTAAATTAAAATCAGTATATAATAATTATAGTGTTATTTTTAAAAAGGTACCTATTTAATATTTGTTCTAAAGAATGCGTAAATAAGAAAAAACAGTTAATAATTAAATTGTATAAACAATTTTAAGTCCACGAATAATATAATCACGATAGTCACGTAAATTTCGATGAACTAATTTGTATAAAATATTAATGCACTCGATAAATTTGATAAGTATGGATAAACTAAGAATCATTAATAGTTTCTCTTGAAAATACAATATTATACAATGTCTACTAGCTATGTATTGATTTACTCTAAATATATCTTGAATACATTATTTATAATAAATTATTAAGTTGCAAAACATAAACACGGTACTTATTACTAAGGCAATTTTGTATATAAATAAGATATAAATGTAATAAATTACTATAACTGAAAAATTTCGAAACTTACTTCACTGCGATGTGTCCAAGGTGCGTGACGCGTGAACACAAAAATAAGTGACGTATTAATCTATTAAAACTATTCTTACTTCCCTAGAGAAATGTTTAATCTATCAAATACTCTTGGTAACTGTTGTGTACTCAGATCAAAACTAGTATTCATTTTAGAACACAGACTGCTTTATATACGCGAGTGAACTTGATGGAAAAAAATATAATACTATACCTAAGTACATTATCATTCGACAACCTTCGACTACTTTCGCCACGGGCACGCGCTTCCTTTTTCGCGCTGATTCTCCCTCATGGGTGCCAATCAATGCTTCCTTTCCTGAAAATTACATAATTTATAATTCGTCCATAACTTCCGAAAGTTTGACACCGACTTATTATTCTTGTATTGTACAATTTTTCTCACTCGGTATGGATACATGGAAACTAGAGTTTTAATTCACTTATCTCATAAATGCACTTTATTTTAACAAAAAAAAAAATAAAATCAAAACCAAGTTAGTTGAAATAATGGGCGTTTTACGAAAATTCGAAACAGGTAGTATAAAAAAAAATTAAATCAGGATGCTGCACTGTATCCGGCGACAAGGTTATGCAATCGATAAGCACCAAAGCAGCTATGTACATAGTTTCATTGTATATTCCTAGATGGTGCTAAAAATATAAAAACTGAATAACAATTAATTACAAAAACATGAGGTATGTATCACATTTTTTCGATGATTGTAATAGTACTGTATTACTGGACATCGATTATTTAATTACGTTGGCTGTAAAAATGTACAATGTATATTAATATTTTACTAAAGGTAAAATAACTAAATATTATGTTAAAGTATCTAAATACCTATTTATATTTTATTATTTTGTTAACTATAATATTTATTATATCAAGTTTTGAGAACTATCTATAACTATTATACCAACTTTTTCAATTTACGTAAATTTAATAATTTTCTGGTTAATAAATAAATAAATACCTGTAGCTAATACATATTTCTCGAACTCCAACAATATTTAAACAAACAGTACTAATAAAATGGTATACTTTTTACACAAGTGTTTTTTCATGTGAATACACTAAAATTTCACATAACACTCAGTTTACGGGTGTTTTAGTTGTTATTAAGAACTAATTCAGCATACAATTTACAAATCCATGGCGTTGGCACGTTGCCTATTGGTTTTGTATACTCACAAGTCCCATGTCGCATGATTATTAAATAATCAAAAATATGTTTCTTATCTTATGAACGTGTATACTTTTAAAGAAATATTTAATATAAAATTGTTATTGTTTTCTTATTGAATTTAAAATTGTAATGCTCTTAAATATTTATAATTTGGTAAAACGATGAAATGTGTTATAAAATAAACTTAAATACTCGAATTTTCATAAAATTTACATTATTTTAAATTTAAATTTTTACTAACGTACAAACATTAAAAACTTCGATAAATATAAGTTTTTAAATTTTAAGGTTTTATTATAAAAGTATACTTAGTACTTAAATGTTTTTATTTTTAATTTTGTAATTTATAATTCCCAATAAAAAAACTGTAATAAGACAGCACTCAAAAGTCAGATGATTTCTTAAAATACAAATAAATCATAATAACTTACAATTGTAATATAGATACAGTATATGATTATTTACTAGGAAATTTGAACATTTTAAACGTATTTTTAATTTATAGGATATTAATTCATCATAATACTATACCAATATTTCATTATTGCTGTGTTCATCTCTGAATTTTCTTCTGACCAAACTAAAGGGGATTATTAATAAACGTTGACGTTTTTTGTAAACGTTTTTTTGTTTTAAAATATAATACGAACATATTTTCTTCCGTCATTGAGTTGTAAAAGTGAAGCAATGCAAAATATAAATAACTTGATATGACATCAATTGAATATTTGAATTACATATTTTTAAGATAAAATTCTTTATAAGTAAGTTTCAACAAGTAAAATATTTCAAGTTTAAAATATCATAAACAAAAAATAGTAATAATTATAATTTTGTAGTGTTGCTTTTTTTTTCTTTAGTTGCATATTAATTAAAAATAAATCCTAGTTTATAAATTATATTGTTTTATGTTGTGCGCATTCGATAATAACATGTTTATGATATATTTAAATTGTACTAGATAATATATTATATCCGCTGTGCTGGACGATTGCCCAATAGAAAAAAGTAAAAATTATTTTTTATGTTATTTTATACATCATACATGACCTATTATTTGCAATATTATCTAAGTATGGTGTCATAATTTTAATACCTAATATTCTATACTGGTAACTATAATAATATAAATGTATTCATTTTTAATTTCTTTAAATATGTGTACAAAATTTACAAAGTTACTCATCATCACAAAGAAAAAACAAATTTTCTTTGTTCTTTAGAGTTATTAATTTATTAACAAAAATATATATATATATATTTAATTACCATACTTGAGATTAGGAAATTTCATTTAGATGATTTTAATTTAATTATGTGTGTTTCACGCAACAGCAGATATGCGAGAAAATAATGCAAATAATATAAGCTTGAATGATGAATTTAACAATCAAAACTTCTTTCATTTTTTTAAAAACGATATTTATAGTTGGTGATAACACTGAGAACTATAACAAAAAGAAAATACTACTATAGTGTCTCATATCCACTAAAACGTATGTAAATATCTGTAAAAATAATAGTGATAATTTCTTGAATAATGTAATATTTCATTTTCGAAATATATATAAAATGCATTATTGTAAATTATTATGAATTATCATATTTTTTAAATTTATTATCTATGGATATATTAAAAATGAACTATTTAAATTCAAACTAAGGAATAAGAATGCATTTTTACAATGGTTGGTATTCATTTGAAAAGTATGACATTTTTAATAATTAATACAATAGTTTTTTTTTTTTTTTTGAGCTGAACATTCTATCCAATTTTTAGAATATGTTGAGACATTTAAATAGAATTATGATATCGAATTATTGATTTAAATTAAAACCAAAATAATATCCGATAGAGTTATACTGAGAAATTTCAACTAGATACAGTTACCACACTTGTATTAATAAAAAATTATGGACGATTCTCTTATTCCAGTCAATGGTTTGGGGGTGTGAGGGGATGGCTCCACCAATCCCGCCCTCGGCTATGTACATACATTTTCATTAAAAACCAAGACTGAGCGATCGATAATCTGTTCCAACTTCCAGGAGCATCTGCCTTTGCTCTCTTAGCCTTTTTTTGCATTGAGAGCTATATCGTTTAGTCTTTAATAGCAAATGAACGCCATTTTGAAAATTAAACCTATTTATCATATACATACTATAATGAGTTTGATCGATTTAAATTGACAAATAATTGAATACTTCAATCATAGAAATAATAATTACTATTAAAAACAATTACATTCCTCATTATTATTCAGATATATATATATATATATATATATATATATATTGGTTGTATATATAAACTATAATGCAATTATTAAAAAATAAATATTATTTTATTAATAAAATTTATAAATTATAATCGTAATATTTTAATTATAACTAATAATTTACTAATAATTACATTTACCCAAGTTTCAAGATTTCCACTCTTGCTACAGTTATTCTTTCCGTAATAAAATATTTTAAGCAGAGAGATTTAATTATCTATACTTTACGTCTTTGCTTATAATACATTCGGACAATGTGTGGTGTACTAACTATAATCGACCAACATTTCCACTGACCAGTGAGGCATTGATCATTGGCCGCCGGGGTTTTTATGATGCTTATGAATGATTAATGACTTACGTTAGCTTTCCAAATTTAATGTAAAAATACTACACTTACAGTATATTACTAGTGTATATGGCACAAAACAGGTGAATAAAATATTTTAAGATTCGTTTTAAAATACTGGTATAATTGCAGCACATAGTATATTTTAGTCATCAACTTTGAAGTAAGAAGATTTAATTGTATTTACCTAGGTAGTAGGTAGGTACTATTTGAATTGTATTATATAATTATAAAACATTAATTAAAACATTAAAACATTAATTTAAATAATTAAAATATTATTAGTAGGTATAGTGAAGTAAAGTAATAAAGTACATATACTTACTTGAAAACTTATAGTAGATATTACATCTTCTTAAAATTAGAATTAGAAAGGTGGTTTTAAATTTTTTAATACTTATTATAATAAGTAACTATAGTTACTAATGAATAACTATAGTTATTGTGTACTTTAAACTATTAAACTGGATTAGGAATAAGAAAGGATATGTATATTAATTCAGGGTTTAAATAAAAAACCTAAATAGCCAAAAATTCCACAAAGTTATAAATTATCACAACAATGAATAAGATTTTATTATTAAAAAAAAAAAAAATAGGTGAAAATAATTTATTTCCATAGTTTTAAGTTCTTTCAAATTGAATACGAATTAAATATTTTGTAAAACTAATATTTAAGATTTTAGTTTTAATAAAAATTAAGATAAAACTTTAGTTGATTTTTTTAAAGTTTAAAAAATTCTACATTTCTAACATAAAAAAAAAATGGTTATGATTTTATAATTGATATCTATAACTGATTGAAATGATTAGCTATTAAGTAAAAATGGACCTCAATAACTTATATATTTAAACTTCAACGTAAACAAGATAAGTTTAACTTATTAAATTTACTACTTATAAATTCTATCCCACCCAATAGAGGAACTTATAATATGTGTATTTGGATTTTACGAACTACATACGAATTAACAATTAAACGAAACGAATATCTCTAATAATGTATAATTCTAACAATTTAAGTATTAGCCGGGTAGGATTCTGTTGATCAATATTATATTTTGTTTTTATAACGTTGGTTGTCTATAACTCAGTCATATTATTGGTAAGATACTAAAATAGTAATTTCAGAAAATCTTCGACAATCAGGGATATTTAAACAAAATGACAATTTATAATAACGATACATTGCAATGCATGTAAAATATATCAACTGTATGAAAAATCAAATGCTACAATAATGTTATTCAAAGACTTATTGACATGGAAGTTAGAGTTATGAAATTTTCGAGTGTATTTTAACGAGTGCGGTAAAATATACGCAGAAACTTAAGTCTACAACGCATCGTTTTCTTGAACTAGGAATGGAATTCAAATAAATTGTTTAACAATCTAACAATAACAATAATTATTGTAGGTTAGTTGTTTTTGAACTCAAGTTCACTCATTTTTAACGCTAGCCGCTACACACGGACTAAGACATCTTAGTCCGTGACGTTACAGCAAATGCACTCGCTCACTCGCTGGTTAGAAATTACACACCGAGACAGTAACTCTTCGCACATGAACATAATTTTATAGTATACAGCCAGGAGGCTGAACTATAATAGTTAAAAAGAGGAAGCGATTGAACTGATTGAAGTCGTTTAAACGTGCGTATATTTAATATTATACACAATGGGTAGCGGGACGGTTTCACGGCGGCGGCGCCAGAATCTTGGTCTTACAAACATTTTTGATCGAAAACCCAGCATTGCGCGTGGATACATTCTTAACCTCGACCAATCCCGTATACATGAATGTAAACATGAACGTCATCCCGACATTGCACATCACATCACACAACCGAGAGTGTACACGTCGTCGTCGGAGCATTGGCATGAGTGGAAAAAAAAAACAATCTTTTATGCAATTCCCTTCTTTTTTACTTGTTTTTTTTTCTCTTTTTTCCCCATAATAATTTTTCCCTCTTCCCACTGAACAACACCGCGTCACCCTTCGACTCCACCACAGCTACCTCCGCGACCTCACCATTCCCCACCCGCACGTTGTGCCATGTGAGAGTATAATATGTAGATGTGTGTGTGTGTGTGTGTACGTGTGTGTGTGTGTGTGTGTGTGTGTGTGTGTGTGTGTGTGTGTGTGTGTGTACGTGTGTGTACGTGTGTGTATGTGTGTGCTATGTAGCATTGTAGCAAAGAGTCGACACAACACCATAGCCGCCGACTCCGAACCGCTCCGAACCACACCGCACGCCGATGCGAACGCGCGCATTCGTTCCGTGATTGTCCGCTACCCAAACGGCGGCGCTACAGTCTGCGTCCAGTACGCACGCGCACAAATGCCGATCGCGTTTTCCCCCCCGTGTGTGTATTCCAAAGACAATAACCAAACAACGCGAACCGCGCGGCGCGCAGAGAATATCATTTATCGCATAATCGCGTACGATTTTTCATTGCTTCGTACGGTGCGTTATATTGTTTTTGTTTTCATTTTTCGCGTGTGTCGCTCGCGTCGGCCGCTAATGGTGGTCGCGTCGTGATAAAACAGCAACAGCAGCGGCATCAACAAAAACAACGTCGACCGGTGCTTGTCTAATCACAACATTCGTCCGTGTCAAACCCGTCGTGTCGGCGTCCGATGTGATATTCAACGTGCACAGCGGCGGCCAACAAAACACCGGGAAACGCGATGGCATCGGACGAGGAAGTCGAGGAGTCTTTTACCGGTAATAATTCAACGACACACGTCTTCGTGTGTACTTCTCTGCCCAATTTGGGTTTTGACGTTGACGACGGTTTGTTTTTCCCCTTTTTTCTCATCTCTCCGTCGACCAAAGCCGCCGGTTGTTGTCCGGCGCGGCGCGCGCGTACCGTCCGCCGCCGCCACCGCGCCGCCACCACTGTTTCGTGTCTTGTTCCCCCGCAATGTTAATTACCTCATTAGGGCCGTTGGCCGCCGGGCTTTCGTGAATGGGGCCAGCCGTAAACAAAATGGTGGAATGGTGGTACTTCAGTGATCCCCAATGATTATTCCATCGTACATTATCGAATTAATTTTGTTAATTACCTAAGTACGCCAGGTTATCTACCACCTTTCTACCTGTCCCGTCTACCAGACACCGATATTTTTTTATTCGTCTCCGTTTTGTTTTGGCCACGAAAACATTCGGCCAGCTAAAACGAACAAAACGGTTTTTACTCAATTATTGAGAATCTTTGAATTCTCTATTTTACATTTTTACGGTATATGGCATTTTTTGGAAATTCTTATCAAGTTAGTTATTCATGTTAAGAGGTAACCTCCATATTGGATAGTCAGATTAGAACATTCATTACATATACAGGAAATGTGTTAGGTGAATGTACTGGATTATTATATGTATCGTATACCTTAACTTATAAAGAATTATTTTTTATTTAATTACCAAACTAAGTAATTTATTAACATAACATTAATTGAGCATAAATATTAAAAATTACATTTAATTTGTTGTTGGTATATTTTAAATTAAAGCATATTCTTAAATATATTACATTTTTACTTGCATTTTTATTTGTGATGGGTCAAACTGTTCGAATTTTGAACTAAACTGAACCCAACCCTTGATGTTAGATACAGTTCTAAACTCGAGCTAAGTATGTAAAATAAATCAAACAAAATTATTAAGCAACTAGTACTGTTCGAATCAAAAATCGAATTAGTAAATATTGGTCCAACCGAGCTGGCGAGCTCCTGGCCATAATAGTCCAAAGATTAAATATTGATTTAAAAAACAGCAATTTTTTATTTTATAATTCTTCAAAAGTTTTTTTTTAAAACTGTTAACATTTTTGTCTTATGAATATGACTAATGAAAAATACTCAATTTGGTTACACAAATTGGACTATTAAGAGTCACTGGTGTGTACAAGTATTAATTGCTAGTTTTGTATTTATTGTAACATGAAAAATATATTCTGGCAAAACCCATAGTAATATTTTACTGCCACGTCTATTTTGTTAATAAAAATATAAAATCATGATTACATTAATTATATTGTATATTAACTCTTATGCATCGTAATCGTGAATAACATATTCCTATTATAATTGGAATCTGTATCTGTAAAAAAATTAGTATTTTTGAATTATAGTATTAATATATAATATAATATACTATGTACATAAATAAGATATCAAAAATTATGTATTTGTATTTGTTATTTAGAATCTTATTAATTATTATTTCTATATTTATATAATAAAAATAATAAGAAATTTCTTAATTTTATATTAAATACAATCGTTAAGATAAGACTTATAATATAGAATTATACAAAAAACATAATTGTAATTATGTTTGATTTATTTTGTATGTGAAAAAAATCAAGTTTGGCTAACTAGGTTTGGTAAAAATAAAGGAATTTGGGACTCGACCTATCACTAAAATCTCATGTATTTACATTATTATATTATATTAAATAAATTATCTTATTGTATTTACTTTTGAATTTTTATGAAATAAATTTAAGTTTATTTGTATAATGTTGTATTACATTATATATACATCACTTATTTTATTGAATAACCTATAATATTTCTTATATATTAATGTATTTATGTATTAATGTATGCATTATAGTATATTACATCATGGAGATATTTAGTATACCTACTTATTATTTTTACACCTTTTATACATAAGTATTGAAATTAATGTTAATATTTTATCAACATAGTTTAATTTTGGTTGTATTTATTTTTAGAAGAATATGATGAACCAAGTCGTGTAGAAAATTCATTTGATTCCGAAGAAGAAAAACGAGTAGAGGTTAGTACTTAACTAATTTATACCATCCATCAATTCTTTTAAGATATCTATTTTAGTTATATAAAATGATTTATTTTGTTGCTAAGGAGGAAGATGATGAATATGATCCTGATGGTCGTAAGAAAAAACGGGGTAAAAAACGTAAAGCAAAAAGTGATTCCAAAAAAGAAAAGAAAAAGAAAAAACGAAAAAGGGGTGGAGATAGTGCTGAGGTATTATTTTGATTAGTTGTGAATTAAAAGTTAATTATTTACAATATTTTTGTTTTTTGTGTAGGAGAGTGATTTTGGTAATTTTGAAGAAGAAACTACTGCTGCTAATGATTCAGATTATTCTAATCGAAAATCTAAAAAATCTAAAAATTCATCTTCTAAACACCACCAACCAAGCACTTCACAAGATAATAATGGCAGTATGACTTGATTTTATTTTAAACAAACAAGTATAAAAATGATAGTTTAATCTCTTTAATATTTATAGCTGGAATGCCATCAGTTGAGGAAGTCTGTCAAACATTTGGTTTGCAAGACGTATCAATTGAGTACACAGATACAGACTATCAAAACCTGACTACTTATAAAATATTTCAGCAACATGTTAGGCCTATACTTGCTAAAGAAAATCCAAAGGTAATTATTTTAATTTGATTTTTAGATGTAATATTACTCATTTTCATATGTTTAGGTTGTGATTGCTAAAATGATGATGTTAGTTGCGGCAAAATATCGTGACTTTTGCCAGAAAAACCCTAATCAAGAACAACCTGATTTGGAAACAAATGAAGAACCAGAATATCAGCCTAAGACTTCTACATCAAGACACAAGGTATAGTAGTAATTTCTAATAAAAAATTTGTTTAGTATTATATTAAAATAACTATGGTTGATATAATTTATCAGTGGGTATAATTATTCATTTGAATAAATGTTATTATACTATTTATTTATTTTCAATTATTATTAATACTTCAGTCTAGATCAGTTGATGAATTAGATGAATTAGAAGAAGAAGAAGAAGTAGAAATCGAAGAAAAAAAGAGTAAAAAACGAAGTAGTCGTGGTAAACGAAGTGGTGGTAGTGGTGGTAATAAAAGAAATACTCAAGGATCTACCTCGAAAGTTCCCACATTAAAAATTAGGCTTGGGAAACGCAAACAAGCAAGTTCTGTTAGTTTAAATTTTAAATGAATTTCTTAGGAAATTATGAAAAGTTCTATTTTATTTTAAGAAATGTTTGTAAAGCATTATTTGTATGTTCAGGATGATGATGGAGAAGGTACAGCAGCTGGAGATACTCAAGGTGACTCTGATGCTGAGTTTGAGCAAATGCTGCAAGAAGCTGAAGAAGGAGCAGCTGCTGAAGCTGAAGCCGCTGAAAAAAAAGTAGATGATGTTGATGCTCCTAAAAAGAAAGCTAAAACTAAAATTGGAAACAAGTCTAAAAAGAAGAAGAAAACCAAGATGACTTCTAAATTCCCAGATGGTAATGGTGATGGAGAAGATGGGTATGAGGTAAGTGTATTAATCTATATTTATCAATTTTTATTGCTCTATTAAATATATTTTGTTTAAAACATTAGCAAACCGATCATCAAGATTACTGTGAAGTCTGTCAACAAGGTGGAGAGATTATTTTATGTGATACTTGTCCTAGAGCATATCATCTTGTTTGTTTGGATCCTGAACTGGAAGACACTCCTGAAGGAAAATGGTCATGTCCACATTGCGAAAGTGAAGGTGGTCAAGAACAAGAAGAAGATGAACATCAAGAATTTTGCAGGTAAAAATCTTACCTTCCCCTGAAATCAATATTCTTAAACCTATAACTTAAGGAAACGTTGAATTAATTGTTAATCTATTACAGAGTATGTAAAGATGGCGGTGAACTCTTATGCTGTGATTCATGTCCTGCAGCTTATCATACATTCTGTTTAAGTCCTCCTATTACTGATGTGCCAGATGGTGATTGGAAGTGTCCTCGATGTTCAGTATGAATTTAAAATCGGCCTTAAAATAATATTTATTTTTTTAAACAACATCTGTATTTAGGCCAAAACATTACCTGGTAAAGTATCAAAAATCTTAACATGGCGTTGGAAACCAGTACCAGAAGATTTAAATAAACCAGTGGATGAACAAACTGAAAAGATTAATCGAAGAAGGAATAAGCAACAAAGACAAAGAGAATATTTTGTTAAATGGCATGATCAAAGTTATTGGAAGTGTGACTGGGTGTCTGAAGTTCAAGTAAATATTATCTGATAACTGTTAGCTAGTTTTTTTTTTTTTTTAATTCTATATTTCAAATTAATTTTGTAGATGGAAGTTTTTCATCCTATAACTGTTCGAAGTTATATGCGGAAGTTTGATATGGATGAGCCTCCTAAATTAGAAGAACCATTAGATGAACTTGACAACCGGTGGAAAAGACTTCGTGAAGTTGGTGGAGATCAGTCTGCACTGGAAGAAAAGTTCTACAGGTATATCAAATAAATGGAAAATAATTTTTTAAATTAATAAATAAAAATTAATTTACATTTTAGATATGGAGTTAAGCCAGAATGGCTGTTGGTCCATAGAGTTTTAAATCATAAACATTTAAGAGATGGTCGAATGATGTATTTAGTTAAATGGCGTGACTTGCCATATAGTGCTTCTACATGGGAACACGAAAATGCTGAATATACTGATTTAAAATCATTTATTGACTATTATTGGGTATAATTTTTTTATTTTAAATTAAACAAATTTAAAGTATTAATTATCTTACAGGAATTAAGAGCATCTTGTGATCAATCAAAGAAGAATAAAAAAGTAAAAGGAAAGAAGAGTAGCAGTAAAAAAGATTCTGTAGATGATGAAGAAACGCCTAAAGCAACAGTTGGACTTACCTGGTATGTTGTATTTTTAATAAGTTAATTTTTATTAATAGTTATGTTATCATATTTAATAATTTACAATATTTATTCTTTTTTTTTTTTTCTTTTTTTTTTTTTGTTCAATTTAACTATTATCTTTAAGAATCTTTGTAATTTCTTGATCCATTGATACCAATTTTTTTTTTATCTATTATTTCATTAAAAAATTTCCTAGTTGAGTTGCTAATATTGAGTATTATATAGTTATATGTTTATTTTAAATAATATATAATTATTAACTATGATTAATTTTAAGATATAAGTAATAAGCATAAATTTTTCTGACTAATTTCTACTTTTGAATATGTATAATACTTATTAATTAATTGTTTTATATTTTATGAAAATGTAAAATAAAGTGTATTAAAATTAAACTTTATAAAATTTAATATAAACCCTTTTTACTCTTTTATTATTGTTCTTATATTTAAAATAATAATTATTGGTATTAATGAAATTATAATTCATTTAATAAATCGCTTATTTAATGTATAAATATATTTTCAGTCGCAAATTTGTGGCAGCACCTGATAAGCCTGTATCAGATTTAAAAAAGAAATATGAAAAGCAACCAGATTATGTAATTGATACTGGCATGGAATTGCATCCTTATCAGTTAGAAGGTTTGAATTGGTTAAGATATTCTTGGGGTCAAGGCATTGATACTATATTAGCTGATGAAATGGGTCTTGGAAAAACTATTCAAACTATTACATTTTTGTATTCACTGTATAAAGAAGGTCATTGTAAAGGCCCATTTTTAGTAAGTTAACTAGTTGAATACTCTTGTAGCCTTAGTTACAATTTTTGTTATTTATTTTAGGTGAGTGTACCACTGTCAACACTTATCAATTGGGAGCGTGAATTTGAAACATGGGCACCAGATTTTTATGTTGTATCATATGTTGGAGATAAAGACTCCAGAGTGACAATTAGAGAAAATGAATTTTCATTCGATGATTCTCGTTCTGGTGTACGATGTCATAAGTTGAAAGGCACTGTTAAATTCCATGTATTACTTACAAGTTATGAGCTAATTTCAATAGATGCACCATTATTAGGATCAATTGAGTGGGCTGTTTTAGTTGTAGATGAAGCCCATAGACTTAAAAGCAATCAGTCAAAAGTATTTAAACATTTAAGCATATTTTTTTACTTTATCTAAAACATTGGATTACAGTTTTTCAGGCTTTTGGCTGGTTACAATATACGTAATAAACTATTATTAACTGGTACACCTCTGCAAAACAATTTGGAAGAGTTATTCCATTTGTTAAATTTTTTGACACCTGAGAAATTTAATGATTTGACCGTCTTTCAAAATGAATTTGCTGATATTTCTAAAGAAGAACAGGTTAAACGTCTTCATGAAATGTTAGGACCTCACATGCTCAGGAGATTAAAAGCTGATGTTTTAAAGGTACCTTCTTATTATATTTAATATATCATATTCTTATTATATTCAAGTATTTTTATTAATTATTATTTTAGAATATGCCTTCAAAATCTGAATTTATTGTTCGTGTTGAACTATCTCCAATGCAAAAAAAATATTACAAATATATATTGACAAGAAATTTTGAAGCATTAAATCCTAGGGGTGGTGGACAGCAAGTGTCTTTATTAAATATTATGATGGATTTGAAAAAGTGTTGTAATCATCCATACCTATTTCCTTTGGCTTCTCAAGAAGCACCAACATCCATCAATGGGAGTTATGAAATTGGTGCTCTTACTAGAGCAGCTGGAAAGCTAGTTTTATTATCTAAGATGCTTAAAAAACTTCACGAAACAAATCACAGGTATTTAATGACATTTATTATGACTGTGCTAACAATTAATATGTTGTAAATTGTAATTTAAAAATAAATTAATATTGATATATGAAAATGTAAATTTGTGTATTTTCATGAGTTATTTTAACTAAAATAATTTAGTTTATCTAATTAATTACAAAAAGTTTATTTTATAAGCAATTATTTCATTTTTCCATGTTAAATATTATAGTTATTTATAATTAACTTTTAAATTCTTTCAGAGTTTTAATATTTTCTCAAATGACCAAAATGTTAGATATTCTTGAAGATTATCTAGAAGGAGAAGGATATAAATATGAAAGAATTGATGGTTCTATAACAGGCAATCAAAGACAAGAAGCCATTGACAGATTTAACGCTCCTGGTGCTCAACAATTTGTATTCTTACTCTCGACCAGGTATTTTATTAAACTATTAGCTAATTGTTATTCATTTTAGCACTGTATAAATGTTATGTTGTGTAAACACGTTCATATTAACATAGTTTGAAATATTAATTAAAAATTATTATTTCTTTATAATGGGCATTTATTTCTTAAGTGATAGTTATTTATCTATATTTAAGGGCTGGTGGTTTGGGTATTAATCTGGCAACTGCTGATACAGTCATTATTTATGATTCTGATTGGAATCCTCACAATGATATACAAGCTTTTTCAAGAGCTCATCGTATTGGTCAAGCTAATAAGGTAATAATTTGATTAAGCTACATATTTAATTAATAATTCTTCTAATATTAAAACAAATTTAAATACATGTTATAGGTTATGATATATCGCTTTGTCACAAGAAATTCAGTTGAAGAAAGAGTTACTCAAGTAGCTAAAAGAAAGATGATGTTAACTCACTTAGTAGTTAGACCTGGAATGGGAGGAAAACAAACAAATTTTACAAAACAGGAGTTAGATGATATATTACGATTTGGGACTGAAGAATTGTTCAAAGAAGAAGAGGTATTAAATATAATGTTTTTAATATATTATTAAGATAAATAAAAGCTTAATACATACAAGTTTAAAACAATGATAACTAATAACTATTTATATGTTTAAACAAGAATAGTGCTAACAAACATTTTGTATGGTTTAATATGGTTAAGTTATTTATTTTAAATAAAGGATATACCAATCAATATATTCCATCAACTGCATGTGAAAAAAATTAAAATATTATCATTTTCATAAAAGCTTATATATTAAATCTAAGTGTTAAATCTAAATTTTTATAAAGGCTAAAAAAAAAAACCTAAGTAGTAGTATCAAAAATTAATTTGTTGACTAGTATTTAAAATTGATTGTATTTAAAGGAGTGTATTTTATAATTAACTAATTATTTAGTCCCTATTTTGAACTTTTAAATAGTTTTCCAAATCATTAATAAACTAAATTGATATGAACTAATTATTAGTGTATTTTAAAAACTACCAAATTTACAAGTTGCCAACATTTGACAAAATCATATGCTATTTTCTGAGGTCACAATTTTTTGTCATTAAAATTTTAAATGTTATCTACACTTCATAATTGATAAACAGCTCTACATTCTTGTATTCCATTTTTGTAATTTTTTAATTGTTTATGTAGCTTCAATTAAAAAAAAAAAAAATTAAGTCTACAACAATTTTTGTAATTACAAATTTTTATATTCATCAAAGTTTATTGAATTATCAAAATATTTAGTGTATGAATTTATAAATTCAATACTTATATTTTTACACATATTATTATCATATACTCAACTGTTTATATTAAATGATCTACAGTGTTTTTGTTAATCTAGTTTATGTTGATAAGTTAATTCGTTAAATTAAATGTTATAGGGTAAAGAAGAAGAAGCTATTCATTATGATGACAAAGCTGTTGAAGAGTTATTAGATCGCTCGAAAATTGGTATCGAACAAAAAGAAAATTGGTCAAATGAATACTTGTCATCCTTCAAAGTTGCTAGTTATGTAACTAAAGAAGAAGATGAAGAAGAAGAAGCCAATACAGAAGTCATAAAACAAGAAGCTGAGAATACTGATCCTGCATATTGGGTAAAATTACTTCGTCATCATTATGAACAGCACCAAGAAGATATTTCTCGAACTTTGGGTAAAGGAAAACGAGTTAGAAAACAGGTAAACTATTCCATAAGCCAAGATATTTTTGTTTATTGAACAATCTTAATGTTTATCAATTGTATTTTAGGTTAATTACAATGATGGAGGTGGTGTTGTAGACTCTACTCGAGAAGATACTACTTGGCAAGAGCACTTGTCTGATTACAATTCTGATATCTCTGTTCCATCAGGTATGATTTCCAAAATTCAAAAAATTCTTTTTGTTTCTGATATTTTTTAATTTAAAGATGATGATAAAGAAGATGACGACTTTGATGAAAAGGATGGAGAAGTGAAGAAACTCAAGCGTAAACCTGAAAGAAAAGAAGATAGAGATCGGCCTTTACCTCCCTTATTGGCAAGAGTTGGAGGAAACATTGAAGTAAGTTAAAATAATGATAAAAAAAAATTACCTATAATATTAAGTCCAAAATTAGAAAATACAAAATAAACAAACATTTGTGGTTTTAAAATGTCTTGTTTATCTATTTGGTATACTAAAAGAAAAAGAATTAGAATAATAGCAATTTAAGTAATCTATGCTTTTATTAAAGGCCTTTTTCTACATTAAAGTTTCTATTATAGTTTAAGTATTATTATATATTATTATTAGTATATATTAAGTTTCTATTATAGTTAATATATAAGAAATAAATTGTTTTTAGTGTTAAATAAATGAGAATTGTTAATATAAATTTAAGAGTGTTGTATGTTTATAATTTTCTTTAGGTACTTGGATTTAATGCTCGTCAAAGGAAGGCTTTCTTAAATGCAATTATGAGATATGGAATGCCACCTCAAGATGCTTTTAACTCTCAATGGTAATGTTCAATCTTAATACTTAATTAGAATTTTTAATATATTTTTTTTCCACTGAATTAGGCTTGTACGAGATTTAAGGGGTAAATCAGAAAAAAATTTCAAAGCATATGTTTCATTGTTCATGCGCCACTTGTGTGAACCTGGTGCTGATAATTCTGAAAATTTTGCCGATGGTGTTCCTCGTGAAGGTTTAAGCCGACAACATGTACTCACTAGGATTGGTGTTATGTCACTAATCCGTAAAAAGGTAAATTTTATAGTTAGTGTGTCTATTTTCTTAAGAATAAAATATTTGAAATTGAAATTTAAGGTTCAAGAATTTGAAGAAATAAATGGTTTCTACAGTATGCCAGAGCTTATTCGTAAACCCATACAAACTATCAAAGCAGCTGATGCGTCTACTAGTTCAACACCATTACCACGTTCTGAAGCTTCAACGCCAACTACTACCGTGTCTGAGAAAGCTGAAATAGAAACTGAAACTAAACCTTTGGTAATTATTAATTAAGCAATTTAAATTATAATAGTTATTCATTTTTACAAAGTAATCTATGGGTTTTTGTATTATTTTTTTAAGGATACTGATGATAAATCTAAAGATACATTAGCAATTCCTGAAATTAAGTCAAATGAAGTAAAATTGGAAGAAGTTAATAACCCTCCTATTGTAGTTAAAACTGAAAATGAATTATCTGCCAAAGCTGAGAATAAAGAGGAATCAAGTGTAAGTATAAATTTATGAATTCTTACATTTAACAGATTTATTATTTATCAGATGATGAAATTTTTCTTTACAATGAGTATTTATGATACATTTGCAGCTAGATAGTATCTGATTTGAGAAATAGTAATTATTAATTGATAAAAGCAATATTTTTATTATAAAACTGTTTTTACTTATTGTTATACATTTATTTGACATTAAATTATTTAGTAATCAACAAGAAATTTTATTTATTTATCGCTGCTAAATATTACTAGTTATGACTCAATATTTGTTATACTAGAGTACATTATTTATTTTTACTGTTTTATTTAAAAAATAATTACTAATACTATTAGTCTTAAAATATTTGATTTATTACAGCAAAAAAATTTAAAATAACAAGTAACTTAATCCACTCAGATACTTAGTTATTTTAAGTTTTTAGAGAAGTTATTATTGAAATCTATTAGTGTTTACTGTTAAGAAAAAAAAATATTTTCTAATTAATAATCAGAAGTGATGACATTTTTTGCAATGAATTATATTGATGTATTTGCTGCTAGATAGTATCTGATCTGATAATTATTTTAATTTTAAATAATTTCAATTTATAAATTATAACTCATAATTAAATTTGTAGGTCATTTGTAAAGAAGAACATGGAGCACTTGATCTTCAAAAAGAAAAACCACTCGAGGAAAAGGCAACAGAGAAAGAAAATACCCAAGAAAGCACTTCTGTAGATGTTAAAGCAGAAGTGGTTGATACACCTACTGAACAAAAAGAAACTAATTCAGTAACAACATCTGAACCAGAAAAGAAAGAAGAAGATAAAGGATCTGAATCATCTACAGCAGAAAATAAAGAAGTAGGATAAAAAATTAATTTCCATTATTTTTACTAACATAATTTTGTATTGAAAATTAGGATGAAAAGAAATCTGCTGAAGCTACCGCAAAAGCATTGCAAGCAGATGATGAAGCTAAGAAAAAATTGCTAGAAGAAGCTGAAAGAGCTAAAGTAGCTGCTGGTATTGGATCTGAAAATGACAAAGAAGATAAGGTTACTAGGAAGTTTATGTTTAATATTGCTGATGGTGGTTTTACTGAGCTTCATACATTGTGGGTAAATGAAGAAAAAGCCGCTGTCCCTGGGCGTGAATATGAAATCTGGCACAGGAGGTAAATATTTTCCTTTTTAATTTAATTAGTCTGAAAATCATCTTTCTTTTTTCTAAAGGCATGATTATTGGTTATTGGCGGGTATTGTAACACATGGCTATGGCCGTTGGCAAGATATTCAGAATGATATTCGGTTTGCCATTATCAATGAACCATTCAAAATGGATGTAGGTAAAGGAAACTTCTTAGAAATCAAGAACAAATTTTTGGCAAGAAGATTTAAGCTATTAGAACAAGCACTAGTGATCGAGGAACAACTTAGGCGAGCTGCCTATTTAAATCTTACACAAGATCCAAATCATCCAGCCATGTCATTGAATGCTCGGTTTGCTGAAGTAGAGTGTTTAGCTGAATCACATCAACACTTGTCCAAGGAAAGTCTAGCAGGGAATAAACCTGCTAATGCTGTTCTTCATAAAGTATAGTTATTTCATTTAATGTCCATATTTTGTAACTATAATGTTGTTTGTTTATTTATTTAGGTTTTAAATCAGCTCGAAGAACTTTTGTCAGACATGAAGTCTGATGTTAGCAGATTACCTGCTACTTTGGCTCGTATACCACCAGTTGCCCAAAGACTTCAAATGTCTGAGAGATCAATACTATCACGTTTAGCTGCTACCACATCTTCAGCCACTTCTACCACCCAACAACAACCGGGAGGTAAATTTTGTTTTTCATTTAAAAATACAATAGTTTTATACTTAAAAAAAAAAATGTTCTTTTTTTTTCGTAGTCGGAACAATAAGTAATCAATATCCCAATGGTTTTCAAAATGGACAGTTAAATGGTGCATTTGGCAACACAAATTTCACAAACTTCAGACCCCAGTATTCTGTTCCTGGGCAACAAACATCATCAACTAGCACTGCATAAGTTGCATTTCATATTCATCAAAATCCTTGTTTTCTATTATTTCATTTCTAGATCTCTACCATTTAAAACAGTAAAAAATTATTTTTACCGCCTTTATTGTATACTCTTATTTGAGTTGTATAATGAATCCTGTAACCGATTTTATTTAATTTACCTATTTATTATATACTATAAAGGTTGAGTTTCTATTGAATACCACTGTAAAAATTAATAAAAAAATATACTTTTTTTCCAGGAAATTAGTAACCAATTAATTTTGCATTGTGTACACAGTGTCTAAATGCCTTAAATACTGTACATAAATTTTATCAATAAATTGGACAGTTACATTAGCTTAAAATTTTGAATGTATTTACTTAATAATTTTTTTATAATATTTATTTATTATTATTATTTTTTTTTTTTTTTTCTAAGGGTTTTAGATTGTAATATAAGGAATTTTTTCATTACATATTTGATGATACTTAAGGAAAACAATAAAACAACTGATATGTCAGACGTATACTGTGGTCTTAAATATTTCACTTGTCTTGATTTATATTTGTCGTTTTTGTAGAGATAGAATCCACAAATTTTAATCCAGGATCATTATCACCAATGTTGTATTATGTCAACAGTGATATTCAATATAAATTTATTTTACCTCAGATGTTGCTTCATGAAACGACTGCAATATTTTTTTTCATATCCAGAGAAAATGTCATGTGCCGTTTGGTGTACTAATTTTGTTTGTATAAAACCAACAGCATGTTGATTTTACAAGGAAGTTGTTAGCTAACATATTATAAGTTGGTATATTTTCCAAAATAGATCTATCCCCTTTTATTTGTCTATATGAATACATAGAGTAAGTATTGGCTCAATATCCTGCCTTGGTTAACTGGTTTTCAACATTTTTTTATGTGATTTTATTATCTCTACTTATCTACATTTTTTCTAACTTCATTTTAATATTAATATAAATAGAAATATCTTACAGAGTTGAATAAATTCAATATTCCTAATCTGTATGATTAGAATATGTTAAGAATATTGATGTTTATTATATCAACTGTAAAAATGGTAACTCTAATACTACAATACTACCATAATACCGTGTTAGTTCAGCTTTTACTTAACACACAGTTAAGAAAAAAAAGGTGAGATATAGGTGAATGATTTGCTGTGTTAGTCTTAAACTTGTTTCGAGTCGTTACGAAAACCAAAAAACTAATATTGTTCAATTAAATATGGTGTTTAAAATTCTAAGTGGTTGCGGTTTTTTGCAATTTTTACATTATACCTCAGTTATTTGAAAAACTTGAGAAATTCAAAAAAATGACCCCCTCCCCACAAGTATCAAAAAATCATCATTTTGTCAAAAATCTCCCATGATTGTGATGATCATTGAACCACGCAAAATACAAAAATTAAATTAAAAAAAGCACACTTCGTGATAAAACCAATACCTACATTTTCGTTCCGCCCAGAGGCCAGAATTTTTAATAAATAATAAAACAACGACAATTCTTAATAGTTAATAGTATATTAATTTATTATATACTATAATAAATAGTCTACTTCAGTCCTCTTGTCTTATGCGAGTAATGTATCTAGGAATTCTATATATACGCATAAATAGCTCAAAGCGCAATCAAATAATTAAAATGTAACAATTATTATTGATAAATTTTCAGTACACCATAAAAGAAGTCCAGACGACTAATTCATAACCAACACACGGTTTAAACTACGGTTGATAGGCAGCCAGAGATTTGAAATTTTCAGGGTATGTTTGTAAAATATAATATAACTATATGACCTATTACCCAAGTACCTACCCCGAGAACGTACATACTTGTTTTTATGTTGATAATTTCAAATAACAGCAAGTTGTGTCGGTCACCTGACACCTTAATGCGTTGGTGCGGCAGCTGATCGACGGAAACTTGATTCTTGTATCCTCCGACGGGACGAGAAAACATATACGTAGGTACTACCTCAAATTTTCCATAGACGGCTATGTTTTTTTACGGTTATATGTTATAAGTCATTTATGCGATTTTAGAAAAAGTAAAAGCTAGGGTAGGTGTTTCTAAATGATGGCAATGCTGCAATAGGCTTACACATATTGATCTCTTAATGGTTTTCGTTTGCCAAAAATGAAAACTTATCGACCGTGGGACTGATTTACCAATAGGTCGAGTAGGCTACAGCCTAGGGCGCCAATCGATTAATGTTAATTTGGGGGCGCTACACAATCATTATTTATGAACGTAGAAGCCGTAAATTAACCCAAACTTATTGGCGGCAAACTCCTTAATCGGGTCCTGCCCTCCTGCCATTGCCATAAGAACATCAAGAATCGTCGTTTGACTGGCGGATGCCGGACTGCAATAATTCTTTTTATCGTTATTCCTTATGCGTTACAGTCCGACATGCAGTATGTTACAGCCATAGAAAAGGGATTATAGCTATATATAGTTAATACGTATAAGATTACAATACGGTGTAGCAAGGGCACCCGCAGGGGGGACAAACGGGGCCATTACCCCCCCCCCCCTCCCTGGGAATTTTTAACTGTACTTTAATATCATGCATGGTATTCCATTTTACCATTTAATAAGTATAAGAATATTGTTTAAGTCAAATTATTAAACATCTAAATATTATTATTTTATTATTAAATATTACTATTAATTTGATTCTACTATTATTTAATTAGTGAGTATATTATATTTTAAGTAATTTTTATCTTGCCCCTGGTGGGATTTTATCCTGCGGGCGCGCTTGGTCCGTGGTGGTAAAAAGGTTGGGAAACACATTAATTTTTAATACATTCAGCGCCGTCCATGTGCGGTCTATTGTTTAGGCACCGAAATCGTGGTTTGTTTGATTATTATTATTATTGTACTGAATCATGTAGTGCTACTGTATGCACTACCAACGTAGTGGCGTTGAGCTTCCAGAATAATCAATCGTGATTCGACGTACCTGTTAATATTTTTTCTCGTATAAATGTGTACGTCATGTATTTTACAGTTCGTATATACGTATTACACAATTGAGAACGCCACGCGCACTTGTAATTTTATTGTTATCTACGCACGCGCTTATTGTTTTTTGTCCTTTGAGAAATACAAAGGAATTGATTGCAACCGCGGAGTAAATGTCGACGCGCGAAACATCAAAGACAACTTACTCTCTGCTGCTGTGCCACGTCACGTCAATTTCGTATATACGCACATGCATATTATACACCTATACTCTACTGTGGGGTAATAGTGATGTTAGCGACGTTCACTGACGTGATTTTTGGCTAGCCCCGTCATTTTTCTTATGTTCTCGTAATCGTTGTCGAGAGTAGTTGGAGCCTATTTTTCTCTCTTGCGTTTCGCGCAAACGCCCCTGAACGCTGCACGCAACTGTCGCCAAATCGCCATCAGCGAAACGAGATTAGGTATAGGTACGCGTTAATATTATGTGAAAGCTGCACTGAGATAAAACAAAACTCGTCGTTGAACGCGTTCTATAATGTACCCACACACACACACACACATACACAGACACACACGCACACACACATGTGTGGGACCGAGGGAAAGGGGTTACAATCTTTTTTCAAAATGTTTTGACAATAGTATTATGTTTTTCGTATTATCCTTTATTTTAATCGACAAAATAATCAATATAGGTATCAATGTTTTACTTATATCATATATCTATGTTATATAACTATTAAGTTATTCTAGCGGTTATTTATTTTTTTTTTTTGTCATCAATCGAGTTAGATCGAAAAAATTATAAATGCACGATGCATAATGAACCGTTAATTCGAAGATACAGCCAAAGTTTTCTCCAATAAAATACCACAAATGGATTTAAATTTAAGCACATACAATTACTCCAACAATTCGTCGAGTACACGCACACACACAAACACACACACATATTACACATTCATTCGTGTATTGTGTGTTATGTATATTACGTACATAAATTCTTATAATGACATAAGCACCCACATCTCCGTTGTCCGAACGTAGCAAAAGGGACAATGAACTGTAGACGCGGCGGTAATCGCTAATATATTTAACGAAAAAATAATATTATTATTACACACATCGTATTATATACCCATTAAATCACACACACACACACACACACACACATATGATCATCGGACTAAATTGTTTTACTATAATTATAAACGAATGGTAAAATCATCACGCGCGATGTGTGCGTTTATGTTTTATTATATACATTATAAGTGTTGGTTGCCAACGAATCGTTTCAAAGTCCGTTGCTTGTATGCGGACGCTCCTTTCGTATAATCGCGTGCCAAAAAATTGAAAAACTAATTCCAATCTTTCACTCTTTGCCGCAGAAGTATTTTATATTATTATTATTATTACGGTGAGTGTTTTGTATGTGAAATACGTCCGTTATTGTCACTAATTATTATTGTTGTCGTCGAGTGTTTGTTGTTCGCTTACTATTATAGTGGAAAAATGACGTCATCAATTTATTTCTATTTTGTTTTCCTCTTCTATACGTTAAATGTTAAAATCACGCGAATTCGATTACTGTATTGAGTTCAAAGATTCGAATATCAATGTTGCATTAGTAATTGTGAATCAATTGCCACCGAATCCCATCGCTCCGCCAAGTGATTATGTAATTATCGTTTTAATAGCTCAACACGGAACACTATATATATATACGTTTATTCTTATTTGTTTTATTAAAATATACGATTTAATGTTACCTATTTCAACCGGAAATTGCTTCGTATTCCGAGAACTCACTATATTAAAATCTATAGTAATAATGCACATGTGAATAAGCATACACGTCCGATTTCACATAATTTATGATTTTCTAATATATTATTCTTACGTATAATATGAAACCGTATTAGTCTTGTTATATATTTCTGGGTTATACGATATTTTCATTTCTTTGTAAACACAATATGTGATATATTGTCCTTTGAAACGTAAAATATACTTTAAAAATTTATTCGTTTATATCACCGCGTAGCTTATGTAGGTGCGTATTTTATTATTAGTTTTATTATTCACTGAACGTTTTGCATATAATGTTAACCGACGTTTGGCCTCAGATAGGAATATCAAGTAGTTTATATACACACGCAAGAGTGTGTGTGTGTTAACCTAACCTAAGCTACACATAAATAATAATGATAAAAGTAAAACAAAAATCCGTAGAAAACAAAATGGAGAAAAAATGATAAAAATAGGAAGAACTGATCGATAGCATAGAAATAGTATGCAGTGTGTTATTTTAACTGTGCAACACAGACACTTGTTTTCTTTATACCCATACATATCCACACACTTTGTACACAAATACGAATCGTGTGATTATTTAATGAATGAGCACAAATCCCTGTGTAGTATACATGTACACATACACACGGTTCCCGATCGTTTTATTGAATTGCACCAAAAACATTGTTGTAGTTAACGATGCCAAACATTTGCTTTTGGTCGACATATGGATTGTATTAGAGGGGGTTTTTTTTATGAACATTGAACGTGAAACAGAGAACTTGGCCGGATGCCACGTAACATAATTAATTTAATACTTGACCGAAAAACACATTTAACGGTGAGTGATAAACAAATATCTCGCATTAATAAGTAATAACACTCGGGAAATCGTTTATGCCCTCGAGTAAGCTATACTTTTTAAGGCGGCTAAAGTGCACACGACGCCAATAATAATAATAATAATAATAATAATAATAATAATAATATTAACATTCCGTGAACAAGATTTAATTATGTGATGGGTTTCTCTCCTCTCCGAGACAAAGAAGTAAAAAAAAAAAAAAATGTAACACAAAGAAAACACTACCGTGTAGTACGTACGTCTATTGTAGATGCGCGTGTATTAACCTATTAGGCTATAACAACCACGATAATATGATATGACATCACGGATACTCCTCGAGTACACTCGAATCGCGGTATAATATATTGTACTTAATTAAGTAATTGCCACAGCAACACACTATTTTTCATCTCGTCCGAGATACATTTCGGCTGTGGGGCAACTGTTCATACTGCTAACAATTTTCAAACCTAAACTAGTATAATATAAGCTTAAATTCGATAATTAAAGCAAACCAATGTATACGAAAGATGGTATGTCTGTAGAACTGTCATGACTGATCAATGATCAATGCATAGTCGAAATTATGATAGCCAGTGACTTGAAATTTCCCGGGTTTGTTTGCTTCATAAAGCCTAGGCGTGCAACAAGAATGGATTTTTCGAAAATAGTATTTTTAAGTTGATGGTATTTTGAACTCTGGTTTGGATGTATAATTTTTTTCCACTTAGTGGTTACCAAGTTAAAATTTTATTCTGTGTTGACTTTATGATGATGAATGTAAAGTATCTACCAGTTAATGTTCGAATGGCCATAAAAACCAACATATTACAATTAAATAACTAATACCATAGTCTAACTTTTCCGATTTTCACGCTATTTTAATCAATAATTCGGCAAAACTTTTGAGAAATTCAAAATGTGATCTTCTCAATGCGCCAGTAATTTTCTGGTCAAAATCATGTATAAAGTCACAAAATATAAAACAAGATGATAGTATTAAGAAAGAAGTTTTCAAAATTCAAATACTAAGGAGGTCAGGAGGGTTAAAAGGATTAAAATAAAGGGTTTAGAATGTTAACATAATTTTCAGTTTGACATAAATAATTATCATGTTTTTTTGTTTTGAGATTTATCAAAAGTTAGGCCAATTTTTAAATTGAACATTTTCCTATTGGGACTGAGTTTTAACGGATAAGGTCGATAATGTGAAAAAAGTGACCAAGTAAACTCTATGAATTCAAATAGGTTTTCAAAATCCTTATCCAATAATACTTTAAAACAATAATGCCACGTCGGAAATATAATAATGGGTGGGCGTTTATACCTATATTACTTATTATAATCTATATTATCAAATCACTCCCGGTTTCTCGGTTAAACAGAAAAAAAGTACGTTTATATCACTGTGATGTTCGCGTGATAAGCATACAACGAATTAGCGTATCGTCCTATCTTCACATAACTAGCTTAGGTTTTAAATTATAAAATAATGATATTATAGTTAGATTATTTATTATCTATAAATTATTTTCATTTTTAACAGATTGTATGACACGCTTATGGGGTCGCGATAAAAAACTGCTAATTTTTTCGTTTAATGGGTCATTAAAAATTAATCGACTAATATCGGGTTGATAATTGGCGTTTAAGGGCTTGTGAAATATTTATGGATCCCTTTTAATTTTTTAGAATTAGAATTTGTTTACACGATGCACCTCATTATGTGTTTTGTCATGGTTCTATACGTTATACTGCGCGTTTGTACGTACACAATGTGTTTGCCAACAACCGTTTTTTCTGGTCATTATTAAAATGTATATAGTACGTTTTATGTTTACTATACTTCATTATTTTATTGTGATAAAACAATATAATTAATCATTATTAACTTTATTCAGAAAACTGAACGATTAACTGAATACATGAGTTTGTTTTTTTAATTGACTATTATATTTTTTATACATATAGGTATATGCAATGCAGTACAAATGACTAGATATTTAAAAATCAATCAATCAATATCAATTTATTAAGCATTATTAAATTACGAAATATTTTATCTTAACTGTATTTTAAAACAATTATACAGAATTAACCTTTAGAATGGTAATTTATATTATAAATATATATTTATACATGTATATATTATATAATTATTATATTATAAATAAACAACTTTAACTCAAAACACAAAGTGAAAGAACCTCACAAAATCGGTAGGACGAAATAATAATAAATCTGTAAACGCGTAATTGTTTAAGTCACATTTCAGCGCATCATATTATTGTATCGTGTTAGGCTGCACATACATTTTCATATAATATCCATAGTTATTATTGTATTACTAAGGAATAATTGAAAAATTAATCGTTTAAGTCGGTTGGTGCAGACGGAATCTTTTAATACAACGAATACAACGTGTTCCATACCACTCATCTAAAAACCTACCATACCAAGATCTACAGAGAGGGAGGGGTACAAGAGTCTCAGTCACAGATTCCTTTAACAAAAAAAAAAATAAATAAATAAATAAATAAATAAATAAATAAATAAATAAATAAATAAAAATAAACACAATAGTTGTACAATAAATATTACCTAATGCGAATTGAGGCACCATTGGTATATTGCATCCTATTTTTGTTACATAATGTATGTGTGTGTTTTCAACGGAAAATGACTTATTATAATGAAATGTTTGTAGATAAAAACAATAAAAAATAAATAAATATATGTATAAGTTAAATATATAAGTTCTTAATTTTTACCATCATACATTCCGTGTTCGCAGATCCCGTGATGTCGAATAACCATCAACACGGAAGTCATACACAGCAGCAACATCAATTACTGACCATTGGGGGTGGTCAGAATAACAATAACAACAACATTAACAACAATAACAACAATCACATGATGACCACGTCAACGACGACGGCGAACGTAGTGGTACCGACCCCGGGGCGAAAGAAGTCTCGGAAGGACGTGCCACTGTCGTCGTCACCGGGCCTGTTGGTCAGCTCATCTTCCGGTTCGCCTGCAGGACAACAGGCAGGTGAGAGCGACGGCGGTCATTCATCTGACGGCTGTAGTGACCGGAAGCGGAAGAAAGCGCGGACCACATTCACGGGCAGGCAGATATTCGAGTTGGAGAAGCAGTTCGAGTTGAAAAAGTACCTGTCGTCGTCTGAACGGTCGGAGATGGCCAAACTATTGAACGTCACCGAAACACAGGTAAGAAACTAAAAAAAAACACAATGGTCATTATTATCATAAGTATCATATCCTCTTGAAGTTTAAATGTAAGTTTAGAACTAGATTTTTGTTTTTTTCTTATGGGTATAAGATATTACAATGCTCACACAATAAAGTTATGGCAGAATTGTTTAAAATATTAAATTGTTTTCTGTAACAATCTTAATAATAATGGGATCGATCTGATACCTATATTATTATTGTTATTATTATTATTATTATTATTATTATTATTTTTATTATTATTATTATCTTGTGGCATATCATGTATAATTTTCGAGTTATCATAGTTGTGTATTAAAAACTAACAAAAATAAAGTAATCGCAGGCCGCTGTCTATTTTTTTATTTTTTTGCAATATAGTGTTTACGGTTTTACCCCGAACCTTACAATATTCTAAATGTCTGAATGTGATTGCGGATTCGCTTAATAATTTTGGTTTGAATCCTCCATTAACGGTGAGATGTCATTGTAAATGTATAGTCTGTTTGGTTATCCGCGAAACGTCGTCGTTTCTGGATTCATTGAATGGAACGTTCTTTTATTTTTTTTTATTAGATAGCCGTGAGTTCAATTTAAGTGTTCTGCAAGTCTGGTGACGTACAACATCTGTTCACGTTTATTCGTATCAACTGACTTATTACCTCAATTACAGCTGGTGTACCCACCTATGATTTCACGGTTCAATGTGAAGCGCACGCTTTGTTTCCCCATTACCAATCCGTATAAATATTATTTTTTTTTTTTTTTATAATATTCCTCTACAAAATACTTGTTTAATACACCGGTATAATGTTTGTTATACATATTTACTATACATTATAACCGCTGTTTAACAAAGCATATTGTTTAGTCGACTGTATTTCGTTATAGGTATAACCTAACCTAACCATAGCGACTAATTACGCAACAAACGGCGGCGTAAACCATTTAGATAATATGGTTAACTTATTAATTATCAGATTATTGTTTTTAATCGTGTTTACCATTTACTCAACGTTATGGTTTAAGAAGCGTTATAAATTAAAATCAAGTATAGGGACGATTTGATTGGGACAAATGCCCTCGCTGCCAACTCCCCGGATCCAGCCACTGCCGTAAAACCATTATGCGCTGTGCGCGCGCCTATCTACCTTTACATATTATTATAAGTACTATGTTATTATTATAGTGCGCGCGTCGTCGCCGTCGTCGCGGTTACAGGTCACGAAACTCGCCCATAAATCTTCATTACCGCCGCCGCCGTCGCTCTCGTTATTATTATTATTATTATTATTATTATTATTATCGTCGTCGTTGTTATTCTCGTCGGTCGTGTCGTGTAGGCGTTATCGAAAATCGTTTTGTTTTCAAAGCCATAAATAAATAAATAATAATAAATAAACACGGCGGCTGCATACGCATATTATATTATATTTATAGGTATATTATATTGTATACATAGCGACGCGCCATAATTCAGTAGCACGCTACACGGCGACTTTTCTCGAATGTACAGATGTTATGTTATATTATTATATACGGTTTATTACAGGTTCTGTGGTTGCTCTCGGTTTTCACACGAATTAGATTTCGCAACGAATCGTTCTCTTAAATCACCGGTGTCCACTAGGTTTTTGGAAAGGACCAAATACCATTTTTAAAAACTGTTGACAGGTTGCAATATTACTGAATCAATTTGAATCTGCACAATATTCGCTTCGAAAAATACTGTCTGTTAGGCGCGAATCTTACTTCTGGTCTAAGGATTCCTAGTGCCTTTATTTTTGTTACATATTTATGATAATAATTAAATGATAGAAAAATTTATAAAATGTAATTATAATTTTAATTTTACAAATAATCATAAATTATAGTGTTTATAAATATTATATTTATTTCAATATTAAATTGATATCGATTATTTCAAAATCTAAAAATTTATTTTTTTTGGAAACTCAACTTTTTGTTTGTTAATAAATTATTTGATTTTTCTGCAACGAGAGGAAAAACATTGTTCAAAGACTTGACCTTTGCTTAACTATCTTACTTCAGTATGATACGTAATATCACCCATGAAAATTAAGTTTGGAATGTTATGACGACTGTAACACGATTGCGCTCATTCTATTTTTTTATACAAATATAACGAACAATACGATTGCGTTCCATGATAATAATATAGGTGTTTTCACTTTAAGAATTTTCTCCCAAATTTTATATGCTTAGCACTGCCGACAAATTCAAATTATCAGCTCGGCGAAAAATTGTTTCAGGTTTGGGACTGACAAATATAATATACAATATTCAAAAATATTAATTTTGTTATTCAACTGTTTCAGGCTTAACATTTATAAAAATAAACACATTGCGTATTTAAAATATTAATTTTGTTTTTGAATTTCAATTTCGACACAAATTCTTGATCCCACTACTACCCAATATTCTAGTACAGATTATAGATATTTCATTGCATTCTAATTATCTCAAGTTCGCATTGTAAATTTCAATTTTCCTTCTTATTTATTATGTATTAATATTTTTAAATGTTTTGCAAGCAAAAATGTTAAAACGGGCGCAATCATACTAATTTTAAGAGCGCAACCATGTTGTGTTTTTCTTAGTAAAAAAAATGGGTGCAAACGTGTTGCACCGAACGATTTTAATTGTTTTCTTCGTGATAATGTTAAAATCATTTTTAACTTACATGTAAAGTTTTCCTAGTGTGTTAGGTACTTATATTATAATGGAAATTAATTGATTTTAGTTTTTCAGTTTTACTCCTAGTGAGATAGAAACAAACCATAAGTATATTATAATATACATTTATTAAATGTACATAAATAAAGTAAGTTACGTCGGATTTGTGAGTATATACGTAATTCAGTTTTAGAACGGGCCACAGGTTGTGTAGTGATGGGGACCGCTGTCTTAGATGCAGCAGTAATACGCCCTCAATATAACTCCAATGCCCGCATTTAGATTTTCTCACACTATTAAGTGTCGGTAATGATATTCTTTTCGTATTATTATAATACCGTTTGAAATAAGAAAAAATTTAAAATAAATTAAACGTTAAAAAATGACTAATTGCTTGGCACCACGCCAATCAAATATCACCCACACAGTGCTTGCACACACACACACACACACACACACACACACACACACACACATATATATATATATATATATATATGTATATAAATATGCTAGTATATAATAATAACCTTATGTAATAACACGAGTGAGTTTTTTTTTGTGAAGTACCACCAATTTGTTATTAAACCTATATGACTATAATATATACTCGTATGCTGGCAAAAAATTATGGCCGTAATGGGTATGAAAATAATATTTGAACTATAATAAAATTGTCTGTTCAATGTTAGGTATACTGATCTGTGCGTGTATTATTACTTATTACTTATTTACTCTTTCGATATTATTGTCGTTGTAGTAAGACCTAACATCATAAATACGTTTTATGTATATAGTGTTAAATACACAAAGTTTTAAAAGCGTTATCGAAGAGAAAAGGTTTTTTTTTTGTTCCAGGATGAAATAAAATAAAAACAAATAATGTATTTTGCTCTTATACAAGTTTTTTAGACTGCGTCAAAAACGCGGCTATGGACATCGCGTACAATGTAACAATATAGGCTGTGTTAAGAATAGTGTACCAAATTACCGATTAAGAAAAAATATTCTTTAGCAATATACGTGTATAGTCGAGGGCAGTGGCGTATATAAAAATTGTTTTTCTTACGAACGCATCTAGTCACATTAACAATATTATATTGTACCCATACAATAAGTTGAGAGTATCAAATTGTCTATTAATAAGTATTAGTGGCTACAAATACAGTTCAAAAAAGCTTCAAAGTTTAGATATGGTAGCACATTTTTAATTTTGTTGGTGCTAAAGTCTACAAAAAGTTATGTATTATATTTTTGAGTCAAATCAGTTCAGAGTCTAGATTTGTATATCATAAGGTATAATATGACGCTACAACTGCATTTATTATGTCCGTTTATACAAACGTACAACAGCAAATTTGCGTTCGGTAATTCAAGTGCATTATTGTTAGCTTTAATATTACAGTAAACTTACCCATTGTCGAACTCAAAGGGAAGAACATTATTTGTGTCTTTCTTTCGGATTTTTATGATACTTTAATTTATAAGCGAGGTAGAAGCTTTTTAAAATTGTAATATTTTACATTCTCATAACTCGCTTGTATATATCAAAATATCGTGAAAACCAATGAGAAGAAATAGATAATGTTTTTGAGTTCAATAATAGGTAAGTTTACTCTAATATTAATTCTAACAATACTACACTTGAACAACTGAACGCAAATTTGCTTTAAATCAGAATTATTTGTGATGTATAAAAACAAAAAACAGGACTTGAAAGACCTAAAATGTTATCACCTGAAATATCACTATAGGCCATGGCCCTGACTTCCCCTTCCTTATATACGCCACTGGTCGAGGGAGGTATCGGGTAAAGAAAAAGAAAAAAGTATACGGTTTTTGACTTTCAGGCTTTTCTGATGAATTCTTATAGCAATGAAATCGACTGTGAATGTAGAAAACTACGAGAAATACTACAGCTTAAGTGTATTTATAAGTATATTTATATATACAGCTATATATATGTTTTTATTTCGCGTTCAATTTTTGAAACGCACAAACAAAGCAAATAATATAAATAATATTATGGCCGAATAAAACTAATCCGTTCTGTTGTAAATGTACGTGCGGTTTGGTAGAAAGACAAACAAATGAATAATGTAGACCGATTTGGCGATCGATTTTTGGCGTATATTAGTGTGTGTGTGTGTGTGTGTGTGTGTGTGTGTGTGTGTGTGTGTGTGTACACTGTACTTCGACGTTTCAAGTAGATGTACACCGCCTGCTATATAATCTATCTGTACACCGTTAACTTAAGTGTAAACCTACCAATATTGTAATACATGTGTCGCAACCGCGCGATGATATTTAAAAACGAGGTCGGTCCAACGACGGTTTGTGGTTATAAACGTTATCGCGATTTTAATATTATTACAACTATTATTACGATACGTGCACGCACGCATACACACGCGCACACACACACACACACACACATTAATACATTATAATAATATACTGTATATAATGTGTTCACATGCACACCAGTCACGTATTTTGACGTTTTTTTTTTTTTTTTTTCATTGCACCGGAATCGTCATCGGAACTCCTCTGTCGTGAACTCTCCGACGACGCTCGTTTAAAAGAATCGTATATAGGTACCTACGTAGAGTATATTATAGTATGTATACGCTGTATACGCACGTTGTTACCGCTGAAGTCTTGTTTGTCTCTCGTTTGTCTATTTCTGGCGATGGATGCCACCGTCTTCGTCGTCGTGTGTCACGCGATCCTGTTAAATCGGTTTCGGATATCACGTCTTGCACACAATATTTTTATATATACCCCCACCACACACGCACGGACAAGACGTTTAATGTGTGTGCGACCATGCGCTTCACTTGCACGTATACATACATATATATATATGTACACCACACCTTTGAAATATTTTCTCGTACTGTAAAAAATATGCATCACATGTATATATATATATACATATATATACGAACACTACGCGCACACATTGGAGCGATATATCTCTCCAAGTGCGTCTCCAATGTGTTTAACTACTGTTTAAACTCACACACACGGCGCGATTATTGCTATACTCTCGGGCCAAAGCAAACACGACGATTTTCAACAGATTTATCTTTAGACCGTCGCCGGTTGCATATGTATATGCTGTATATACACGTCTCTGCAGAGCAACATTATAATATGTATATGTATATAATATTCAACGGCCATTTCGACAAATATAAGTATATATATATATACTCTTGAAGAGAGTTTTTATTTGGAGTTGTACCGTTGACGCGTTGACAGATTTCTTAAATGCGTTGTACCTATTATCATTGCACGTAGGTATAATGTTTCATCATGGCACGCACTAGTTGAAATTAACCATACCTTATATTATAATATAAACTTAAATAAAACAATGCTTGTATATGCAATACAATTATATATTATGCATAAGAAATAGTGGCTGTGCGGGATTTTATATGTATTGAAATAATAATGACTTCGTTGAGCTTATTGTTGTTCAGTTCACACCGATAGTTTGAAGGACGTGCGGTCTATTTCAGTAGGTATCTTACTCTATTATGGCACTTGGCGTCACTAATTTTTTTTAAATTTCAAACATCAATGTTTAATGTATCAAACTTTCATCCTATCCATAACAATGGCCATAGTGTTCGTACTCGATTTATCGAATTTTGCATTAAACATCGCTAGTTTAATAATGCACGATGATAATAAGTATAAATTGCGGTTTTACATTTATAACTATTTTCGTGATGCACTTAGTGACTAGTGTTTACTGTACACGGATATAATATACGTTACGCTTTGTTCACAACGTTTTTACGTACACGTTATATCATGTTCGTGTATGTCAATATATAAGGTTGTAGAAACAAAATTCGTATTTAAATCAATTTAAAAATAATATTCCGTGCAAAATGACAAGAAATTCGTATTCGGTTGTATATACGTCGCGTTGCACGTTCGTCTATTAAAAATAATTTATATTCATCGAATGTATAAACAACAATGATTTTCGTCTCGATTCGGCTTATGTCAGGGTGACCTAAATATGCGTGTATGACTAAAAGTTAAATTTGTATTTACATAATATTATGTCAGAGAAACGTGTTGAGCACTTCGCTTTACTTGACACAATTAGTATTAGACGAATCGTTGATGGATATATTATGAGCAGAATAAAAATGCATTCCGAAAATACCTAGTAATTAAAATATTGTTTTTATGCGCAGTACGCAGTATCATACATTATATCCTTTAAACATCAAAAATATTATTATGGCAGATTAGTTTTATACCTTACTTTATTATCGATAGTTGGTTCGCTCTTATTATTATCTAAAATTATATACCAAATAATTCGTGGGTGTTCTATAAAAACGTACTATTATCATAAACTTCTTTTAAATTTCATGCGAGATCTAAAACAAATAATTTTAAGGAGTCTTATATTTTCTTTTATCGATTCCGGGATTTCCACGTATAACATTTTATTTGGTAAATGATAAGTCGAAAAATTGCAATACGACTTTAAAGACATTTTTCATTACCTTTAAATATCAAACTCAATCACAAAATATTTTAATTTTACATATATATATATATATATATATATATATATATTATATATGTTATTATAAATTACATAGAACTTATTTGTACAGTTTGATGTATATTAATATTTATACAACGTTTACAGACAGATTTGATTCGAGTTTTTAAATTGTGTTTGTTTAATGTATCAAGCTTTGAGTTACTAAGTTACTCTCAATTGTTGGTCTACTAGTGCAATAAGAATCATTAGCCTTTAAGCTAAAATATCTCTAAAATCCTTCTATTTTTTTCAAATAAAAATATTGTACTATTATTAAGAGTAAAAGTTGTATTCTCTCGGAAAAAAAGTTCAAATACTGTTTGGTATGTTTTAAAATCGTATCCAAGGAAAAGTTTACCGCAGCTTTCATCGAGCTCGTCCTAAATAAGTACTCAAAAATATATAAAACAAATAATATCACAACCAATTTAATGGGGGGGAAAAAAACGGTTTGACGATTATTATTTTCCCGTTTTTATGATCATCATTTATAACTGCCAAATAAAAAATAAAAAATAGTATCAACAGAACATGCATATACAAACATGTGGATAATTATTCATTACATACGAGTGTCATCACATAAAAATGTATATTTTAAGACATCAATTTCACACTAATTTGTCGCCATTTTTTTTTTTGACTGCTTTTAGAGTTGTAAATAATTGTAGCGTGTAAAAATCGTGCCTTTGATCAAGTTCCACTTGTTGGAAATAACGTGACAACGAAAAATAAAATTTTCAAAACCAATTCCGGACAATATAACTACACAACGAATATAACAACGAATACAACGAATATAACTACACAGTGAACAGATTGCAACTGTGAGAGCTGTATTTTGAACATTTTTCGAAGTCGTTGATGTTATTTTTGCTCAGTGACCGATTTATGAACCAATATCATTACGATTCATTTCGCGACGTCCCTGAATAATCATTACTGCGCCGCCGTATAGCGTATAGTGTGCGTTTGCATAATTAAACGTTAATTTTATTATTTTGCGATTTCTGCGGCTCCTCTGACGTCAGCATGCACCGTCGTCGTGCACATAATAATATTTTATAATAATATATTATTTTATTGGTATTATAAGTTATATATTATGTATATCTGTATAATGTAGCAAAACAAATAATCATACTCGACTATATATCGCACAAATGCTGTGAACGCGGTGATCAGCTATTCATTTTCAACACCGTTGCGTAAACGGTTAGCTTGACGTCACATTCAATAGTAGCATGTACAGTAAAATACAATAGATGTAAATATATACATACCATATAGAACAGTATAATGTAGTGATGAACGTTTCACGAGGCGTATAACATATTTTACCGTATTGTATGTTTATTTCGGTTGATTGATTGGACTCAGATTCAAGACCGGTTCGCTTATTATATGAATAACCTTTTGCTGCGGTGATTGGTACACTATTATTAACTTTTGATGTATAAATTGTACACTATGTGGATTAAGACGACATAATATTATAATGTACGTGCTTATATAATTTCTAAGCCATTAAACACAATACATAAATAATTTTATCATAATTATTTTATCAAAATAAACAGAAGCACTTGCTGGACAAACATTTATTAGTTGTTTTTTTTTTTTTTTTTTAAAGTTTTTTAATCATTTGACAAAACGATTAAGAAAATAAAAGCCTTGACTTTTTTAAAATACTATTTGTGATTAAATACCAATGAGATCTAATAAAAAATTATACATTCATTTTAATTTACATAATAGATATAAGATACCTATTAATAAGCGTAATAAACATTATTATTCGATAAATATTATTCAATGCAAAAACTTTATGAATAGCTGCACTGAGCTTAATATATAGTACAGCGGAGTTCAGGTCCCAAATTTGGTGCAATAGTGTGCACGTAAATAAAGTAAATACGCAACTAAACAGTGTTATGAGAACAATTAGTGGAACTATAAAATCTACACCACTTCAATGGCTACCGGTACTGGCAAACATTAAACCTCCGAACATCCGAAGAAAAGAAGCACTTGTAAAAACTGTTCAGAAAGCTGAAGACCTAAAACGATCACTGCTATATCAGATAATAATCCAAATTCCGAGAAAAAGATTACAATCTAGGAGTCCACCTGTTGAAACTGCCAGGAAACTGATCAGTTCAAGATACAATAGTGCTGAAGATTGACGTAATGAGTGGGCTAACTTCTCTGCATCAAATCAGAAACTAATAGCTGACCCTAATGAAGGAGTCCTAGTGATGAATCTCCCTCGAAGCATCTGGTCTACACTAAACAGACTTCGAACAGGCCATGGCCGATGCGGCGCTCTTCTACACAAATGGGGGTTCCTAGACAACCCAGTCTGTGACTGTGGCAACGGAGATCAAACCATAAAATACATTGTGAAGGAGTGCCAGGGAAGAAAATTCAACCAAGGGTTTGAAGGCATACATGCGATAACCCCGGAAGCAATTAATTGGATTTCAAATCTCGATATAAGCCTATAAATATCTTAAGGACACTTATATCCTATCTATGCGATTCTCTTACTTCCATTACTTTTGATTACTTTTGATTATGATTCTATTTAAGTTTGTAATTTATTTGTAATTTTATGATTTGTTATGATATTGTTTAAAAAAGTTGATTTGTGTAAAGCCATACGAAATAAATAAAAAAATTCGATAAACACATGCATAAATATGTTATACGGCTACGCTTAGAATCCAAGCTGACGATTGAATCATTTAAATAATAATTGATTACTACCTATTGAAATTGTTGCAATCTTATAATACAATATATATATAAAATGTACTAAACAATGTTTTACAACAGTGTAGTATAATGTATATTATCATGTAATTAGTGTCGTTGTTTTTTTATTTTTGATAACCGTCAAAACATTTGGAAAGTCTGAGCCTTCGTGATCATTACGTTCAACGCGTGTGAAATGTATAAACATTATTTTTTTATTACCATCTTTTCGCTCATTCGATAATGCGTCTAATAATAACAATAATCATACTATGTACATCACACGCAGTAGGTTATGTCACGACGACGACGTATAAACGTACGAATTATACGGACGACGGACGTTTTCCGGAACATGTGTTCTTTATTTATTTATTTAATTTTCGTTATTTCGCCGACGTAATCAACTCCATTCCGCTCTCTCTTTCTCTCACCCTTGGACGATTACATTTAATTGTTATTTTTGGCACGTTAACCGCGCGCGCGAAACTACGAGTAAACATTTTCGAGTCAAGAAGAAACACAACACGCACGCACACACATGCGTATATTTGTATATGTATATACATGTATTACTGTATTACCTGTTGCCAGACCCTTTTTGCCTGTCGTCTCTGTGCCTCCGTAACCGCATAATATTCAGAACATGCACTTTTATTGCGAATAGAAAACCATCCAAATTTAAAATCGAAAATACCCGCATTGAAGTATGAAATCGAACGCACCGGGAAAAAACGCATCCTTGTAAGTTGGGAAAATAAAACGGGAGAAAAAAAAAAACAAAAAATAAACTGTGACATTTTATACGGTGAACGACGTGTTTTTAACGAGCACCACCGCGTGTTGTCGTTCGTGTCAGGCGCGATTGTGTGGCGACCGTATCCTTTAAATTAAAAATAATGTCTCTTCTCTCTGTCACAGCACGAAGAGTTTTTTTCGCGTAGCATTTAACACTTTAAAATAATTAATACACATTATTTTATAACATACAATTAACGTATATGTGTGTATATGAGTTTTCGTGAAATCACTACAATAATTCAGTATTAATTATACTATTATGTAAAAATATTATATAAAAAAATCTATATTATGTAAAAAAAAAAAAAACAAACCAAATGGTTGTCTTCTTATTGGGCCGGGTTGCCGGGGCTTTGTTGTTGGGTTAAAAATTGCTTTTAATGGATATTGAAATATATTATGTTTTATCATTATTGTAAAACACGACAAAATTATTCGACATTTCGCACATACTTGTAAGATTATAAAGATGTAAATATGTGAAAATTGTCCAGATGGATGATAACCGAACAATATTTGGTAAGGCGTACTAATGAAATAAATATAGTGTAATATTATATATAAATAATATTAAATAGTATAAACAATATTATAATATATAAGTTATCAACGTATGTATATCGGTGTATAAACTATAAATAATATAATAATATACACACAGCACCGCGACTCGTGTCCATATATTTAACATCGTGTATACGTATATTACATTAATATATCGTTTGGTCGCGATTTAAATTTTTATTTCATTGCGTTCGATAAATGTTCCAATAGAATTTCACAATCGGCCGGTGAAATATTTTCGTTGTTTAACACAATAACTTTGGTTCGCACAGAATACTGCGAATTGCAAAATACTTTTAATATTTCACCATCATGCTTGTGCGTACGTGACGCTACATTTCATGCGTGTGCTTGTGGCTGATGACGTTTTACTTTCAAAACTGTTCGGTCAATATTCTAATCTCAGAATACGCGAACGCAATCACAAAAAGGATTTCCTTTTCTATATCACATTATATCAATCTACTGTGAATATAATACATGGTATTATAAATTTATAATATTATGACGTGTTCGTTTCATTAGATACGTATATAAAGTTTTTTTTTTTTCATAATTATCTATTATTAACCATTACGAGTAAGCATTGCACTGAATAAAAATGTTGTAAAATATATTATAATTCATTTCTACCGTTTGTGGCACATCTATTTAACACTATAGAAGAACGCATGTTTTAACCGTCGAAAACTTCATATCGAGTGTAATAACTCACTCGCAAATGTATATACTGCATTCGTGTATAATATTATGTATATATACCACTAAATATATACTTGTATTAATTCGGCTTAACCATGATGTATTTGCTGTTAATCGTGCTGGCAAGTCACGACAATGGAAAACTTATAATATTATTGGCTTATTTCCAAACGAAAGTGACGACTCGTGTACGAATTGATTTATCTACTCTCGTTATTTTCGCTCATAAACCTGTATATATATAGTGTTTTTGCCGTCGAAATTTTTCCCTAAAAATACAAATGTATGTGTAAATATTACATTGCCTCGATTTCCGACTTGTGTCGTGGAAGGCACAAACAATTAAAGAAAAAATAAAAAAAAAATAGTGTTATTCCGAATTCGTAAATCAGAAAAAAAATCTCTCGAAGTGGTTAGAATTCGTATTATAGTGTTGTATATTTTCTAATTGGGAAATAACGACGACGACTACGATGAATTTCATGTACAATATATACGCTGCTGCGGTGACTGCGGAAACGCGTTTTAATTGGCCTCGCGAGAACATCTGCGTAGGGGGGCCTCTCGCGTCGTTCGTTTAAAATAGGCACTCGACTTTATATTTTCCCCCCTTCCATTCAACCTCGACAAACGGGCAAAGGATTCTGATCCGATTTCCAAACGTCATTAAAAGGTAATAGCCTCTGAGCGCAATATCGTCACGTTAACGCGGGTGGCGTACATACATGTAGTCTGCAGTGTGTGGTGTGTGTGTGTACGTGTGTGTGTGTGTGTGTGTGTGTGTGTGTGTGTGTGTGTGTATGTCAGCGTGCGTGTGTGCGTGTACGTGTGTGTGTAAGTCAACGTGCATGTGTGTATGTGTGTGTGTTTGGACACTTGCCAAAGGCAACGGATGTTTACCACCCCTCCGCCATCGCTGTAGACTGCGAACGACTAATTTTACAGTCGAAATACCCGGTGATGGTGTACGACGGGCTACACAGCTACAAGAGGGGTAGTTAAATTCCCGCATGTTATTTGCGTTGGCACCAACGAACGGTTCTCTGGGCCGTGTGATAGTCGACGAACGACGGCGACACAACAATATTATATATTTACAATACGCGTTGGTAATTTTTCATTTTTTAATAGGCTTTTTGGGAATACGGGATACCCGCATACTATATATATATATATATATATATACAGTCCACACAAATTACGTACGTGTACGCGAGTGTACGCGTGCACAGCATGTTAGTATGCGCAGTATGTTTATAATTAACGCATTTTTTTTTTTTTATATATATATATATAAACATTATAGTATATCCAGTATGCACCTATACTGGCAACAGAGATAATATGTACAATCCTTATCCTTATATTATATATATATAAAATAACAGACCTTTTTTTTATAGTGGATGGTTATGCAAACGTGCTGTTTTAACTATGACAAATAATCGAGCTGATGCAAAAACTAAACTCCCAAATAATTTAAAATTGTGGATTTGATAGAATGGAAATTGATTACTTTTCTATCGATACAGTAGTTGATCGTGAAGAATCGGTACATTTCCTACCGAGTTTTTAAAATCAGAAATACCATCTGATATGCCTCAACATAAAATATCAATAAAGGTTGAAATTCCAATTATATTATTAAAAAAGAACCGGATGGGCCTCGCTCTACTGTACAGTAGGGGGTGGAGTGGACCTCGTTCATAAGATAGGTCATTACAATGGATTTTTTTAAATTTGAATGCAATGATAGGTATCATTCTCGTATGAATAACGATTCTGAACCGAGATGATATGTTAGTCCAGAATAGGTATATTACATAATGTATTATGTTATACTTAATATTAAATATTATATCAATATTTGCTTTTCAAACGCCTATAAAAAATAAATGTACCAATGGGTTTGAATATTTTTGAAATGACACTAACAACTTATGTGGAACCTTCTATTAAATTTTCATGTATTTTGTACCAGCCAGATTTTATTTATCAAAAACTATATGATTTTTGATTAGCCCAAGTACCATCTACATTCACTTTCCTTTCAGGAAAGTTGCTGTTTAAGGAAATCGAAACATTTTTACTGCCCTAAAACGTGGCAACAGACACAAAAAGAAAAAAAAAACACACATCATTGTAAAACCAATAGATTCCATTACTCCGTTCAGAATCTAAAATTTGAATTGTCCTAGATTATGTAGTGACTAATGAGACTCGACTTCGTATCACGTATCTCACAAAAATGTAATCGAAGCTGAAATTTTGACAGGATGTTCTAAAGGAAAAAAAAATTGTTTACCGAAAATTCGATTATACTCCAACGGTTTTCCAGTTCAATTCTATAGAATTCAGTTTCTAATGAATGTTTGTTTTACAATGACAATAATAAAGCACAATGTCAGACATTAACCCGTTATGGAGAAGATTTGGAAGATAACAGTTTTTCATAAGAACAATTGCATGCAGCATTTTCTAAAGTTGAGAGACCTGACCATTTATACGTTTATGCACTATATAAAAAAAAACTCTGTATGTGGTATGCCAAAAGGTTTGGAATTAAGTTGTAAATACTATAAATTAAGTTGAATCATAGAAATTATTATATATTACACGGTTATTTTTTCATAATGTAATAATATGTGATCCGTCAAAATCAATAACAGGAATAAAAGATGTTACTGGGGTAAATATGGAAAAAATATCCCTAGCTAGAACCGCTGAACCTACAGTTAAGAAGTCTGGTTAGAAGGAAATTTAGGCTTACTAATAATTATATCTAGGCTTTAAAAAAATGTAATATGTTAAAAACCATATAATTTCCATATTATTAAAAACTATGTCCCGGCCAAAACTGGTCCGTGTAAAACTGGGTTATTCAGCTAGTATAATATAAATGAAACGAAATTCCAGAAATATGTGCATCACATGCATGGTACATATAATATAGTATATTACGTCTCTGCGCGATGTACAATCGGCGATATTACAATCGGCTATCATTGCTTTTCAAATGGCGAAAAATGCATGTGTAATATGCGCCTGTAATTATTATTAATTAAATATTCTGATTATTTTATTTTTTTTTTCAATATTTTGTTTTTTGTAATTATAATAAGTTTAAAGCGCTTACTGCGTCGTTTCAACAATTCGACTATACATTAATTTAAATACCGACGACGCGTAACCTAATCGTCGCTACGGTGGAATGGGATTTAGTGAGGGAATATTATTGCGAATGGCTTCAATTAATTTAGCCCCTTCGTCCTGCACAGCTATATACGACGGACGATGTTTCGTGTACGCGGCGGAGCAGTCGTTTCGTATATTATTATTATCATAATTATTATATACATTCAATAGTCATGCATATATGAATATCCTTGCTGCTGCAGAATTCTCCGACATCGCTACCACGAAACTGCTTTTAAACTCCGTCTCGTGGGCCAATTAATTAATTAACTAAACGATGTTTGCGGCCGTTGATAGAAGTGATGAACTTGGCAGACCATTATTTAAAATACTATTTTCACGCGTACGTGATATACAAAAATATGACTTGTATTTTATTGTATTTTTTAAAGCCATACGGAGATAATTTTATCCTGTGCGCGACCGTAGCGTGTGTTTTTATTATTATTATTTATTTAATAAACGCCCTAACAATGTAATTTAATAAACAATTATAAATAATTAAAATTATTTTAATAAATAATTTTCAGAATGTTATCGAGTGATTTTGCGTTGAACCATAATAATAATATATATATACATAAATACATCTCGTAATATTTTGAGTTCCGGATGATATGAAATTCATTACATATATGGCTCATGGGTTAAACGCGTTATTTTTTGTAAGTCACAATAGCAGTTAAAATACAATCACAGTATATAATCTATACAATTGCATAACATTTTATGTATATCTATATCCCTACCTACTATACCTATCTATTATAAAATCAAATTATTGCAATGCTACAATTCTTATAACTTTTCTTTGATGCAATATCATTTGTTCTTGAAAAAACCGAGTACTTTTATCCGTAAGAATGAATATTATATAAAATTACTTTCCGTTCTTGCTTCCTTATTAAGTCTAGTTGAAGTCGGTGTTTGTGTAGTGTTTTATTTATTTATTTTTTAACAGAGCGTCCACGTTATACAATAGTTTACATTCTGAATTAGGTATACCATTATTTTTCTTTTAAGTTTTTTTTTTCTAATTATTTTAATTTTAATGAGGAATTACTATTTTTCTGTAGTATACTAAAGTTGTGTATTATCTTATTCTGTATACATAGTTTTTGCTGTAATATTTTTAATTCATTTTATTGACAATTAGCATCATTGCCATTCTATAATATGATTTTAATTTAATTTTTATTATATCATTCTTCTTTTGCTGTTATTATTTTGATAATTTTGGTACTTTACATTTGAAATACCATTAAATATAATATATAAAATAGTAGTACATTTATAAATAATATTTATATTTTTATTAACTTGCCCTTTGGAATCATTGCATTATTAAAATTTCGCATTCTTTTTTTTTAAGATCGTAATCGACCCATCAATTGTTTCTTTCTCATAGAATCCTATCAAATTGGCCTGTTTTAGTCTACTTGACTTTACGACTTGATTTATTATTTTTTCATACGACCTTTGAATTTTGAACGATTTGAACACATATTTTATTTGGTATTAACTTTGGGAGTAACTTATTGATGGTTCAGGGGAAAAACAAAAAAAATCACTTAGATTTTCGCACCCGTAATTATAATTATAATTATGTAAGACACTATTAACAATATATCTAGGTATACTATTCTATCGTTGGTCAATAATTTAATCCAAGTCCTTCAAAAATTATCCGTGTAAGATAGGTATAAATAGCTAAACTATATATGTAATATGATTCGTGTACCTAATGCAACAAGAATTTCTTATAAATATGTTAAACTGATGAAAAATAATAATTATTATAAATTTGTCTTATCGGCAACTAGGTTTAATCATTGGTACTTAATGTGAGTCCCATTTTCCAAAATGTTAATTTATAAATTAAATCCTATTACTTATCTTAGTAAATAATACGTATTGCTAGTTGTTTTTTTTTTTATTATTACGTCTTTTTACGTATAGACTTTATTACATAAGTATAATAAGTATGTTTGAATTTAATAGTGTATTTTATTTATTAAAGTATTTGTTACATTTTTCAGTATCAACAATTAATCAATTTTTACCATATATTTTTTTACAATGATTTTTAGCTTACTATTTATTATGACGAATTACGATGCTTATCCACATGTATATACTTATTTCTGTGAATACGAGGAATTGGCATCAAAAGTAATATTTAGAAAACGTTTCGGAAAAAACACAAAATATAAAATCACTGAAAATTCAATAATGAGCATTCATTATTTAACTATTCAATATGTCTACATTATATGCATAAATTCATTATAATATACCACCATTTATAGGGCAATTCTTTAAACTTGTTATTTTTTAAATAAAGTACATACTTATATTATGTACATATAATAAGTCTTTACATTTTATTCGACTAACGTAGAAGATAAATTGTGCACTGGTATTAAAACATAGGTAAGGTTCATCATATTGGAATATTTTCCATGAGTTCAAGTATTATTTAAATATTATATACTGTGTTCCGCCTATATTAATTTGATAACACACGTCACGAGTCACGAATTTATCTCATCAAACTGAATCAATGTTGACACGTATTCGTATAATATTATAGCTTTTGCGAAAATCTGTTCATAATTATAAAATATAAATGTAAAATAGTTATCGCACAACACAGTCGAATAATTATTGTTATAAGTACTATATTCAACTACTCGGTAGTCAGTATATCTACATAATATATGGAATGAGTTGCACGTCGTTGACGTGGTTTATATTCAACATTCGCACATAACGAACGGAATAAACACACTCATTAGTCATTCTAAATTATAATACCGGTTTACATTATACATGTATATTGTATACATTATTAGTTATTACGATTACGGTTTATCAATGGCGCACCTGATTTATTGAATTATAATAACCACACGCAGACCCCCCAGTTACGAGACCTCTGCTGCAGACTGTTGTGCACGGTATACGCATAATTATTTCCTAAAAAAAAAAAAAAAAACGGATCACGTGATTGCCTTTCCTGAATAATTGTTATCATTATTTTCAAAACCGAGAACGTGATTATCGAACGAATTTTATTTTAACGCCATTTACGTTTATTGTTTATCGTTTATGAAATCAATGTAAATCCGCCTCGGCAAGTTATAGGTACAACATGTATAATGTAACGAACAAAATAATAATATAATATGTATCATATTTAGCGGCGTTAGTGGCGATACGACGAATTAGAACAATGGAAAAAAAAAGAAAAAAAAATGTCAAATCGACGATTTATCACATCACCGTCATATTACAAAGCTTAAATGTTCTCTCCCCTCGACTGCACGCAAATAAACACACACGCATGAACCGTTCACCCCTCCACCGTCTTTCTTTTTATAGGTAAACTACAAAAACAGTCACTGCAGTGATCAATCGGTTGGAAAAAAAACCTTGTAAAAATGATGTTGTACCGTTGTATAAAATCTAATAATTATAATATATTATGTAGGTACTAAATAAAACTGTTGGCAAAGGATAATAAAGAAATTGTTTTGAAAGGAATCGATTTTTTATTTTTTTTTTTTTTAACGTTGTTGTTTTGTTCAAATTCTCGATTTGCCCGCACGCTCTAACCCTTTTCATCTCCATCCACATTACGTTTATGACCAATTAACGCCTACTAACATCGTTGTAAACAACCCTATTTTTTTTAATTTTTTTTTTTTTTAATCCCGGCCGGACTATTGCATACATGGCGGTAGTTTTTAATTGTTTAATATCATAAATAATTTGTATTTTACACATAATATATTTAACGTATGTGTGTGTACGTGTGTCTGTACCATTATTGTGTTCATCATACCATGTTCAGTTGTATATAATATATATTATATACGAGAACTCATCGGTTAAATCGTTAAATGAAAATTGTGTGTTTGCGTAATCTAACTCATATTATTTTAACTGTACGGGCGAGAACATCAGAAAATTATATACCCACAGGTTGGACGAATGCTTAACATTACAAGCGAGATTATCATAAACGATTAAAAATAAATGTACCAAAAGCAAACGTATTTGCTATCGAAACATGTTGGAAACGCGAGAAAAAAATTAATTATAGTAGGTACCTGTCGCATCTACAACGTATAAATAAATCATTGTCATTCTAGCCGCCGATAACATTTTCAGATTATTTGGATTAGTATGTTTTTGTAACTAAAATACTTGTTGAAATAATATTGTTTTCGGAATTAAACTAATTTTTATCGATCTATTTAGAGGTGTCTAGACTGTATATGTTTCTTATAAAATAATTATGTATCTACTTATAATACTATTGACATGATAATTAAAACCCACGTTTGTTTGTAAATGGAAAATATAATGTATGCAATGTAGTTCATCTATTGGCCGGTTTTCTTCGTAAATCAAGTACATAAGCATATTAATTCAATGACTATTATCTAATTAGTTATCAGTATTTGTTAAGAAAATACCGATAAATTAGCTAAAAATTTCGAACTTTGGTAATATCATTGATCACTGCAGAGTCGTCTATTCTAATAAGTAGTAAATAATAATAATCAATGGTAATACACCTATATAATAATGAAACTATGAAACAAAGCTTAAATTCGCATCAATGAAAAATTAACATCATTTAATTGATGATAAAATAATGGTAGATTTATCTATACTATAATGATATACGCACATCGTATATTTAACACGTTGAAATATTATACTATGAATATATAGCCAATAACATCGTACAGCATACCTTGTCAGTAAAAATAAAAGAAACTCTTTCAAACTGGTAGTTAAGCATAACGCATTTATTCTTATACATGCAGTACACACAATGTAAAGTATAACCGGCATCATCATCATCATCACCGCATGCACACGTATTTAATGTCAACTACACTCTTATATTTCCGTGATGAAAGCGCGTATATTATTTATTTTCAAACTTTTTAGGAGTATCAACAATCTTTGTTTCAACTACCGTATATAGGAACTTTATTTACGTTTTTAATCGATAACGGTGATACAGTACATAGGTAATAATATTTCTATATTGTTCATAAAATTACATGCAGCACGTGTTTTTTATAGACGACTTGTATTGATTTTGTAATGGTAGTGGTTCGGTAGGGTGATCGTGCCAAACAGGATTCGTAAAACCAAAAAAACGATTATAACCTAACATCCTCACCTCATTGCGCAGCAACAGCTGACGGCAGGTGACAAAAATTCGGTTCTGTATTATAAGTATTATAATAATAATAATTTAATACGTGGTGGGATTTAAAAATTAGTCCATTAAAAACAAATGATAATAAATCGTTTTTACACGATATGATATGCACGCCGTAAAAAAAAAAAAAACACGTGCCTTCTGGGTGCACGCATTATGAGCAGTTTAAAAAAGGTTAAAAACCAGAGTATGCCCATGATGTACAATATATACGCAGGGATAATACATATTATGCGCGACGGGTCGATGTATTATACAAAATTAACGTTCATTGAACACATAAATAGTGTATATATGTGTATTTTTTTTTCTTTTTGTTCGTCCCTCCATGTGAGCTTCCAAGCGTCTAATTAAACTGCACCCTCGTAATGTTTACCATCTGCGCAGACACCTAAGTCAAGTGGTCTGTAATTAATACAAGGCTGTTTATATATATATACGTATTATTATTTATACACTTATATAATGTATACATAATATATTGCGGTACGTTTACGCGGCGACAACATGGAAACGAATCACATTTTAACTTCACCGCCACCGAGTGCGTATGGCAACAACAATAATAGGTAGTCGTCGTCGTCGTCGTCGTCGTCGCCGTTGGTGGCAGTGTCACGCGAGTAATAGTGTAGTGCTGCAGAGCCGTGTCAACAATGGGTTCCCATTAAAAACGTTGGCGTACACATATATAAACATATATAGGCATACTTCTGTGTCTGTCCGTCCGTCCGTCCCACCCGCTCGCACCATCGGTGGTGTACATATAAATATATACAATTTTCCGAGTATTATATATACGTAGAAGCGTACAAGTGTGTGCGCATGTAATTCATTAAGTGCCAAAGTGTGCTGCGAGCGCGTGCGCGTGTGTGTGTGTGTGAGCCACCGCATAGTGGCTGTCAAAAAACTGTCAGCCCTTCGGAGGCCGAACTGTATACCGAAGTATATAGCGAGCGGGCGAGAAGAAAGCCACCCCGGACTAACAATTTCCTCAGGGGAAAACTACTATATCCCCTTGCACCGAGTGGCTCGGCCTGTTGTAAAAAAGTTTAGAAATAGAAATATAGTGTCGGAGGAGGGGAGGGTACAAGGGGCGTTTTGTAACCCTTACGATGACGACGACAACGACAACCGTATACGAATATTCGGCCACGTCAATTTATAACACACCCTTGTACAGACAAAGACATATTATTATATATACATAGATAATGTATATATGTGACAAATATTATGTCGTATAATATGTGGGTCTGTGCCCATTATAACGTATATAATGTTCACTAGCTAAGCACAAAATGTACTTTTTACGCAATATTACACATCACGTCGTTGTCCGCATGAATAAAACATTTCATTTTTTTTTTTTTTTTTCATTCTTAATCAATGTCAATTGATGTCAACAAAGTCTCGCACCCTGATTATTTTTATTCTTTTGCCGCGGCATGACTCAGTGAAGTTCATCGTGTATTTAGGATTTCTATAGCACGACCACGTCACGATAATATTAAGTAGGCCTCACGTGTTCCGGGTAAGCTACACCTATACAATAATTTACAGAAATTCGATAGAAAGTAAAGAGGGAACTTCGAGTTTGTCCGGGTCCACGTAAAATGTCACATCCGCTCGCGCATCTTTATAAATAGGATACATAGTATAAGTACCTGGTACAGAATGTAGATGGACGTACAACATGTTTAGTTTCGTAATATATTTCATATTGTGTATTTACGTTTTACAGGTATGTGCACGCCGCTGTTGTTATACCACGAATCACGATTGATAAGTTTAGACGTAAGTTCATCACGCGTATACATATATAATTTAATAATGAAGGCACGTCCCACGTATATGGTTTGATATAATAATATTTTATTGTATAATATACCGTATTATTATTTGACATAAACGCGCCGATAGAAATCGTCATACGTCAGCTCAGCGTTCTTTGTCCGTATTTTTCGACCAAAACAATATCGCTATCGTGCGCACCCGAGTTTACACTCATTGTAATATAATATAAATAGTAAATACTGCTCCATGATATTATGAACTCTGCGTGTACGCATATTACATAATAATAATACTTGTATACAAACGCGGAGAAATCTGTAATTGTTTTGCTTTTTTCTCAAACACCGCATACAACAATGTAAAATAATAATTATCATTTTTGTATAATATAACGCGTACGGATCGTTCTCGTTTTGCGGATAATGCTATAAAAACAATATGTAATGCGTGCTGTGCACGTCACTCGTTCGGATACATTGTAATATAGCGCGCTGTCGTGAAAATGTTGCGTTTTGTAATGGATTTTTAATTTCGTGGACCATGTAAAAGTGAGCGCTTATAATGTATACTGTGTTATACAATGAAATGACCAACTTGATTTTCGTTTTGCAACCGATTATTATTAGTCGTAAGCGTACTAAGATCCATACAGTATAATCTATATTTTTGCATTAAATATGTCGACTACTATCGATGAATATTGTTTTCAGTTATCGTTTCGTTACTGCTGATTCGGTATACAGTATTTTATCATTTTCCGTCACAAAGGAAGCGCATGAATAGTATGAAACATCGCCACAAAAAACTGAATAACTCGCATATTATTCATAAACAAAACTGTCCTGCTATCGCAGCTAATATATTATGTATTTTGTACATCGGGCAGAATCAAAAATATACCTTTAGCGTTTACAATAAAAACTTCAAAGATTTTATAGAACTAATAATCTTTGTTATATCTCGAAGAATTTCTTCTCCGCCGATTATCGGAATTTCGAGTCATCGAGACATAGACTACACGCGTATACAATGGTACACAACGCTGATCCAACGGTACAAGTATATAGTACAATATTCAAATTAGGCATAACGAATAACGATATTATTACTTATAGTACCTGTTCGCGTGGATCGTTCCGACCAATAATATTACGTACATAATTAAGTAAAACATAAAACGGATTTCATTTAGTATATTATAGTGTATAAAAATCTATTTAAGGTGAAACTTTGATCTGATCGTAATTATTGAAATATTCTGAACAGTGTATCGCATGGGGACTAACTGAAAAGGCCGTTTACAACTATTCTCTTTGGTACGGTACGACTCTGTTCAAGATGTACGGCACTGCTAACGCGGGATCGAATCAATGCGTTTCAATATTTACGCAGACTTACTGCAACATAATAATTCTATGTACGCGATCGTGTTGAAAAACATGGTTTAACAAGTTTGTACACATCACGTCGTTATCATTCCTTATTTACCTATATAAAAGAACAGAATTCTTCTATGTTCCCTTTTTCGGACGACACTATTGAAATTTTGTACAATTTTTTTTTTCCATAGAGTTGTTCTAAATAATTTCCTGAGTGTCGTTATATGTTGCCCGATTTTTAATTTTTTTTTTCACCTATAAAAGCGAGGGGGTTTATTTTATTTAAAGGTTATGGTTCTTTTGTGAATTATTTGAATAATTTTACGATTTTTCCTCACAGTATTGTTTCAAATACTATGATAACACATCAACCAACTTTTCATTTTTATTATTTCTTTGGAGGGAGGGGTGTATGTGTATAAAAATATCAATGCATCGTGATCACTGAATATCATTACTCCGCTTATACATAGTAATTATGTATAAAATGCGGAATTAAGTAAACTAGTAATTAATCCTGAGGAGATGAGATAATGCTTTAAAAAGAATAAAGCAAGACATAAAAAAAAAAACCATTCGTACATTCTAAGAACATCGCTGCTTCAGGGCCGTTTTCCCAAGACGTCTGCACAAAATTATTCAGTATCGTTGAAATCATTTTTAATTTTAATATTTAATGGTATTTGATGTGTAACTCATACGTTAATAATTCATTTCTATTAATATTTTATTTTAACATTTAAATCCGAGAGTCGGTAGTTTCGTGAAACTGCAATGTCTCACCCTGTATTTAGATTCATAACTATACATTATAATATCACTGCCAACGTCTTAGGGTCATTAATCATCGTTTACAGTACTTTATATTAAATTATATATATATATATATATATATATATGTATGTATGTATATAATATAAATGAGGTTTCTATAAAATACAAAAACCGATACGATTTAAAACTGATTGAAAAAAAAACTGTTGTTATTACATTATTACTTATAATATTCAATATAATAGAGCCGGTAAAATATGTTTGATGTATATATTGTACTTTTATGAGTACGCGTATATATTATAGTATACAAATATACGTATGGTAATAGATACCAGCAATGTTAGTAATCCTATAATAATTCTATATGCAGTTGTGCACATGTATATTTATTTATGAAAATTATTTTAATGCGTTCTTTGATACCATATGTATACAATATCATGTTTTATAGTAAATCAGTATGTATATTATATTAGGTGCACATATTCAGAGTATCTAGTAAATACACACTGGTTTTGTTGTGTACCGTCGTGCCGAATGATGAAAAAATCAAAAAAATCGGCACATCGTAACACAGTATAATATTATAATAAGAGAAAAAAAGAATGCCGAAACCTCGACATCTGTCAGACCTCTTTCATTATAGTTTCTGATCGATGCTAGTCATTTGTGTACGTTATTGTCAAAGGCGCGTGCGTATAGCTTATTATATTATATTTTTATGGTTCCGATATTACGAAACGCGTGGGGCCAAGGCGTTTTAAAATAGATTCGTTAAATTTGCTTATTAGCCTGGTTGACATTTGATTACTATATATAACGTCTATAACCAATTAAACGGCGCAAAAAAAAAAAAAAATATGAAATTATAGTATTAAATCTGCTAATTAGCATTGTTTTGGTACGTTTATATTTATAATATGGAGTGCGTTGGTCGCTGTATAAATAAAGTAGTTCACTACACAACAATATGAGTGTATATATATATATATATATATATATTTATTTTTATTTAGCTTTTTCTTTTATGTGTGTATATAACGATACATATATATATATCGTTATGACGTGAAGTCATGTCGTCGTATCGTAATGTCGTATTGTCGTCTTATAGCATATACCTATATATTATTATATTCGTCAATTTGTAGCTTGATTGCACACACATACACAAACAAATATATATATATATAAATATATATTATTGGTTGTATACGCACGCGCCAAACACTCGATCCTGGGCTTTCTATATTTTAGGACTAATTAAAAAAAAAAAAAAGAGAGGAGAAAATACCACTGGCTTTAATATTATTACTGTCCGCTGGGAGTTGAATTTATATACTTCGACGAAGAAATATTATTTTGGCCCCTCGTAGTCACTACCGCAGTCGACCGCTTGGCGTAGTATTATATAGCAGTGTTCTCAACAAAAAAAAAAAAAAAAAAAATTAAAAAAAAACACGTGTGCGTTTGATTGTGCATTACCCCTATCGCTCTTCTCGTCTCGCCCCGCACTTCACCGCACCGACTGTGAACCGAAAGTAAAATTCTAAATGCAAAGTGGATTTTGTTTTTGGTTCTCCTATATATTATAACACTCGATAAATGCTATACAACAACGGCGAGTTATTTATATTAAATGTTTTTTTTTTTTTTCGGTATTCGTATAAGAAATGTCTTTTCCGATTTATAATAGGTAGAGTAATATAATATTATAATGGAAATGTCGGAGTATTATTACAATTTCCCTCCGGCGCGCGACGACGACGACAACGACGAGATGATGTCATCTCCGATTATGCGCGCGCGTTTGGACGTTTTAATTATATTTCTGCATCCCCTACTCACGCAGCCGCATCATAATATCGCACGCGGTCCGCCGCCGGTTATTAATATCGAATAAAAAATAAATCTCCATCCGTTTATATCGTCCCCGCCGTCGTTGTCACGATATACATTTTTTCACCCTCTCTCTTCGTGGCATTCTACGGACATAATATTTCACGTGCACATACTTCTCGCTGAGATTCCGTTTATACGATTTTCATCCTCGTCGACCATTCCACGTTTCCTTGCGACACGCATCACAATACCATCATATATACCGTATATGCGTGTAATAATAATAATAATAATAATAATAATAATATAACACACAACAACGTAATTTGATATAATATTAAATAATACGTACCCGCGTATTATACGCATATAATAATAATAGACGGGCGAGTGCAGTGCACATGAATCATTTGGATGTGCGAACACACGGTTGGCGATGACGAGACGCAAAGCTATTATTATATAATATTATTGTATACAGAATCACGATCCGGGTAAACGCCGCGTGCAGGTTGAAATATACTCACGCGCCCGAAAACGAAACTATCGTTTCGTATAATATACGTCGTACATGATGGTTATGATTCGCGATTTAGAGAGTAGAACTTTGCGGGAAGATGTCAAAAGATCAATATAATAATATACCTAATCTACGCACCAGTCGTTTATTGTTCTCTCTCTTTCTCGAGACGACTTCGACGACGTGGCTTACATTCGAACGGTTTCACTCTATAGTCGCAGCAGAGCCGTCGTCGGGAGTTGATAATTATATTATGCGTGTGAGTTACACGACAATATTCGAGAAAAGAATAAAAATCACCGCCGTTGTATTAAGTAAGGCTTAGGTTAATTTTCTCATTGCCCACTAACTAGATAATACGTCGATGTCCGTTAATGGCGATATAATGGCTCATTTAATACGCGTCTATATGTTTTATTTTTGTTTGTTTGTTTTTTTTTTTTTTAACGAGTAACCGGCCCGAGCTCATTTTTTTTATACGTTATAATTCAAGTGGCGTCGATTCGTTTTTGTTTGAAAAACCATTGCGAACGCATTCCAAAACAAAACATGTTTGAAATTTGATTGCCCCGAAAAATAATTATTATAGGCGACGGACGGGCGACAGTGTATATATTTATTTATCAGCTGCAGCAACAGAGCAGAAATCGAGATGAGTTTTTATAACATCGTAATCTGTATACATTATAATATGTATGTGTAAAAGAATGTAGATAAATACATTTGTAAACCATTGAAAAGTCAAAACACGCGTTTATGTGACCCGTTTTATTCGTAATAACAAAACCTGTATATCTATTATAGTAGGTTTTATATTTGTTTGCCATCGAAAAAACAAAAAAAAAAAAAAACAAAACAGTTAGTAGGTGTTATACAATATATAGAGTCAATTTTTAATGTTTACATACGACAAACAACCTCCGAACCAACTCAATATCAAAATTAATGCAATCGCATGTACTTATAGATTTATCATAAACGGAACTACAATAATTATATATGTTGTATCGGTGTAAAAATTGAAACCGGGACTATACATAATAATTATCATGTGCAGTCACGCGATCTAATACGAACATGTCGAATAAAAATAAATCGTACCTAATAAACGTAAAGCTGTTAAATCGACGAAATCGGTCATTTACGTTTCTATACAGGATTGTAATAGTGCTTGTGTTCGCGATTTCGTCGTAATCCTCGCGGAGATATGATATCCTTAGGTACGCGCGAACTATTATACGTATTTAATAACGTGGGAATTTTCAGTCAGTTTCGTAGATTTTGCTGTGTTTATTTTTTTTTATCTTGGGCCAATATTTTCGATCAATATTAACGACATTACGTGCAGGTTAGTTTAATATAATATAATAGTCGATGCCCGTGGGCTGATCATTAATTCGTCGTATTAGTTGCATTATTATCATTATTATTATTATTATTATTAACTCCTCTCGCGTCCTGTTTGACTAGTTACCAAGTTTGAATGAACTGTAGCGTGCGGGTCTGACTGTATAATGTACGTATGTTTTCAATGTTCATGTTTTAAATGTATATAATATATAATATATATATATATATATATTACGTATATTATGAATCCGACACACAAGTCCTGTTTGCATTTTGCTGCCGCGGTGCGCCGCCACAATTGCTTTCTTTTCCGGAACCCACAGATGAGAAGAGAAAAATGACTTGGGGCCCGTTTGCCGTTGCGCGTGTTTAGGGCGATGGCCGCGGCGAACAGTAACGCAAGTCGCAAAGGAATCGTTTTGAGCGTCGTCGTTGCCAAGAAGAGAAAAAAAAGGATAAAAACTAAACAAAGCAAGAGGAAAAAAAAAAAACCTCTGTGTTGTATACGTTATTGTATGTATACAGAGCGCTCGACTTCCACCGCGGTAATGGTTGTACAGATGCGTTCATACCGTATCGCTCGGCTATGATGCATAATATTTTATTTACAGGCGTTAAATTATTTATTATGTTCACGAGATCACGAAACGGCTGGTTGTTTTGCCGGTGAAATGGAATGATGGGTGTTGGGTCGTCGGCGTGTATTTTGTAGTGTCATATATATGTGGTGTGTATACATATAGTATCCTCTCATGTGTTACAAATGATGATTATTATTATTATTATTTTTTTTTATGTACACAACAATGAACAATTGTAATCCTTTCCAAAAACGGTCATCGAAAAATCGAGTTTTCACATTCACTACTATATAAAGCGCATAAATAATACTGACAGACTAATTGTCGAGTAATGGTTGTAACACAAATGTAAAGCCTGCAAAAGTGCGATTTGTCAACTGTCATTGTTATTTCAACCGGCCTTAAAAAAAATATATATACCTAAATTATAAATGTGTGCGCTAAAAATATCTTTTTATTAATACTTGCGATTTAAAAATAAATTAATATTAAAAAAAAAAAAAAAAAACAAAGTGTAGTTATTGGAAAAAATTTTAATTTTAGATTATATCTAAATTCAGCCCATAGAGAATGTTTTCGTGACTGAATTATACGTACATTTATAATAGATATAAAAATAACTGTTCTCTAGCATGCACGCGTGCGATTATTAAGAGTATGACATTTTTACACCACAAGTATAATATAATATAAATACAAATATAATTGATATTTCTTCACCGCAAATGAATCGAACGTTTTATTTATTTCACCGTCTTTATTCTGGATATAAAAATCAAATATAAATGATTTTTTATGCACATTTATTTTTTTTAACATTCATTAACATATTTCTATCTTTACCCCATACCAAATTACCAACTTTAATATATATAATAATATTTATACAGAAATAAAATCTCGTGATTTAATCGCTTGCTCATCAAATCAGTATAAGTAAATACAAAACGTATACTTTGTCAGATGTTTTTTTATTTAATAAAATAAACAGAAACTTTATGTTTATGATACACCCGAATTTTTTTTTATAATACCTACATATTTTTTAATTAAAAACCACTTTGAGATAAAATTTTTTGCGTTTCGACTTATCAATGTTCATTAAAAAACCCAATATCTGATCGTATAATTTCCTATTCCAATATTGCAGTTATATACAGAATAATTCTACTAAGATATTTCGGCAACTGATTTCACTTTTAATTGGTTTCACGAAACGAAGTTAATTAAATTCCAAAGAATATAAACAATTCTCGTGTATTTGTATGACGTGTATACTACCAATTTAAATTACATAATTACGTCTTTGTAATTACTTAGAACTTTACAAGGTGCACTGTATACACAATAAACATATAATAGGGAACTGCGCATGTTTCTCTGCCGTCAAACAATAATGTTCAAATGAAAATATTCCATAAGAAAAATACCGATTGATACGGATCTTTCGAACAAGTGCACTATTATTGAGACGAACAAGAATTTCGTACAAAGATACATGTATAGAATATACACATATGGCATATAGTATAATATACGCGATATACGTATAACGATTTCAACGATATCAATGATATCCCCGCGCGTTGTTACCAAACACAACTATTATATTTTCACACTTGCAAAGAAAAGTTTGAGACCTATGTAACTCATTGCTATCTGGAAATAATGACTTTTTAATAGAATAAAAAATTCAAGTTTTAGTATCTTAAATACATCAAGTATACATACTATTATTTTCGAGAAATAATAAGGATGCTCATGTTATTAGGACGTGGTCGTGTCGACGGTATCGAGCAGAGAAAGCAGATCGCGGAATTTGCGTGTATTGCATAAAATCGAGACGAAACGTAATATTTACAATTTATTTCGGACAATATAATTACTCTATTAGTGGATTGCGTGGAGACGGGTCGTCGTATTTCGAATTTCGATGCGAAGCGTTGGCGAACATTCAACGATTCCGCGACCGCCGGACCTTAATAATTGCACGACGTGAAGACAACCGGCTTAAATATTATGTGTTATACATACATTGCAATATATTATACGCATTGTGCTTACTCTCGGCGACGTGAATCCTTGTTATGGTCGCAATTTACCGGATTTTTCGTCGGACCCGGCATGACGCAGAAGAGATGATGACGAGATTACAAACGACATATTATTATTATTGCGGTTAACGCTTTCCGTTTCCTCCCCGTTATTGCAGCATACTTATACATGATTACACGTGATTTATACCCTCAAAATCTCTCACACAAAGTATAATATTATATTGCACGCACGACGCGCATGTCGTAATAAACAAAAATGTATATAATTATATCTGTATCCGATTGAAAAATTATTTAGCATAGTATTTCGGACTACCTCTATATAATTTTATTATACTATATATTATACATGCGCCTACATAGTATACAATTAAAATGCACGACGGGACGCACATTGTATTTAGGTGCCCGTGTTTATATCGTATACTGCAGAATTATTGCTGAAATGATGTAGGAAAATGCCAAATATATATTGGACGAAGAAGATACCGCAACTATTAGAGCAAATAAACGGATGAATGAAGTTAATATCAAAAGCAATTGTACAAAAAGGCAAAAAGCCGAAAAACACAGTCTGCTGGTTGCATTCCAAGGCATGATTGATATCGGTTTACCAATGAATAAGCAGATGCGAGTTGTACGAGATGTTGACCATAAAAAAAAAGATTTGTACACCACATACTTGTAAAGAATCGGGCTTCAAGTGCACTGAAACGAATAGAAATTGTTGAAGATGTGAACGTTTACATATAGAACACTGATAAGCCAAATAAGTATATGACGTGTCTCTGTCGTTAGTAATAATATATCATTATTGTTATAATATTACGGGTGGATCGACATCCGGCACAAATATGCGATGTATACGTATTATGTTGATGTAAAGACCCGTCGCAGGCACTCGTCGTCGCTGAGTGTCGAACCATGCGCGTGGGCAGAGCGGACGGGGTGTGTTGTATACACAAAATGTGTCTGTGTAGGGTTTAAGAACGCATTACATTATATGCTCTGCGCGGCATCGGTTCGATTTGGAGTCGAGTAATAATAATAATAATAATAATAATAACAATCTCGTCCGGGGTGATGGGATTCGACAACGGATGCCGCGCCACACGCGTCGGACGAATATGCCGCAGAGACACACGGACGGAGGAATCGGATGCTAGCCGCCGCCGCCACCGTGTCACCCTCATTAAAAACCAAGTTCCATATGCAATAATATATACGCACACCGCCACCGATACACACACACCTCCGACCCATGCCTTCGCACTAGTCCTTCGTCCCGGTTCGTTGTCCGACCGACGACGACGTGACATTAAACAGAAACACGCACGGCCACTTTTCCCGTAGTACTCTGCTGCGGCCCGACCGTCGTCGTTCAGAGCGGTTCGAATAACAACACACGATCAATTATATTATGCATACGATGCGGTATGTAACGCTGCTATAACGATATCTACTACAACTACGGCATTTCCACGTGCACCATTAAAATTCGTGTACTCTCTTTTCGTCGACAGTATAGAGGCCCGGGTCGACACATTACATCCCTCCGGAATCGCAGTTATTATAATTACAATATGTAATAATGATTATAATTTAATAATGGACAATTATTAATTGTCCGTACCGTTAGATACGACTGCGTATCAAAAAGCGACAATCGTCTTGACGTGTTTGCAATTCCATAGCATGTTGAACTGTAATTAAATTAAAATAAAGTGCACCGAGTGGTAAAACACTGAATAAAAACAGACTTACAATGTTCATTTATGCTGTTCGATGTATTATAATTTTTTCATCTGAACGGATAAGAGACACTCTAAACGGCCCCGGTGAGCGCTATTAATATACTACAGATACGTCTGCGTGGAATACGTGTGTTTGTTTTTTCGCCGACACTACCCTCGTGCTCCGCGGCGGTATATTAAAAATGTGCGCTTATACGCGAACAAACGTACAGGAGAAAGATTCACGTACGTCTCCCCAGCCCGCCCCATTTACATTTATCTAAATTTTTTTTTACAGGCATATAGTATGTAATTATCATGAATTTGTATGACTATAATTAGAATTTGTACGATGGTGGTTTTTCCGGAAAATCCAATTTTCTACGGGAGGGCTGGGGAAACGTTTCCCCAACCCTCCCATTATTAAAAAATGGACTTTTCCTAAATTTTTTTTTTACAGGCATTTAGTATGTAATTAGTATGAATTTGTATGACTATAATTAGAATCTGTACGAAGGTGGTTTACTAATTACATACTAAATGCCTGTCAAAAAAAAAAAAAAAAATGTAGGAAAATGTAAATGGGGCGGGCTGGGGAAACGTACGTAAAAGATTCAATAATATGATGATATAAATTAATAATACACTTGGCGTGTGCTATTGAAAAACAACCGTGTTCGAGACGGGCGCGTTCGCAGTGCAGTAATACCCGTAAACCTTCGACGTCCATAAACCCAAAACTGGATCCGCTAATCGCAATCGTTTTCTCCGAACAGCATAGGCGGTGGCAACTGTAACGTTGTCCCGCTGGATATCCATTCGGCTCGCGTGTGCGACGATCACGGTTATGTGCGTGCCTTTTACGGTGACGACGACGACGGTCGGACCGCGCGTTAATTGGTTTACCGAGAAACGATCTCGGCCCATTTCGCCATCATCATTGTACACATAATAATAATAATAATAATAATAATAATAATAATAATAATAATAATAATAATAATAATAATAATAATAATAATAATAATAATAATAATAATAATAATAATAATAATAATAATAATAATAATAATAATATATTTTACTAAATACGTGTGGTGTATATTATTATTACTACAGTCGGTTTGCGCGAGCGTGATCGTGTGTGTTGAGGCACGTACACAAAAACACATAGTATATAATACCTAATATAATATCTTGACGTACGGTAGTAGCAGTAATTTAGGGCTTCTGACCGTGGTTTTTTAGTTTTATTTTTCGTGGTAGAAAATTTGCCCTGGCAAATTTACGGAATTTAGCTTCTTTTCATAATACAATTTTTTCAATGTATTTAAATCGTACTTCTAGCAGCATTTATATACATATATTTCGGTAATATATAATTAAAAATTGATCATATTTTTATATAATGTAAAACTATATAAAAGTGCAATACAGGTAGCTATCGTTAGTAACAAAAAATATAAAAAATGTTGAAATATATAAATGCAGCTAGAAGTACAATTTAAATATATTAAAAAAAAATTGGAATATGAAAAGAAGCCAAATTACGCAAATTTGCTAGGACTTTTTTTTCTACCTCGAAAAAATAAATAGAATAAACCATGGTCCAAGAAGCCCTAAATTACTATACTACCCACAGGGATGATTTTGTAAAAACAGATTGTCGTTTACGTTTGTTAGTAATAAATTGATAATTGACGGTACACGTAGATTTGAATGTTTGAAACCTACGGCCTGCCTACGGGTAACTGAATGATTGATGGATTTCGCACTCGTACTTCACAGCATAAACCATCGCGTTTTCGACGAATCAATCGGCATTATGATAATATATGCAATGGATAAATGCACGTATTTTGAGTACCACTTCCTATGGGACGGCAGTCGTCCTCGTCCCGTTGTATACCGGGGGATTATAATTAGTCATCATCGCCGCCACCACATATAGTCCCTCGTTATGCCACTGAAAATCCTAATTAGTATGGAAATATTCACGTCGGGTTTTTCGCGACGGCCGATGACACAAAACGACCGCCTTTTTCCTCTACTCTGCCCATCGTATACTCGTTAAACAAAGTTCAATGAATAAAATATAGGTCGGCACGCACACAATTCTCGCCGCCCATTTGCAACAAAACATTTTGTCACGCATGCACACACCGTAGATGCTGGAAATCAGATGGAAGGATGAAAGAGAATTTGATTTTTCGAACTTTGCTAGGATTATATTCATGCACGGGGAAAAGGAAATTTTAATACACAGCCTTTAATGTCGCATGCGTATTTAGTTTGTAGCTAGTTTATAGTCACACACATGACATTAACGCGATCTGACGAGATGAGAAATCAAAAAATGTAGTATTCCGCGAAAAATTGACTCGCAAATAAAGTGGGTGTCTCGCATATCATTATAATATATAAGACAAGTGTTACTGACTGATATATCAATGCACAGCTCAAACCACTTGACGGATCGGACTGACATTTGGCATACAGATGTCTATTATAACGTAAGCGTCGGCTAAGAAAGGCTTTTTCGAATAAATCCACCCTTAGGATGGTTAATTGGGGGTTGAAAATTTGAATTTATAATCAAAGCACAACGTAAACCAGGACGGATTGGGCTGAAATTTGACATATAGATGTTCGTTAGAAAATTAAAAAATTTTAATAAAAAATTTCCATTCAACATTTGTGGGGGTAAAATGGGGTTTAGAATAGTAACAAGTTTGGTAAAAATCGGTGAAAAAAGTCCCATGCTATGAACTTCGAATATTAAAGTTATTAATACTTACTTTATACATATTATTAAAATATTTTAACCGTTATTCCGGATGATTAAACTTAAAATGGTATTGCTTCCACAGTAAGTTGAACCCAAAATGAGTTGAACTCACCATTATTTCTCCGGACAACATGATTCAGATTAGGTTGTTCTGGTTAAGCAATTCATATTTTATTTATATATGCAATAATATTCTCATTTTTTGTACGAATAGTAATTGCCGATGACTCGCGAAAACTATTATTGTCATATCTCTGCTTAATTGTTAAATAGATTTATGAATACTGTCCTTATATTGATGCGTAATATTAATATAATATTTTATAATTTTTATTAAATATTATAATATTATGTTTTATTATTCGGATCGAAAACACGATACCAGCTATCTGTACATATATATTATTTACGTGTATGTGTTAGTATTTACGTATGAATTCCTTTTTCGGACGATTAATATATTTATACGTACCTATACGTATGTTATTTTGTTACTGCGTTTTACGATATAAATTGATTTGTCACACACCAAAAACTACAATCGTATATGTAACCGATCAATGTAGTAAACGTTTGAAATTCGACGACCGAATTAGCGTCGTATACTCGACGAACAATGGGCATTGTTGTATACGAACACTGCAGTTGAATAATTAATGTAGCGATGATTAAAATTAAACAGTGTTTAAAAATAGCCTTGTTCGCCGACGAATAAAGGTGAACGACTATATTATGTATGTACACGATATATGTATATAGATATTGCATCGTTGAACTTCCTTTTCGATATAATGTGCGTATAATTGGTAATAATAATAAATTAATCAACACAATGATAGTTTTGTAAACTCGCAGTTTTTTCCTAAATTGTTCATTAGAACAACACGGAACGGTGTAAAGAAAAAAAAAAATTACAAAACACCGACGGCAAGAGGGAAAAGAAAATATGTGGTGATATTTAATACAGTATTTAGAGTACAAGATATTCTATTGTAATATTGAAGACGCCCATAGAGGGTATATGATGTGATTGTTCTGTGACTAAAAAAAGTGTATTTTTCTTATCCTTTTCTCGTTATTCCTGTCTTGCATCCGTCTCTGTTTTATCAAGGCGTTATAATATACTTGTATATTGTGTTGCATTGTATAATGTGCTTATAGGCACCGATTAGTCGGTTTCGTTAACACTGCTTACGGTTCCTTCCCCCGTCCGTCTTCTAACCGTTCAGTACACACACACACACACACACACACACACACACACACTTTTCATCTGGGTCACAAAGGAAGAGCAGGAGAAGACACGACCAGTGTCGGAGATAGGAAGTACGTTGTCGGTGGAGGCGTCGGATATAACGCAATATGAATTATTTATACCGTTGTCGGGAATCGGGATGCAGTGAGAGGGAGGTCCACGGGGGCAGGATGACGCGCGCTGTTTGTAAGCAATTATGCACTACACCAGAGCGGACCGCCGCGCCGTCGTGACAACGACGACAAAGGCGCGCGGGTCGGAGCAGCGCGCGTAATCTCACCACCACCCACCTCCCCTCCACACATCCCTTTCTCGACCGTCCTTCTACGCGCGTTCCGGCTTTGACGTCCTCGTCCCTATCGTAGCCGTAATCGTGCCGCTCTTAGTCGACGACGCGACCCTTTTATAAACGTTTCTCTCGCGGCGCGCAGTTTGTACTTCCAATTAGGCCTCAGCCACAGACTACTCTCTCTCTCACACACACACACACACACACACACACACACAAACATATATACTCTCGCAGGGTTCTGAGAATACGGCAGTCACACCCCGTCGTTTCTCATCGAAACGATGTGCGTGCGGGTATAGTCTTGTGCGAGAACCGTCCCTTCATCATCTCTCGTCTCAGCACGCTTACCGCCGCCGGCTCTGTGCCTTTTCGTCGTCCGCATCACATTATAGAGTTTATACTCCCCGGAGCGTATAATATAATATAGGTACATTGTTATAATATGTATATATATTCGTGTATACGTATACAGGGTGTAGATACTATGGTTGCGCAACGACCTATATTGGGCTGCAGTGAACATCGTCCAAAAATGTTCTCATCAAAATACCCGCTTGCTGCTAGAGATCCTTGTGGATTATTTTTATACTCATTTTTGCCACTATATATATTTAGATGTATCTATAGCCGTGACTATTACTATATTATATACTATTAATATCATTATTAATAATCCGCTGTGCCGATGGGGGCGCTGTTAATAAGCAGGTAGTTCACAGAATATATGCAGGGTATTTGTCTAATTTGATAAGAACATTTCATTCCGTTTTTTCTAGTACCGTCGCGCAACCATAGTATCTATAGCCATGATACGTATACAGGGTATTGAGGGTTGCTAATATTGCAATAACTAATGTACGATAATAAATTGGTACTTTCCGTATGTTTCGTAGACCTGTTGTACCTACAACGTAATTTTTATATTTTTTTCACTCTTTATTCATATAGAAATATAGAAAAGGTATATCAGAGTTAATATATTTATTCGGCAAGCTTTCAATGGCATAAATAGACATAAAACAGGATCAGTGGAAAATAATTGTTTTGAAGTCCAAGGGTTATCATAACTTGTAATGATATTTATATATATATATAAAAAAAAAAAAAATCACAAAACAATATACACTTTACTCGACTTGTCCGCATAAAAACCGAATGTAGAAAATCGCTGGGTACTTCCTCCTCCTCATCATACAAACCTTTGGGATTATGCTCCTTTCCCGTTACTCGCGACGAGGAACAAGTAAGACTATGTATAAATATATATTTATACCTGAACCACCGCGAGACGTATAAAAAGTGCCTATACTGCAAATTTACACAAGCGTCGAATCGATTGTTCACGTCGTCTCATCCGGATTTGTCATCGAACGGTTCTCGTGCATTATATATTTATACTTAGATACATGTGCGCTTGTGGTGTTATTTTTTTTTTTTTTTTTTGTATACGCGTTCTGTACGTTCTTTGACGTGTTAATCGATTAGTTTACTTGAACACTGATCATCCACATTTGGCAGGAAGCACATGCTTCCATTGAATTTCTTGTATTTTATATATGATTTTGATACCATCCGCATACCACAACATGGCAAGTATCATATATACATATGAATTATTCAATTTCTATTAGCTATTTGGTCTGGTAGAATTTGTTGTTCTATATGCGTTTTCAGTATAATATTCAAAAATTATTTTAGTATCTTACACGATTTGGCAACAGTGTGTATCGGTATTTCTGTAGAGAGTCATATGTGTATAATGTATATGTACATATATATATATATATATAAACATTTTTTCTTCTGAAATACTGTTTTCTTTGATCTGCCGACAATCAGTGTAACCTAACCGTAACGCTAAAAGGGAAAAAAAACATTGCGTTATCGACATGCATATGATAAATATTGTTTATTATTTCTTATATTTTAATAAAATGGACAAGGCATTTAATTTTTTTTATTTCGTTTATTACAGTATAATAGTATAGTTGTAGCTATTCATAATAATCAATGGCTTTTTTTTCATAGTCTAACTTATTGCATTATCGATTATTATTTAAATTGATTCGTGACGATTGATTTCCTGACCGATATTTTAACAAACATTACTGAATAATAAAAAAACAATTTGAATATTTTAAAAATATAAGTTTAATGGAACAATAAAAATATGAATATAATCACGCAACGTACCTCTCATATATACTGTTTCTTATAATGAGAAGTTGTAGTCGATGTCTATATAACTAATCTTATTCAATTAAGGATTGAAGTAGTTGACTAGCAATGATCTATTATAATTTATAATCATAGACTTTTCTAAAATATATATGATTACCGCCTGGTAAGTGGTAAGTAATTAGTATACCAGTGTGATTGGTCGAATTGAACTACTGACAAATTTAACTGAGGGAGTTATATTTGCCAGGAGTTAAATGCACCTGTTATTCCGGTCATTGAATTCAGACAAAATGTTCTAACCGGTTAGGTTCACCCTCACATAATTATAGACATAGTTTTCCACGAAGAGAAATTATAAATTATACATATATTCCCAAACTTTTGAAATAAGTATTAATCAATACGTTTTAACTTGAGCCATCATGTTCTTAGAAAATAATTATCAATACAGCAAGCGCGAATAAAAGACTAAAGTTTAAGTTAGGAAGTTTGATGTTTTTATAATATCAACGACCATTGGCATGGTACTATAAAATGTGGCCAAAGAGTTTATAAATTCTATAAGAAGTATAATAAGACTAAATTAAATTAATAATAATATTTTATTTTCATACTCTCAATCCAGTGTTGAACAGTGTGAAACTTGGTGATCAAACTAGTGAAGATGTTAAAATCCGATTTGGCATTTAGAATCCGCGGCTGCTTGTTAAAATCATTCATATACCTACATGTATTATCAGCCTCTACGTCCATGTTCTATGCTAACTTAGGTAAAATACGAAGTGTGTGAGAGAGAGTGAAAAAAAAAGTGGCGTGTCAACAAATATGAATCTTTACCGCGATTTAATAGTGTATTTATTTTTATTGCCTGACATCACGACGATCGTCGTAGTTAGAAACTAGGTTTTATTGGAATTTCATCATAGATCGTTAAAGTTTATGCCGCTATCACTCGCCTCACTTATTCGAGCAGTTATTACTATACTGTTATTATTATTATTTGTAAATGTGTTTCGTTCTGCAATCGAATGATTTCTATGCATTTAGTATTACGACCGCAACAGCGTGAAAACGGTTCGTGGAGTATTAAATTATATGCCTATGCGAATAAGTAGGAAAAATAACTTATAAGTCGTATTGGAACGCGTAAAATAATAATTTTGCTAACGAATTACTGCGTGCGTGGTAGACGGTAGTCAACACGGGCGACTGGACGATTAACATAATTGAAAATTAAGTTTCCGTCATACATTTATAATATAATCATGCATTTAACGTGCGATAGGATAATGGGGCGAGGGAGTAAACTCGCAAATTGCATTATATATACATTAGCATGGTTTAATATAGGCAAACGCGCGTAATTAAGTGTCATTCGTTTTAGAAAGGAAAAAGAAAAAATGTCGAACATAATAGGCAACAACGTGTTAAATAATATGTTAAGTGGACACCACATCTGCGTATGTTATCCCCGTCTTATAAACGTAGAACATGGCAAATCTGCATTTACTAGTACTCATTTTGTGCTACCGGATTTAAAATTAGAGTGATAAAAATTGAGTGAGAGTGTAAAATTAGTGACTTATCTGAACTTGAAATTAAGAATATTATCTTTGGCTCCATAGAGTTTTTTTTTTTATGAAATTTTAATTTTTAAGCGAGTCATGAGTCTTTTAGATTGTAATATTTAAAACTCTTATATAACTCGCATAAATCCGTGGATCCACAGTTAATGCCCTTAGCTTTAAGTTCAGATAGGTCAGATTAATCAAATTTTAAGTCCAACAGCACAAAATTAGTTACAGTGAACGCGCATATATGCTACGTTCTACGTTTGTAAGACGGAGACAACCACATGCGGGTGTGGCGTCCTCTTAACGGGTGGATTAAACCACAAAACACGATCTACCTCATATTATAATTGTGTTATACATTTAACGTCAATAGCGTTTCGCCTTATAAGAGGTATCTACGATATAGGCATACGTATACCTACCTATATTATATATATATATATATATATATATATAGATCAGGCGCATTTGTGTTTGTACTAGTATACAACTATTAAACTTGTTGCAATCATCAACGTAGTTCGTAGGTATATTTATTTATGTACTATTACAGACTATAGTATTATACTGTACCAGTGCAGCTTCTCAACCTGGGGGCTGTGGCTATATGACTGTGGGGCCTTGAAATATGTATTAAATTTAAAATATTTCCGATTATTTAGTTAATATATAAATATAACATTATAACGTATACATTATATTATAACCGATCATATGATTAATCATTATGTATTACATCGGAAAAGTTTATCTTTATTTACATTTTAATAATTTATTTGTGTGAAATAGTGCATGTAAGTTTAGTATATTATTAAGAAAAAATAATTAGTGATTATGATTGAGGGGGAGCCTTGACAGTTTTACATTAAATTTAGGGGGCCCTATAACAAAAAAAGGTTGAGAAGCACTGTACTATACTAACCGAAGGATTTTAATAATAACTATAAGAATATTATACAAATCATTATTATACGTAGTTGCGTTCTATAGTGTGTGATTTGCATATTGTATCTAATAAAATAGAAAACGTGACACTATCGATGAGCATGTGTGATGGTTATACTAATAAAATATGAAACGCGAGAGGAGGGAACTACTTCAACCAGACGTGATGGTGAAATTCGTATTTTTATGTTTTCGGTTTGTTTGTTATTCAGAACTGTATATTATCCGCTACGGCCACTTGGTAATTGAGACGTCGCCGCTACCGACACCGCAACCGAGTTGATTGATTATTATTATTTTCGCCGCACATGTGGCGCGGGGTTATGGTCAATAAATTAGCAGACAAAACGATCAGCGTCGCTGCCATTTATTGTATGCATACATATTATATTTGCGCGTGAAAAACTAATTATTACTTCCCCCGAATCATGTCAATGATCGTATAGAAAAACAAAGACATACCACCCGGGGCGGACGCAGATATTATGTATAGACAAAGCAGGAACACAAGATATTTTATGGATATAATTAATAAATTAAATGAGCTATTAATTAAAATTAGGTGTAATGCCGTAATGATCAAGGATCGGAGATTTGTTATGATCACATGCGATTTGTCTTCTTTCCATTGATTATACGGTAATAATCTTCGTTGTATTTCGATTGTAATCGAACGCGGTATACCGTTTATATCACTGCAGTAAACACGGTTTGTCGAAAATGAGTTTTAAACGATTCCTTCGTAATTTATCGTCCCCCTATCTCTCTATTATTTATCCTCGCAACGGATGCAACGCGAGTTTTTCAACCGTCGGCGACAGTAAGACGATTAATGCACTATAGATTTATACAGTCAATTGGTACAGTATAATATAACAATAATAATTATTTCATTATTATTATTATTACTGTTACATGTTGTCCTGGACGATAAAACGCGATAAATAGTAAGTAGGTCCCCCACACGACGATGACGATGACTTTGGCGGTAGAGGACCGTCGTGACAGTGGCGTCGTCGGCGTCGTGACCGGGTCCAATTGTTTGTTTCATTTTTTATTATAAATTATAATTATAATGAAAACACACACACATACACACACACACACACACACACACACACACACACACACACACATGCACTATAGATATTCGAACGCAGTTGATTCGAGTGTTCGTTTACTTGGAATTCCGTTGGGGATTTTTTTTTTCTCAATTCTTCTCAGAACATTTTTTGTGCGCGTTTCTGAACGTTATATTTTTATCATCGTCTGCTTTCCGTTCGTACCACCGAAGAAGCCCTCCGTCCTAATCACACGCGTGTTAACCGATTCAGACTGGACCTCGCGTAGAATTATTGGCCGACATTATGTACACCGTGCTCACGTGGACATTTACAAATTACTATTTTGATCCTTGCGAGCACTAAGTTTTTGAACGTTTTTACTAAACGTTTGTTTCGGAATAATACCGTCTACTCCAGGCTTACTCCCAGACAGTAACCAGGAGCAACCGCTCCCGTTTGCGCTTGATTGTTTTCTTACGATTTAGCCCGTTTAATTATTGGTTTCTGAAAACTGTTCCGCCGTACAAAACATGGTATACATAACATATAATACCATAATTGTGTACATATTATATATAATTTATTATATAAATGCGTACAAAAAATATACTATGGTTTGGAACACGCACAGTAAATAAATGTTATCCCGCGATGAGATAGGTAATGGAAAAGCGGTTTCGATTGTAAGTTCACAATAAAACGATCGTACTTTCGATTCCATATAATACCGAATATACATTGGCGCCAGGGGTTCTGTATCGTATATACTCGTATATATACAAATGCCAACAATTATGTAATACTACAGTTTGTGTACATGTATATGTCTAAGGATTCCCGTTTAGGTAAATTACTATTAATGTAAATATAGTTGAACGCTCGCCGGAAGTTCCGTATAATGTATACACGATCAGATAATATTATGATACTACGTATATATATATATATGTATATATATATATATATATATGTATATAAATATATAATATATATTTTATGTATGTATATAATATATGACGTATATATTACGTTGTTATAACGTTTGTTCTGCTAATTACAATAATACTATGGCTTTCGTGTTATTATACGCTATGTTATTATACACTATGGATAATGTGTATAATACATCGGCGACGGCTATGGTAAACCCCCGATGTTGACGACCCTTTTGTACTCGGATTTATGCGATATTATATAATATATATGTATATATATATATTATTATTATTATTATTATTATTATTATTATTATATATATATATATATACATTCGCAGCGGCCAATAGGAATAGTTGAAATATGTCAATAATCGAGGAATTAGCATTCATCGGGGGAGATAGGTACATTTGGCGAAAATAATCGCCCGGCATAATAATTTTAATAATAATAACATTAATATATTCGATGAAAACTAAACGTTCGTCTTTGTTATTTTTTCACGATGAAATGAAATGAAATACATTGGATGTTGTAGATTCTGAGCGAAGCAAATAATATTTCAATGTTTGTTTATTTTTTTTTCTCTTGATATTTTTAAGATAAGAACTTGGGTGTTGTAGAAAAGTTATTTCTCAGTAACTATTCTGATATGAATAATAAACTGATGTAATGTTCAATTTTGTCCAGTTAGGGTGACCACACACTGGTAAAGCAAAATCGCTTTAAAGCGACTGAACTCATTTAATTGCGATTAACGAAAAATAAAACATATATTTTATAGAAAACCCGCACACTGATGAAGCGAAATCAAGAAAAAGCATTTTTGTCTGCAGTCATGACTAATATATTGTTCTATTGAAATTGAACGTGCGCTATTTTTATTAGTCATAACTCATAATATAGCAGTCGCCAGTTGATTTCATCAATTATTTATTACAAAATTTAATATTATTTTTTTTTAAATTATCTATAATTATTATAATATAAAGGTTAGGTACTCATTCGTGAGAAATTTATAAATTTACTTCGAAGTTTGGGAATAAAACATTTGATTGTATTATTTTCAGTTCAAAGTCTTTTTATTTTTTCCCATTCAATTTCATCGGATGTCATTTTGTTGACTGCCACTTGAATAATTACGTTTTATCTAATGTGCTATAACAATGTTTTCTTAATTTTATTATTAAAATTATTGGTTATGAATTAATATTCGTCAGTTAATTTTGCTTTACCAGTGTGTGGTATTGCGGTTACCCTTAAGCCGCTTAAGGTTTTTATTTCATAAAGGATTCTGAGCGAAGGAAGTTGGGTGATCACTAATTAGCCTATATGTTGAAATACAATATCAATATTAAACTTTCGATATAATTAATAGTTTAATATATTCCTAATATTATATAATATAATATATAGGTGTGTTATCTAACAATTTTTTTATCAGATTGGCTAATCAATCTTTTAGAAAAAAAATAAAAAATTTGCATTAAGTAGGTATAACCTTTGAACTTTGATTTGCTGTTTTTTAACTGTTCATCAGTTTTCTCAGTTATTTAGAAAACAGCAGGGAAAATTAAAAAAAACTCTCAAACGCACCCATGCAACCTAACAACATTTGTTATTGCAGTTAAAAGTTGAGGATTGCTCCAATTATTATTCTAGTCAAAACTGTGTAAAAATAATAAAAACACGTTGTAGGAAAACCAGTTTATTCCTCACTTCACTCAAAATCTAAATTACATGTATAATATGAAGATCAGCAAACATTTTTTAAGTAAAAAACTTTAATTACTATCAATATAAAACTATAATAATGGTATAATATAGTATAAAAAAAACTATTTTCATTTTAAAAACATTTTAAAATGTATGCGTTCTGGCATCTAGTATTCTATAATCATTTGAATATTTGATTGTTCACACATAATCTGTTTTATTAACGAGCGCCGAGCACTTATAACTTCTACAACTGTTGCGGTTTTAATTTTGTTTACAATAATACTCTGCATAAAACCGTTTACTTTCATAAAACCTTATTATTGTTTATGTGTAGGTGTGATAATAAATAATTTTTATCAATACACTATTTTCACGCTTCGATTTGTTTATTTTATCGATGTAATTTATTGGTGATTATTATATAGGTATATTTGGAATTTTTATAAGTTGTTTCTTCTTGATCGAGTATTAAAAGTTACAAGATCAACAACTGTCGATCAATCGGAAAACAATAAAAATAATTATATGATATTCATCTTTAATGCCAAGGCCAATTTTTAAAATGGTCATTGTTACCACGATTTATACAAGGTTAAAAATTACGCCTTAAAATAATGGGTTTATGTAGTAGCTGCCACATTGATTTAAACCGTTGAATGAAAACAATTTGTATTATACTATTATTATTTTATTTTGATGTAATGGTATTTATCGTATTTGGTATTTTTTCAAATTTTTTTTTTTTTTTGTTTTCTGTTCGAACAATGTTCAATAAATAACTGTGTAATAAACTTGATTTTATTAGGTGTATTTAAAATCGCCGAAATACGTATGTATAATCGACTGCATTTTATCAAGTTTATAAACCCTGTACGTATACACCTTAAATCTGAAGTCTTTAATTTCGTAACAACTTTGCGCGAGAAATTTAAACGTATAATGTTTATAAGCTGAGTGTTACAACTAAATTAGCACAAAGTTTTCTCAAACTTCCACGATTTCATAAGTCGAAGACTTCGAAAAAAGAACTTGCAGCCAAATTATGTTGCAAAGTGCTAACGTTCCGTTTTACGTTATTTAAATAGTTGCACTTGATTAGTTACACACTGGATCAACTACGATGAACTATATAATATATATAATATGACGTAATAATGTCCATAAAATAATTCGTGGGGTCAGCCAGCATAATCATCCATGGGGCAAATCATCTTTAAATTGTTCACTAATATACTGTTTTTAGATTACAGTGAACAAATTACAATTACTCCAAACTTCAAAAGTTAAGTTAACATTCATTGTAAAGTTGAATTAATGTTAATTAACTACAAACCCTTACATAACTCATTTAAAGACATTTAAAGTAAATAATATAGACATAATGATTATTCTTTCTATTTCGTGTTTGTGTACAATTAAAAATTATAAAAGCAATTGTATCAAATAATATGTAACTACTGCATAGAATTTAAATGCAGGTAGTGTTATATTTTTCTTATCGTATGGTTTCTATGTCTAAAAAATCCTTTGACGTCACATAAAACAATCAAGATTATCTTTTCGTCCAAATCATATTTAAATAAAAATGTTTATTTTATATTATTATATGATATTGATCCAATACAGTTATAAAATAAATAAATAATGTAACGGATTTACTACCAATTCCTTTGTAGATTAAAGAAAAAATGGTCTCGTAATCGAACACGTTCTAAGGATTGATATGAAATATGACACCGACGAAGTTTTAAAATTAATAATATAAACATTAAATTCTTTATTGCGAGTGCGTTGTTTTTTCATTTATGTTTTCACGATTGGATTTGTTTATGTCGTTTCGTTGTATTTGAGAAAAATATCCATACTAAAACGGATACTGAGTGACTCGTCAAACTAGCTTATCGCGTAGGTATATTATATTTATATTATTTGTATATTTTATCCATTGGCTAAAATATCACGTTCCATACAGTCTTGTTATAAACTTGTATTACCGTAAAAATATCAGATAGGTACAAGCATTTATTATAAATATTTATGATAGACTAATATTATAGAAATATAAATATATATTATATTGTATTATTTTTGGAAACTCGAGAAAAAATTGAATTTATGTTTGGGTCAATTGTAAAACAAAAATGTCAATACTCACTCACACACATTTATAATTTGTTATATATTACATATTATTTTAGTAAGTAAATTATATTTATAAATATTTGTATATCATTGATACATAGAAGGCGGACAATACGTGCTGTGGTAGTTCCCACGTATAAATGTTAAAATGCACATACACGCTATTATTATGTTTGGCGCACATTACATTGTTATATTGCTCGAGGGTTGTTTACGTTTCCCTAAACTCCTCCAGTAAGCGAAAATTTTCCAGAGAATTATTATATCCATGTGATGCGTAAACCGTTGTTAAAACAAAAGTGCACGATTTCATGATTAATTTTACGCGCAGGAAAACTTACGTCAAAACCTCAAAACCAAATCGATTTGAATCGAAACCTCGCATATAGTCGTATTTATTATATATTACGTACCTATAACACAAATGGGATTTTGTTTGGCTTTTAAACTATATTCACTTAGTATTCACGCTCATAAACATATTTTATAATTCAGCGAAATTATTGTTGTGTAGGAGCACCGTATATTATTATTGCTATTGTTATGAAATTGTAAATTTCATCGAAACGAGTATAGGGAACACCACGACAACTTATCATCATGTGTCAGTTATAAATTTATCGTAGAATGTCGTATACAAACTAATATACTATTAATTTTATTTTTCAACCATAATGATATTGTTATACATACAATTTACATATTGGTGCATTTAAACTTTTTAACGGATGTAAATATGTAATATTTATTATACACTTGGTAACAGAGAACAGACAATATTAATTTTTACAATATTGTAAATGTATATGTTTAATATACTCATATTTCATACTACCTATTGAAGGTAACTGTAGCTGCTGTTTATTTGATTAAAACGTTTCTGATTATGGGTATTTTTTCGTTGCATAAAAATACAGCAACATGTGAAATGACCGGACATAATGTTTTCCGAACTTTATAGAGCTTAGTTTTTGTTACATTGAAACGTGTTTAAACTACATTTTCAGCGTGTGTAAACATAAATTGTATTAATGGATGTATTCAGCAGATTATCAGCTTATACAATATAAACTCGTGTTTACTAACTCGAATAATATCAAAAGTTCCGCATAAGTAAAAATTATCATTAACAACTCCGTACTTCACCAAAGATTAAAACAGCAATTTTATTGATCGTAATTTTATTCAGACTACAAAAGTACTTATATATTATAATATGTGATGTAATACATAGGTACATGTGAACGATTTTATTTATCTTCCGATTTGGTCTTTATGTTTCCTACATTCATATTATGTTTCATACTACTTATTTCAACGTTATCGAAAACAAAACATTTATAATATATAATAACTTGTATTTTGTTGGTAAAAAGTAAAATATTGCTATTTTTGTTCTTATTATATTTTTTTAAAGTTTCTTTTTATATAAAATAATTGTAGTACAAACGTAAGAATATTTGAAATGTGTCTATTATACATAATATATATTATTATTTAATAGTTGTGTTACATAATATAGCGTGTTCTTATTTAACGCATTATTCAAGTGCATTTTATTTTTCACCCGCACCGGGTTGTATAATTGGAATGATAAAATATCTTGTCCAATTTCGGATCTATTCTTCGTATTTTCTGTTGAATAAACAAGTTAGTTGACGATAAACCACAATACCTTTCTGTAGAAAACAATACGGAACGAGTAAATATCGCGTTGCCCATAAAATGACATTTCTATGATGTGTCGGTCAACACGTTTTTTAAACGCGTTTTTTATGAGAACCATTTAGCGTAAACGGAAATGGATGCTACAAAGTGCAGATTTGAAGGAATTGCAGGAAATTGTGGGTTTAGTAATCAGTGTCGTCAATCGCTGTGAATTGCTCTCTACAGGTGCAGTTAATCATCATAATATACAGTAATAGACAGTCATAGTATTGATGTTCTACATAAATATTAAATACTATATAATAAAATATGTGCTTCGGTACTTTGTCTGTTATCGTAATTTGTATTTAATAAACCATTTAAATGTACTTATTATACTTATAAGTATTATCTATCTATTGAATTTATTAGACACTGTATGTACTATATACCTACGGTATATTTTTACTATTACATTTTACTGAATAAGATTATTCATAGTTATTAGTTAATCGTTTTATAATTATGATATCATATAACATGATGTAAGATGTGATAAAGAAGCTGGCAATTTGTGTTTGAACAAATAGTTATATGAACTTTTAAGCATGTTGGTGTTTGGGTAAACATTGATAGCAAACATAATAGATACTATTAAATACTATACTGCAGAGAATAAATGCAGTCGAAAGATAATTTTTCAATGAATAAAACAATTAGCTTAAAAATGTTATAATAGAAAAATAAAAAAAAAAGAACCGGACGACTTGCTCTATTGTACAGTTAGGGGGTTAGGTTAGGGTAGGTAGTATACCACCTCGTTCATATAGGATACATGATACACAATGAAGTCTAGTACTAAAGTACAACTAATAGTAATAATAAAATTAATAGTTTATAAAAATATACATGTTACAGTTTATAGTTATTGATAAAATAGTTTTGCAAGATTAGTTCACTGCTCACTAATCACGAATATCTAAAATAAATAAGACTAATTTAACCACAGAATTCATTGCCAAATCAACTTTGGTTTTTTTTCGACGGGTTAGGTATAAAATATTATTATATTTTATAATATACAATAGCTTTTGTCGCCCAGAGTTTAATTTATCAATAATATGAACGTACTACGAATATAAAATAGATATATACAGATAGCTTTAACGACTCCGGTTAGGTATTTTTCCATTTTTAATATTTTTTACTCCTTTTATCTTGGTAGATAAACGGATCTACGGACTAAATTTCATACTCATAGCTTTAGCTATCATCATTGTAAAATCAACATAAAATATTACCTTGGTCATCGACCATAAAAATGCTTTTTTCGAATAATAATTTCTCAGTGGGTGCTTACGTTGTATTAGCTATTTGTATACAATATTTCAACCCGATCCGTCCAGCAGCTAAGCAAATAGCAATGATTAGTCAGTCAAGAAAAGTTATTTTATATTTAATATATAGATTATTATAGGTTTAAAAAATCGTAGTCATAGTTAATACGTATACTCAATTTACATTTATTTGTTTCGTGGTCAAGAAGAAATAATACAAATTTACCTATAATATAATAAATGGTGTGCAATCATATTTTTGTAATTATTTTTATATCATATACCTTACTATGGCAAATACAACTAGCTTATACAACAGCTATGAGTTTCTACATCTCAATTGTGTGCTAACAAAACAGTATTAATTCTAGGACGTATTTTTTTTCTTTGCAGAAGTTGGGAATTGGCTTTTTCTGTTATTATTTTAAACAAAGTAACTGCATCCCGTCTCCGTGGAAATAGGCATAAATTAAGCTGATGGAACCTTAAAGACCCATACGTTTGTGGAATTATTGTGTGTTTTGAGAGTAAACTTCACTGTTATCGAAAACGTATCCACTCGATTCATGCGTCATTTTGCACATTAATCATGTGTCAGTATAAAACCGTCGCGAGATTTGTATGTGCTTTCTAAACGAACGCACTATATTCATAATATAATAATAATAATAATAATAATAATAATAATAATAATAATAATAATAATAATAATAATAACAATAACGTCAATAACCATAATTTAAATCGAACAAAACAAAAATGTTGTTGTCCGGCAGCTGTATATAATAGCATTATCTACTATGATACTACACGCATATACTTATATAATATTATATACGGCGCCCACTACTTGCACATATATAGTTGTACCTATTACGAGAACGAGGAATATGAAATGGTAATTTCTGTATTTCAGTTTATAGACCTTATCTTCTAATAAACGTCGCATTCATACGCACCTAAAAATGGTCTCTCGCTTGTGTCCATCGCGTATACAGGGTAATTCGTTTAGGATGCTGATCCCCATTTTCGGTTGTAAAAATGCCAAAATTTGAATTTTTTTTTTTTATCTTCAAATCACTACAAAAAACTATGTTGTCGGCTACTTTTTTTTACCCCCTTAGTATGGTCTGTGACGACACAAACTTTTGTTTTTCAAATGGGAATACTCATTTTCACTGCGGTATACCATTGGAATCATTTTTCTATGAATTTTGATGTATTAAAATCAAAATTCGAACGAGTAGTTTTTGAGTTACTTTAGTTTAAGTATTACGGAAATATTCGTATAATACGTAACATTGTAATGTAATTTGTCAGCGCTATTTGCTACTAATTTGAGATTGCGAATTAAATACAAACATTAATTAGTAATTGTGTGATTATAATAATTAACATAATATATACATTATACGTATATTATTAATGATTGGGTAATATGTTATAATGCCATACATTTACGTATACATCGAATTTTATAACACAACAGCTGATATCTGCTATCTGCAGCCCTATAAGTATTATTATAATAATTAATTATTATTGGGCTTTGATTATGAAGTTGTAATCATAATAAATTTTTTCTTATAAATGCTACATATGTAAATCTAATCATCGGATACCTAATTGATTTAACACCTTCACACAGAATTTTAAATTTGAATAATTCCGAGAATACTAGTCCGAAATTTGATTACGTTACACCAAAAATTCCAGAAAAATTAACTGAATATTATTTTGCGTGGAAAATATGGGATTCTTAACAAAGTTTGTATCGCCACACAACATACCAGGGATTTCATAAAAAAAAAAAAAAAATATTGGAAAACATAGCTGTTATGGTAAAAATTAAAAAAAAAAAAAATCCAAATTATAGTATTTTTACGACCAAAAATAGGGGTGAGCATCCTAAATGAATCACCCTGTATATGTGTGGGTATATTGAACATTAAAGTGCTACGGTATATATTATTTTAACAGGTTTGTGTATATTAATATTTTATACGCAGAAATATAGATAGTAATATCGTATGTAGGGAGAGATATCGATCAAGGCGGTCCAGCGGTATATGGAAAAAAATAAAACCATCAAATTATATAAGGTGGGGACCCTAGACATATGGAGACCTTAATACATAGTATAATGTATAATACATAGTCGCGTGAGCTCGCGCACAGTGAGTGATAACCTTTATGAGCCGCGCATCATACACGCCCACAACGTTTAATTTTTGTTTTTTCGAACCGTATAGTTGTCGGGAAACAATACCGTTTTCGACGGACACGATAAATAAGTCGTTTGCCTATCCTTTGGCTATATAATAAGCGCACGTTAAAAAAATATATATAATTACAAATCGTCTACTAATTATAAATAATACGTAAATGGTGCGGTGTGCCCACGTACTGAATAATATGCTATTATTTTGTTATTAGTCGATTTTATGACCTGTTACATACGCGTATCGTGAATATTATGGTTTAATATTTAATAGCCCTGCGACTGACGGAAATCGATCTACACAATATCTGCACGTCTACTCGAACGGCGGTTATCGTGACTGCGTTTGGTGTTTTCGTGCTCACGTAATGTCTGTACATAGACGATATACCATATTATGTACAATATACGCAGTATAAATTATCCACACAAACAAATTATATACATGGTAATGCAGAGCGAATTGTTGCGGCGGCGTTGCGTTGGTGGCGCGTAGGATATTCGTGTCGATGACGGGCAGTGGAGCGTTGCGTGCCGAATGGAGTTTGTTATTACAAGGGTATTAATTCGCTAACGAGCCGAACATTCCACCTGTGCCACTAATTATCGCTAAAGTATTTCACTATCGTGTGGTTTATTGTTTTCGTTATTACGTGAACTACCATCACCGCGTGTTTATCGAGTAATTTAGGTATAGATACTACATATTATAATGATTAGCATATTTATATACTCAACTTAAACATCCACCGAGGTTCATCCCCTTCCACTTTCTTACCAACCACGTTACAACGTGTGGGCGTGTCTCTGTGTGTGTGTGTGTGTGTGTGTGTGTGTGTGTGTGTGTGTGTGTGTGTGTGTGTGTGTGTGTGTGTGTGAGTGTGCGCGTGTGCGTGTGTGTGTATGTGTGTACAACAATGAATGGTATGTGTGGTCACGGAAGAGAATCTATAAACCGCGCCGGCACGCGTCATTGCTGTATTGATATTCAGAAAATCCGTTTTCGGATTGCTTATCCGAAAAGCTTTTATACTTCTATAATTAGATATCGTAGTAAACGCACAAGACATAATACACATTTTACCATAATATTTCTCTTGCGTTATTATTTTTCGATTTCTAATCCGTATTCGGCGTATTCCGTATACGATTTGAACACGCATACAATAATACCTATACACACGCACGTCACACACCTTTTTTTTGCGCAGCAGTATATATAGGTAGTATATTAGATGATATGCGTGCGTGCGTCTGTATATTTACTATTGAACAATGGTCGTGCACGTGATGTGATTTGTAATATTCGATGGAAAAAAACGGATTTGCTGTGCGAGTGTGGGAAATACGTATATATTGTACGTAATTGCGCGCGTACGGTGGACCGTGGTATAGTAGTGAAGTCGTGTAGTAAACGCGTAAACGATATAGTATACACATGGGCGGCGCTAAACGGATTTCGAGATGATGATGACCTTGGGCACAGTTTTCGCTGTGTGTGTGTGTGTGTTCCACCGAACGAAGGGAAAAAAATTGCCAATTCCGATAACTGCACGTCGAGAGGGCAGAGAAAAAATCAACATACAAACTCTACGTAAAAAGCGCTTCGTAGCGAAAGATTGTCAAAAAATAAAATCGTGTAGAGTAAACATTTAACGTGAACTATAAGTAGATAAATGTATATAATTTACCTGTCGACGGGTGTGTACCTAGGCTATGGTGGATAGGTATATATTCCGAGTAGAAATATTTAATACAGCGCGTGTATGGCGTGCGCATTAGCGATGTGTTTAATTGTTTTTCAAACCAACCGGCATGACCAATACTTATTTTAATAATTATAAGAATATTTACACGTGTTGTATACCTATACCATGTAATATTGTAATTTAACGATTATCGTGCATGTCGCCATCGATCAATATCGATATCAATCACCACCACTTGATTAAATAAGTATATTATATATATATATTATTATATACCCATAGTCTTATGAGTAATTGCGTGTAGCCGTATTATGGGTATACCGGATTCGAATTCCCACGTTGTTTAATAATATACACCCATAATATATTAAAGCAACGTGGTTTGGGATACCCGGGCAATCTGCACAAGTTCTGTTCCGTATTATTATTACGGTGTGTGTGTGTGTGTGTGTGTGAGTGTGTGTGTGTGTGTACAGCGATTAGTTAAGTGTAGATGAGATCTGATCATATTATGGTGCACTTAGATTACGATATGAGATATACGTCATAAGGCAAGGTTAGGTTACTACCTACGTAATATTATCTTTTCAATATTTTGTATATTATTCACAACCAATAATATAATACATATTATGTTAATATTATAATGTGAAACTTGTTAACTCCTCGGCCATATTGTACACGATATTTCAAAAGTTAAATAGAAAAATGTGAACTTTGCGATGAGCAAATAATCAACAGAAATTTATCTTTTGAAATCATCCATAAAATTTATTTTTTGTGGGATAATAATATGTTCGTTACGTTTGTAGATAAACTTGCAGATTTATTTTATACGATTTTTCCCCAAAGCTCAGCCAAAATCATGCCGACAAAGCAACTATCTATATTGAAAAATAGGAAATAGAAGTACTCTAATATTATAATGATGTCGAACAATAGTTTAGAATAATACAATGTTGTTTATATGCTTTTTATTTTATTTTTGCAAACGTTTTCAAGTCTTTTTGTTAGCATCCTGAATAATACTTCAAACGTATAAAATAACGTAAAAAAATACAAACGTATAACTAATTTTCCACAAATATTACGACCGGTTTAATTTAATTTAATCCAAATGACCAACTAATTTGTTTGCCTACATCAAAAGAAAACTATGTTGACTTTTTTCCGTTAAGTTCATAGATATCCTTTTATAATAATTCGTTCGCTCTTTTCAATATTTATGGTATAATCTCATTGTTTAACAACATTCGATGTGATATTTTTCTCGGTTGTACGTTTTGATTTTCAAAGCTCGTATCAACGATTGTGATACTATACAACAAAAGTAAATAAAAAATACTATTGCGTCCATTGGGTTTCTTCGCACGCCTAAATAATAAAACACGTACACGGCAGGCATACATACGAGCAGAAAAACTATAATATAGGTCGAAGGAAATGAAAAATGCTGTATATTATTATTATAAAATTCTACCACACGATTTCGCTCGTTATCGATACACCACGATCCTTATCTATCACTGAAGTAGCGCAATCAGTAAACACCATGGTCTTAAAATACAAGGTCCGACAACTACTCTACTTTATCTGTGTTCCGCTTAGGATGTCAAAAACGTTTCCGCTGCTGACTACTTTTTGTGAAATCGTTACTGGTTAGACGTATTTTTATTTCAATTTTTAAATTTGAACTTTTAATTAATAAAATAAATTAAACATTCAATATCTACGATTCATATATGAGTCATATAACTCTTTAAAAATACTTTACAAATTTTAGTGGTATTGTATTAAATATTATAATATTTATTTTTTAACCTCGAAAACGTTTAAACATCAGCGCTCTATTATAAGGTGGTCATAAATCTATCCGATCGCACTCAAATAGTTAAAATATCCAATACGAAGTCAAATCCACTGCAAGTTTCATCTAGAGTGATTCAAGGAGACCACTTATCCCCTTTCTTATGTTTTATATTTATTAATGATATTTTACAGTATTTAAACATAGTCAATTCTTGTTATTTGTAGACGATATAAAAATATATATTACAGTTAACCACATAAATGATTGTTTAGAACTGCAACAAAATCTTGATCGTTTTTCTAAATGGTGCTTAGAGAATGGGTTATATCTAAATCTGAATAAGTATCCCATTTAGCTAATAGACGTAACTACAACGATTGCTTATTTTTATATAAGCACCATAAGCTATTAAATGGATCCGTTAGTTGCCCAGAGGTCTTGAATCTTATTGGATTTCGGGTCCCTCCAGTAAACACTAGAAATAAAGCCCTATTTCATATTGCACATGCAGGGAAACGTAATATTTTTGTTCATAGTCCCATCAATAGAATTTTACATTACACTAATAAACATCTATCCGAATTCGACTTTTTTTTGCAACAATAGTTGTAAGTTGAAAAAATTATTAGATACCTATTAGCTTTTATTCTGTATATTATTTCTATGTATTATGTATCTACTGTACTCTTTGCCCTCGCGGGCGTTATCTATAAATAAATATAATAATAATTGGAAATGTTTTCGCCTGTTTAAGCGGATGCATTATACTGATCCTGCGGAGGGGGGAGTTTTCGGACCTTATCTTCTAAGACCATGGTAAGCACGGAATATTGAGTACCTCCAGTTGATAGGCTATTTATTATTAAACAATATAAATTACAAAATAACGTGAAAACCGGAGATAATTAAGCGCTAAATCGTTATAATGAGTAATGATTAATGAAGTAATGACCAATTATAAAACGGCTGAATTACGTGTCATAACGCGAATTGTCACATTAAATACATACAGTAAAACCAACCGGTAAAGTTGGTCTCTATATTATGTAACAGACTGCCTATATAAAATGATATTATACATTTACACCTCTTATAGTCGTATGTTATGGTTAAAAATAATTTAAGTTGTACATAGCGTTTGATGTATAGGACATACAGGTATGATTATAAAGTGGTCGTCGTTTAATTGAATTGAAAGAAACATGCACAAAATCGACAATCATTTATGTAATAAGTATATTATATACAAATATATAACTGTACGTCTGTATAGTATCTGTACATATTATATACAGGTGTAACAGTAGTCAGTAGGTACATAATATTGTACTGTCGTAATTATTACGGCTTTATATTTTGATTAATTTTTCATGTTATTTTCTTTTCATAATACGATTGAAGAACTATGTCTAAACACAAAATCAGTTGTCGTCGCGCATTCAATTTATAGAAAGTCTGTTAATTTATGAACTTGATTTCCCGTCCTTTTTTCATTCCGACTCGTGGAATTTAATTGTAACTAGAACACAGGTGCCTACACAGATACAAACTACAAACACTATCGCAGAGCACCAACGTTACCGAAATTATCTTGTTCAATTTTAACTGCGCCATAAAAGTGTATCCTTACGTATGCAATACTGTACAAAATCAATTTTAGAGATATTACCACGTAGTAAATTAAAATGAAAAATAATCTATCGAACGGAGGAAATGTATAATATATAAATATCAAATTGTTAAATATTTATTTTTATTTTCTTCGAATTAAATATTTTGAAAATTGGTTAAAAATAAAGTAATTTTTCTCTGCTAAGATTTGACGCAAACCTTCTACGAAGAACTACGCTATATATAACCACTTGCGCTTGAATACTCATTTCTTGACTTCACGTTCACGTTTAAATGCAACTTCCTTTTATGTTATTTGTAAAATTGTTCAGATGTCACTCTAAAAGTCTGGATTAAAGGGGTTGGCTTTCGTTTTGTTTCCCATTGTTCAACGCATATACATATATATATATACAACCTAGGGGAGAGCAACTTACAGAAAACATTTAATATGTAAAGAGGTTATTTCTGAGTAATTCGTAGCCTATATGCTTATATTTATATAGTTGGTCGATGATAAAACTTATACTACGAGTGTCCGTATACTAAACTTTTAGAAAATGTCCACTATTGAATACGAGACAAAAACCCTAAAAGCTTAATTAATACACACGGTTCTTTTGTTCGAAACACATAATTATAAAAATATGCGTGATTATATATACTATTTAACATTCATAAGTGGGCGTCAAGAAAATAAAACACTATTAAGTTACTTGATCGTTGATAATAATATCAAATAAGCTACGTTTTGATGAAATAATAATAAAAATCATATTATTATTTATTTATGCATGTGACTAAACAAATGGCTACCTATATATTAATAATAATTATAAAAAAAATAAAATAATAAAAAGAATAATAATAAAAAAATAACAAAACAAAAAACCTTATTTTAATAGGATAGTTTTTAAAGTCGAATGCTAAGCTCCTTTAGCCATTCGATCACCGCTGGTCCATAATTATGCAGTGTTGCTACCCCTCCTTCGAATCTCGTATTTTGGCATTCCTCGAGGATATGAAAATCGAACAGCACAAAATTGACAGCCAGACGTCCCTAAACCTCCTGACATACTCGGCAAAAACAGTCCTTTTCAGGGCTACCCTGATCCTGACTCACGCACTTTTAGCGTAAGATTTAGCAAAATATTTAAACTTTCCAAAAATGAATCATATAATTAAGTATCTACTATTGATATGTGCATCTATGATCTGTGGTAAATTTTGTGACTTTTAAAAATAAATTATCAACACTAAAATAAACTAAGTTGTTTTTTAGCAGCTTGCTCTTGCAAAATAAAAAGACCATTAGTCACTAGAATAAAATTTCTAAAGAAATACATTGTTCAGGAATAATTCGGACCAAGCATAATATTTTATGGGTATAATTATACCTATTATACTCATCAATGAGTGTTCATAGTTTCATACATTTTTATAATGAGTATTTACCAATTTAAATCGTACAAACATTTTACCTGCTGGTGTGAGTTTAGTTTAACTTGTATTTGTAGTTTTTTTTATATTTTTTTTTCTTCAGAAGTGAATAAGTAAATGATTTTTGGAATTTCTTCAAGAGTTTAAAAAAAATATTTGTCTATTTGAGGATGGTATTAAATTGATAAAAATTAGCTATTACTGTGTTTTGTTTGATGTCAATGTATTATATCGTACTCAAGTATTACATGACTTCTCATGGTAATATGTTTTTAATTTCTCCAAACGTTAACTCGGTGCGTTTAGATATTCAAATATTCTTTTCACAAAATCGATTTTTATAACACTCTCAACTGCACCCTGTACAAATTAAATAATTATCTTCCACGTGGTTAAACATCTCGTTAGCTGTTGTCCGTTTAATTAATGTAGGATTTTATTGCGCGTATTTAGTGCGTTTACCTATTCATGTCATTGCGTTATGCTCACTATAGTCGCTATATATATATATACTTAACGGGTTTCTGATTTTAAGATTGGATAATTTACGTGTACCGTATACAAAAATCCGCATTGACATGTTGTATGAGTATGATGTTAAATAAACCTGTTGAACGTCTCGTTTGGAAATATTTATACCTGCGAGTAATTTATATGGAGTCAGAAAATTTAAATATTCAGGGGAATGCTATTGCATAGCTTGGGAACAGGTCCGCGTCACGCTTACGTAGTTTTTGTTTTCTATGACATGTCATGGAGTACTAACAGTCGAAAATGTAATAAATAATACTGTTGATCAGTGGCGTTCCCAGGATTTCAGTACTATGGGTCTGCCTCATTTACGAGATGCCACTGAGTAAAAACTACAACCAACTATGTATTACAAAGATTATGATTATCAGTTAGGTGTTTATATCAAATTTTTATACCAACATTCAATACAACTATATAAAATTTTAAACTTACTTACAAACTTTATGTATTATTAATTCATTGTTGCATTAAAATGTTTATTCAATTAATAATTTTACCTGGGGTATTAAAATAATTTCAAGAAGGGATTATACCTATTTAATATTTTATTAGCATACATTTATTTGTGGTGTATTTATTTTAATTTAGTTTTCAATGACTCGTGGCTACTTTCAATTTCACAATAGATATCTGATCTAGAGAAGGTGGTTCTAGTTACTAATTCAATACAAAAAATAATGCATTTATAAAATTTGTATTTTTATCAAAATACATAAAAATAAAAGTACCAAGTATAAAATAATTACGAAATGAGAACATTATAATAATTTTCTGCGCTTTTTAATTCGTGCGAATGTACTTATTACTTTATCAAAATCAATTTTTTGTGCATGCAATGTTGCTTTCTATACTCAATATTGCCAAATTTGATAGTCGATCTTCATTCATAGTTGAGCGAAGATATGTTTTAAGTAATTTTAACCAGCCAAAACTTCTTTCTGCAGTTGCACTGCTCACTGGAAGAGTATAAAATATTTTATACAAAGTATATAAATTTGGATACGAAGAAACCATGTCTCGAGATATCATGAACTTTAATACTTCATTTAATTTTAAAGGTTCAGTTTCATCATAAACTTGATAGTAAACCAGACGAAATGATTGGTATTCCACTTCTACATCAGTTTGATCTATGACATAAACAAGTAAACAAATTACAGTATCGTTATGTTTTATAAAGACCCGTATGACCGTATCACAGCCACGGGTATTGTGTTTTCCGATTTAGGTACATTATTGAAGTTGATGAGTTAGAGCATGATTTCGTTCGACTATTTATATTTCAATGTTCAGTCTTCACGTCTATACATCATAAATTATAATATACATATACATTATATGTTTACTATTTCTATTCTTGTATATTTTAAAAATTATTGTTATTTAATTTGATTTTCAAATAAAAAAATGTTATGTAGTTTGTCATTTTGAGAGGCTACATTAACCTCAGAAAAAACTGTGGGTCAGCTGACTTCCCAAACCCCCCCCCCTCTGGGTCGGCCCCTGCTGTTGATCATTCAGTTTTACACTGAAAGTTTTAATTACTTTTGCTCGGGTGAATTGAAACGTTGATAAAACGCAGTAATAAAAGTTTCAATACTATAAAATGATGTCTGAAGTGTATGAATTATCCGGTGCTATATCATTTGAGTACATGACGATAATATTTTCATGAGTATAAGATATCAAAATTCGAACCCAGTGGAGCTTTACGCAATTCGACAGAGCAGTTGACGGGGTTAATAGCTTTTAAAAGATCCTTACGACTTTGTCTTGTCTCGATTATGCACCTAAACAGAATCGGGGGCCCTGGTCCAATCAGAAATAGAAAAACGTCAAACGAGACTTGCAACGGAAAAAAATCCAGCCAAGCGTTCGTGTATTAGTACCTATACCCTTTTGTATGGAAATATAATTTACCCGTTTGTTATGTACGCTTGCGCTCGAAAGAAATAAAAAAAACGTTTTACACGAGCTGTAAGTTTTATTATTGTTAATAAAACGACGGCGGTGGCGGGGTGACGGTGTCGGTCACATAATAATAAAATCAATAGCTCATTGCACGCCGCGTGTACCTGTATATGTAAAATGTACGTAGGTATATAATATTCTAATATTATAATAAACGCGTCGGCACAAAAGAGTCGTTTATTCGAAAAACGGGGGGGGGGAAGAAAAAGAAAACAATCGCTTTTTAGAGCGAGTGTGTGTGTGTGTGTGTGGTGTATAAATATAATACTATAATAGCATACATATAAATGTGTGTGCGAGGTGCGAGTGCGCGTGGGCCGTGATGTGCAGCTCGAGTTCGGGTTTTTTATTATTATTATTATTATTATTATTATTATTGTGTCGCCGTGGAAAGCGTGGAGCGTGTTCGGAGAATGTAATAATATGGTTTCTGGGAAGCGACGGCCGACCGCCACCGATGCACTCCGACCGTTGCTACCCCACCCCGTTGCCACGTAGGGTGGACTGGCGGTGCGTGCCGTGACAAAGCCCCCGCTCCTGCTCCGCTGCCGCCCGTCACCCGTCGGCGAAAGTGTAGCGCGCGCGGCGCAAAAGGTATATATAATAGAGTTAAAACGAGCGTTTTATTCGGTACAAACGGTTTTCTAACAAGAGTTGTAGTAGTAATATCACATATATACGTATACAGACACGAACCACCCCAGCGCTCCTTCCAGTTGTTCTCTTTCTCACTCCGTCCCTGCAGCTCTCGCTCGTTCTCTCTCTCTCTCTCTCTCTCTCTCACCGTCCCGCTATCGGACTGCGGCGAGAGACGGGACTAGGGGTGGTGCTCGTATATATGCGCATTGATAGTGCGGGGGGAGGGGGTGGAGGGAGATCAATAAACGAACGGTTCGCCGCCGCCAAGAGAGTAACGATAGCGCGCGCGGTCGCTGCGGGTTGCTGCGGCAGAGGGGATGGCCGTGTGAGAGCGGTGAGGGGTCGCTACGACGGCGACGACTATTATAACTACATAAAACACGCTAATGGCTCAATACGAGCGCCGCCCGCGCACACACGTATGCACACACACACAAATACACACACACACACACACGAACACGCACACACACACACACGAACACGCACACACACACACACACACACACACGCGCACACACACACACACACACACACACACGCGCACAAACGTTTTTCGGATACGAATTAACGGCCCTCGCCCCACTTCACCACCGCCGACGGTATTCGCTTTGCGCGCGCGTGCCTAGCCTCTCGGCCAACGAGGTATCAACCCCAAAAATATAACACAGTGCCGCAGTGTACGTACGGGGGGTGTACGAGTGACTCTCTCGGCGGCGCGCTCGGTCATTAATTCAGCTCTGGCGCACGACGACGTCGGTGGGGTTGACGATTTACCCGCACCCCACCCCGTCAACTATTCGGCCGGTCGAGCGTCGCGGAGAGGCGTTTCGCAATATAATACCTATAGTAATGATGTAATTTTTTCGTTTTTTGTTTTTTTTTTCCTGTTCTTTCCCTCGTTACCGCCGGGGTAGGTAATCAATCGCGCACCGAACCATCCCTCTTTGCCGGTAGCACGTTGTCCCGATCGATTAAATATAGCGGAAGTGTATAAAATATAAATAGCAATCGCAATTATGGTAATTGGATTTTTATTCTCCGGTCCCGCGAAATCGTGTTTACCTTTTTGCGAAAACAATAAAAAATTACATTGCGTGCGGTATCTTTACTTTATATGGCCGTGCAGTATAATGCTCGGTCGAATCATGCGATCCATAATAAGAGCGGACAATAAATCGTTGTTGTCCCGACTCAGATGCGTTTACTATAGTTGTATCGTGCATAATATTATAATGTATTGATGTGCCTACCATATACAGTGCGTGCAATACTAGTCTTTCGTCTCTCACAGTACACTGCACGATTGGTTGACGCGTATAGTGTTATGCGGCTGTTCGAGTTGAGCCCTGCGAGCAGCACCGAATGCAATGAGTGATTATTATCGAATACAATTAAATCATGACTATTATAACAATCAACGTAGTCGAATCATTCAAAACGCTTGATTTATATGATAAGCGGGGAATTGAATATTAGTCTCTGGTGGGTTTTATTTACGACATTCATACCTATATTATCTACACACAGTGTATTGCCATGAACAACGTTGTGAATTTTTATTTTCTCAATTACGTGGTTGAAAGCGAAAAATTATGATTTACTATATTCTTACTATATTATTCTGTTACTATACTCGGTTTCGGGCACGTCGCTACCTCACTACGTCGTCGAGCCATTTATTGTAATGTTATTACAATTACAATGAGCATATACTATAATACATAGTTATACATAATTTTAATAAACGTACGCGAAAATGAATGGTTTTTTTTTTTTTTACGCAACTTATTTTATTCCTATACGATTTAAACAATTGTAATTTCGTGTCGTTCATGCACGTTTTCTCGTAAAAAAAAAAAAAATAACACATCACAAAAGTGAAATGTTCATAAAATTATTGAGGACAAATTTTATTGGACGAAGAAAATATTTTACAGCCCTAATTGATTTGTTGGCCACAAATTACTCTAAAAAACTGGCTCCTTGCCCGATTTCTAATTATTTGTTGTTGAAAATAACGTTTATACTTACTCTTCTCATAATAAATTTAAATATATATGCTTCGTCTTTAGATGCACTTAATACTTTGCATTTACTTGTAAATTATCAAATAATAGTATACACATATAATATATATATATATGTTTATTTCGTAAATTAGCTTAAGTTAAACGTCGTAGATTACATATACCTAGCTCACAATATTCTGTTATTTCGTTGACACAAAACATTTATAATTGCATGCTCCACCAATTATTTTAAGAAATACCACTTTGTACTGCGTTCTGCTAAAAATACCGACGAAATAATGACGAATTATTTTTATACGTTCCGGTAAGTGTTGACTCATTACCAAGTACACTTAATTATATACATAATATAAGTTGACGAATAGAAGACATTTAAAAATCAAAGCTGGGTGGCGTCACGTTATACACTCGTACAGCGAGATAAGAAGTGATAGAATTGGATAGTCATTTATACTCTATTTCCTCTAGAGAAATTGAAAACGGAAAACGAATAATAATATATAACGTACAGTGAAACCTGTCTAAGGTGGACCATATATACATGTCTTTTAGACAGCAATGTTATTTGATCGTGACATATAAAATGTACAGTGTATATTGTTGTACCAGTATAAGTTTAAAAAATCTTGTTTAAGTCGAAAAATGCCTTTGTTCGTGCGTAATTCCGTTTTTCCATATTTTTTTTCGTGTGTAGTTCATTACACTAATGGCAAATCGTATCTTGCTGATTCGCTGATCAACAAGACGTGCACACTACACATATTAGTCCACGTGACCGACAGAGAAGCGATGAGTTTCTGTTCACGGTGGGTTTTCTCCCCTTTGTTTGTTTTTCAATGCCTGGTATCGAACGTCTTGATGGGGCGCGAAAACCGTATAGAAAAAAAAACATTCTTACGCGACTAATAAAAGTATAATAAATACATTATATATAGTAATACGCACTATTCCACGTACGTATAATATTCAATGCATATGCGTACACAAAATAGTGATTTCCCAAATGCACATATTAGTAAATTACCATATATTACATACTTATATATTTAAAATATAATATTAATTACTGTGTCTATCGAATAAATATCAATGTATGATGTTTATTTAACGTTTAAAAAAATCAATTGACAACGGATAATATATTTATATAATATGTTACGATGAAAGACGTCAACGTTGGTGAATGACGTCATTTAAGGATAAATAAAGTAATTCCCCTGAAAATTGGTAAGTAATTGTGTACATTAATCGATTATATTGATGTATAAAATCATAAAAATATGAAATAATGTACTTAGTACGACTAAAAAACTTATGAGTTGATCAACTCGCTCAAAGATAGGTAAAGTTTTTATTTTTTTGGCAAAATGTAAATTTAGATGTTTAAGTATTTTTCTTTATTTATTTTTCTTTATTTTTTAATTGAGGCTTAGCTAGTAAGGTCAACTTGCCGTGCGCCAGTGTGCGTCTTGTTTATGGACACTCAGTGATAATTAGTCATAATGTTACATGGGTACATGGCTATGATAATCAAAAATATCATAAAAAACGTATATAGCTGGATATAAAATGTTATAATTACCAATTTAAATTTAATATGGGGTGACTCAGTGTCACAAACAATTAGTGTTACAGTTGTCATAATAATTTGTTTTATTTTTTATTATTATTATTTCATGTGTATTATGCATATAATATTAGAAAAATCATTTTGTTTATTTTATTGAAAAATATGATATTTATCACAAGTTACCAACGGTCTTAGTAAATTATATCATTGACCCATAAAAGTAGTAAATCTGAATTTAAAATGCTCTTTTTTTACAACATTTACCTACATAATTGGTAAAAGACATCATTAACCGGCAAATGTCATATTTTACCAACTATCATCTTTCACCGTAACATAATATGTACAATACCTATATCATATTAAACGCATATACACCAGTTTTAAAATCGTATATTTTCCCGGCGAAATATGAATCGATAAATACATTTTATTGATGTATAAAGTTCTAATAGTATTATCAAATAATATACATATATACATACATAAAAATAAACAGAGATCGAATACGTTTATTTCATTATTATTAACGTTTTGTTTTTATGTCATCCGGGTTGTACCTATCGGTAGATTAATTTAATATTTTTATATTTTATATATAATTCGCATCGCTTGAAAGAATTTTTTGATGTATCTCGGTATATATAGGTACACATTTTATGCTCGTAATTTGATCTAAGTACTCATTTTTTTTTTCCTTTTCCATTTCGTTTGTACATAATAATAGTATATTATTATACAATATGTATTAAATGAAAACGAGCCACAGCAATAAAATCCGTACGTGCAGTCAGTGCACCGCACCACGCATTGTGTTACGTATATAAATATTAAATACTATACAAGGGTAATAAATGTACCCGTATTGTAAACGCATATCTATAAAAATCGTCGCAATTATGCAAAACGTATGCAGGACCGATCTCATTAAACAAACAGACAAATCTAGCAGCCGTAATAAAACTATTGGGTTACGATAAATTCCGATTTGATTATACTGAACTGCAGAGGCGACAACTAGCGGTGCCTATCTACGTGTATACTATGTAAACATTTGTTATATATAATACGAGTGTACAACACAACAGTAACTATTATGGTACCACGCAGAACGAACGACCAGAAGCAATAATAATAATAATGATCACTTCGAGGCACGATTTAAGTATATGTTTTACTAATGAGACCCAATCAAACATTTTGATTATTATTTTGCTTATTAATAGTATAGTATATTATTCATTAAAACGTTTCACATTGATTGACTGAACAACATGGTACCTATTAATCTAAATTATTTAGTTGGATGACAATTATTTATTTTCAAAAAATAAAAAATTCTCTTTATAGTTCCTAGAGTTAACATTTAATCTGAAGTAAAAATATAAAGCATGAGAAAAATATATCGTTTAAAACATTATGAGTTTATTTATACTTGATTTAATTATATGATAATTTGGTTTTCAACTGAATTTCAAACAAATTTAAATTTATATATATTTTACGTAAACTACAACATCATGTATTATATAATCATACGTTTCTGGTTTTCTCCAAACAAAATACAAGAGTATGTAACAAGGTAATTTTTAATATAAATACATATTTTATTTTTGAAATTCATTTTGTAATTTTTACTAGGATATGTTTTTAATTGCTAATAACACTTGTGGATTTTTCTATGTGAGTTATGTATTCCATTTACGTAGACAAGCATTTATATAAAATATATATATATATATAAAAACAAAGCGGTAAACATTGGCAGTAGTATTTTATACGAACCAATAATGGTGTATTTGCAGCTGTATGAGTGCTTAAAATTAATATAAAATACTTTCGTTCAAAATGGAATAGGAATCCGATCACAGTAATATTTAAATACTATATAAATATAAAAAATAAAATAAAACGAATTAGGTATATATTCTTCTGAAGAAATAAGTAATTGTATATAATAAGTATTATATTTTCCTCTACTCCTTGTTGAAGTATTGCGATTTTTCGCTGAATATTTGCAGACGAAAACAATACCTACACCGTGACAATTTCTTATGCGCATTTAGCGTAATTATTGGCAATCGTTTCATAAATATATTTTATACGTCGCACACGCACAAAGAAATAATATAAATACTTCAAATAGTTTAAGCGCAGCCAAACATATTTTTGTAGATAATAGTTGATTCATAGTGTTGCAATATAATACAATTAATATGCGTTGTGTAGTTAATTATTATTTCCATTTAGTTTTTAGTTAAACAAGAACTTATAAATACCTATAATTTTAATATAACTGAATTAACTACTATCTATATTCATGTGCCACTTTAATTTAATTTCTAAATTCAATCATATTTTATTCGACTGATTATGACGCTTGTACCAAATGGCTCATTACTAATTATTTTACGCTAGATAGCTATACTTCTTATGAAAATGGTTAGCTAAACATAGCAATATTAAAATAATTCATCTTTGAAATATTTTTTTATCATTGCATTAAAAATATTCAAGAGTGTTTACATTTATTTAAATACCCTTTTCACAGTATTTGTTTTATTTACTCGAGGGGAAATATAAAATAAAGCTGACGAATTATTGAAAGAAATAAGTGTTCTCTTTTTCGATTGCCATTTAAATAGTTTCATCTCATAAAATCAATATTGGTATGACAAAAACAGTATAAATGTTTGTTCTTGACAGAAAAGTATTCAAGGAAGTTTATTGTCACTGTATATTACATCTTGTTCTGTAATATCAACCAGAAAATAATCAAAAGCCGAACATTGTTATGAAAACTGTTTATAGTACTTGATTCGTTCTATTTTACTTTTAAGTAAGTTGGCGATTTTATGAAGTTAATTTTAATTAACCGGTAGTTTACAATTGTAGGTACTATTATAATTCACATATTTTATTTCAAATGTATTTATATAGGTATGAATAAGTTCTTGGTTTTATTTTCATAATAAATTCATAACCGACAATATAAACAATTTACAAACAAACATTTTCAAATTAATGTTAAATAAGTAAGTAATGAAGTTAAGACAAATGTTCAAAAGATTTCTTTCAGTTTATTTTGATTGTTACTAACATCTTTCATCGGAACAATTCCATGTATTCATCTTCATCGTAATAGTATTTATTGCCTTCGTATTGGTTTAAATGACTAGTATTTATTTATTTATTCTGTCTGATTTCGTGTCTTATTTGTTTTATTAATCAAATACAAACTTTACTTTAATCAATTATTATTAGTTATTCAATAAGTTGCTTCTATTCAGAATGATTTTTCTCTAGATTAAGGATTGCGGTTTCTTTTATTCTTTTATTACTCGACCAAACCCAGTGATGAAGTCTAGAAATTTTAGATAGCCAAAAAAAATAATAAAATAAAAGTATGTAATGCAAGTCAAACAAGGGCATGGAAAATAGACAAGTCCAATTTTATAATAAGTGAATAACTGTCATATAATATGGTAACAATTAAAATTTCTGTTGTTACAAAAATGTATTTTGAAAAATAAAATTATTTATAAATTAATTCGAAAACGTACAAGTGTTATGACATAGTTTTGAAGATATTCCATACCTACTTAATTTATTTCTATATTTCGCAATTCTGAGTAATGTTTTGAAGGAAAGTTAATACAAAAAATTTGTATTTTTCCCTTTATAGTTTCGAGTTATCACGACTTGCTGTATTTTTAATTTTATAATTGTACACACATTTTGAATACTAGATAATTATTGTCATTTTTATTTTATTCACAGTGTATAATTATATTTTATTGTTTTATAAAAATAAGTTATCAACTTGTAATAATGTTCCGTACAACATATAAATATATAATAAATGTCTACCGGTTTTCAAATTTCCTATATAATATACAGCATACAATAACCTGTAATGTTGAACCTCTATACAAGTGATAAAAGCTATAATTTGAAACCCGTTTAGAAAATATAATGGTTTTTATACATGTAAAATGTAATTATATTTTATGTACCTTTGAAGATTATTAACTTAATTAGTTGTTATAACATTGCATAGAATCGGCTTGGTACTTATTTGATTTTTTCATTGCATTTCTATACCCTAAATTTGAAGAATTTTTGGGTTTAAGATTTTTTATCAAAACAATTTATTGAATTAAATATTATACAAAATATTTAAAAATCTATATAATATATATATATATATATATATATATATATACGCATAGTCAAACAATATAACACTGTGTGCATCAACGTTATTAATGTGCATACCTACCAACAATTGAAAGGATCTGTTATTAAAAAAGAATAAATGTCTTTCATAAATATATCTTGGAAACCTTAAGAATGTTTACCATCCAGCTATGTTTACGCTATATTTAATAATCATACCAACTAACTTTGCTGTGTATATTAGAATTTACTCTGGTTAAAAAAGTGTAACACAGTGATTTAGTCCCCGTACTGTTTGTATAAATTCGACACGTGATTCACTCTAGATGTTTTCCAAGGAAAACACTTTTAGTGCTAAGTATATGTATATTATGTGTACAGGCGTGTATATAATTTTTATTTAGTAACAAGATTTGGAGTGTTTTGGTATATGGTGGAGCTGTCTACTGGACAGTCACTCTTAGTGTTTCAGTTAATCATCGTCCAGCGCTGCTAGCATGACCTAACATGACTCTAGCGGCGTTGTCCATGCTTTCACACTTACACTACCCAAGTGTTTAAACCCCTACAGTTCTCCTAATCTAAAAAAACAATCTACGAACCAAAAAAACCACGTGGATGGCTTATGAATCATTAGCCAAAGCCCTCCTTAAAAAAAATTAATTTGTAGTATTACAAGGAGAGCATATAGGTAGGGTTACCATAATGTTTTTAGACCAAATCCGGACATCAGTTCCGTTTCTCCGGAGGGGGGAGGGGGTAAAGTTTAAAATAAACAATATTGTTATTTTAATAATACAACTTTACTTAGATCTATAAATAAAATGTTTACATTAAAGTTATTAGGTTAAATATGTTAAAATAATAAAAATATGATATATAAAAACGAAATGTTTTATATGATTTCTATCAGTTTATTATTCAGTCCGTGCTGGGTCCTGGGTCACCATATTCTTCATCGTCTTTTAAATATATTTAAAAATATGAACAAAAATAGAAATTTCCTAGTATACATTTATGCAGAGTGAATACTAAAACCAGTCACCTGATTTTAACCATGTTAAACGATTATCTTTGTAAAATCCTGACATTTTTCAAATCCGGGCGCCAATGCGGACAGATGTTTGAAATCCGGACTGTCCTGGACAGTCTGTCCGGACGATATCCGGACGTATGGTAATAACCCTATATATAGGGAATATGTAATATTATACAGTGTACTTTTGAAATATTTTTTGTATTGCTTTATTCGACGAGATATTATAACACGACAATTAAATTAATCAGAAACAAGATGATGGATTTGTTGTATACCTACTTATATATTTATACAAACAGCATAATTTAGCGACCAAATTGTCGAGCCAAAATAAGCCAATGGAAAAAAAAAATAATAATAATAATAATAATAATAAAATAAAAATCAGCGCTTACTAACGGGCTTATTTTTTTTTCTGTGCCAACAGGTGAAGATCTGGTTCCAGAACAGGAGGACAAAGTGGAAAAAACACGACACCGTGACCACGACGGAACCGGCGGACCCGTCGACCGCCGCCGCCACCATGACCGGACTCGGCGTGGGCGGCGTTGGGTCCAAGTGTTCGCCAAAGGTCGCGGTCGGTGCCAAGTTTCTCAGCGAGGGCGACGATCACTCGTCTCTGGAGGACTCGGAGAGCTGTTACAGCAGTGTGGACGCGGCCGAGTCGAAAGTAGTCACAGCCCGGACGCCCGAATCGTTGCCGCCCACGTCGCCGCCGACGGACAACGAGACCGCAGCAACGGCCACGGCCACTACGACCACCGGAATGGCCAGAGCTCCCAGTTAATGGGAACAGAACCGAAATGAAAATTGAAACAAACATCATTGCCGATGTTTGTTTTTGTTTTGTTTTATTTTGTTTTTTTTTTCTTCTAAAGACGCGTGTAATGTTATTATTATTATTATTATTATTATTATTATTATTTGTGTGTAGGAAAAACTGACTTAAAGGAAAAAAAAAAAAACGTATACATAATTCAACATTATTATTATTATTAGTAGTATTGTAATATTGCTATCCTGTGACGTACGTTGTGTATTTTTTTTTTTTTTTTATCATATTATTATACTTTATTATTGTATAGGTTCATGTTGTGTATTATATATAATATTATAGTGACGCCAACTGCAGTTTTCTCGAAAACACTTCACTCGTCACCAGTTCAACGGTTTATGTTTGGTATCGTAGTAAAATGTAAAAAGGAAAACCGTTTAAAAGTGTTGTACCTTTTTCCAGCAAATATTACTCATGAGTTATGACTGCGTTGATCAATATTTTTACCATGTACATATCGTACACACAAGAAGGAGATCTGATTTTTAATAGATTTTTCTTTTTGATGGGATTAAAAATATACCTCATTTCTTCCGGCATTCAGTTGTTTTATGCTCTTTTATCGTCTCAGCAATTTCGTCATTCCATAAGACGACGTAGTTTTTTTTTGTAAAAACGTTAACTAAACGCTATTTATTTTCCGTTCGATATTACGCATTAGGTACCTCTACAACTGTAATATGCTCTCTAATATTATTGCTATGTTATTATTATTATTATTATTATTATTATTATTATTGTCATCATCATCTTTATTAATATTGTTGTTCTTAGACCATCCCTCGGCAACCAATGTGGTACATAAAATTATTTTATATTGTAAAAAATCATCTTTTTCTTTTTGCACCGCCTTTGGCGCGTGAACTGTACTGAATAAACGAAATGTGTCTACGGTCTTTAGCACCAAAACAAAAAGGAATATGTAACTATAATGTAACCAAGAGGTTATAGTTCTTAATGTTTTCGATTATTAGTAAATAATAATATATGTAATGTTTATCTCAAAATATTTTTCCTGAATTATTATCATAATAATTGTGTGTAAAACGTTTATATATATTATATATTATGTATATTGTACACGCACATGCATAAATGTATTTACTGAATTGTAGAATGATGTGTATATAATATTTTCTAACGGATATTTGTGTATAAAATTTAAAATGTATATGATATTTGTGGAAAATTATTTTCAGTGTGTTACATGTTATTTTTTTTAAAAAAACCTATGTATAATATATTTAAAAGGAGAATTAAGATTTTATTTCAGTTGTTGGAGTTATTTTTTTTTTTAAATTCTAAACGGAGTGATGGAATCTATTGATTTTACAATAATGTGTATTTTTTTTTATTTTATTTTTTTTTTTTTGTGTCTCACGACACCTTTTTTAGCAGTAAAAATGCTTCGTTTTTCTTAAACAGCTACTTTTCTGAAAGAAAAGTGAATGTAGATGGTACTTGGGCAAGTCAAAAATCTAAATTTTTCAGAGTTTTTTAAAAGCGTCGAAAAAAACGATAAAAAAATTACGAAAAAACGGAAAATTTTACGCTAAACCACGTTTTGGTAAAACACATTTTTTTAAAATGCTCTAACTCAAAAACGAAAAACCGCAAATACTTCAGATTTTCACCAAATCTTTATAATAGTTTTTTCTATACATGGTTAAGTTTTCAAAGTATTTTGACTTATTTATAGACAATTTAAATTTTCGATTTTTGTAAGTTTTTTATTTTGATATATCTATAAAATTTATTTGGGTATCCGAAAACTCTTGAAAATTTAATACAATGTTCATTATAAGTTATACTTATCGTAACTAAAAAATATCGAAGATCGTTTTACTTAAATTTTTTTTATAAGCCCATAAATTTCCAATTTGTATAAAATATGTTAAAACCGCGATGATTTGCAAGTTATTTTGTAGTTGAAAATTCATAAAAAAATTTCCGTTTATACTTAAGGATTAAAATTTTAACACTGGGTTATCCATAAGTTACTCTTTAAAAAGCTATAAAACAATTTCTACTGGACTCGAAGAAAAAATTTTATGACCGCTTGCAATTTATATTTTTAAGAAATTGCATACTATTGCATTTAAATTAAAATTTAAAATACTATATTATTATACTCCCATTTTAGACCAACATAATATCATCTCCTTTCAGAATCGTTATTCGTATACACCTATGATACCTATCATTGCATTCTAATTTAACAAATCCATTGTAATGACCTATCATATGAACGAGGTGCACTCCACCCCCAACTGTACAGCAGAGCGAGGCCCATCCGGTTTTTTTAATACTGTTTAGTATAGTATTATTATTAAACCGCTACTAGGCAGTGGCGTAGTTATGATTTGGTTCTGGGGCGGGAGGATATTTAATTAATTAGATAAACATATAGGGGGTTTGGTAAGTTCCCACACAAAACATAGCAGATAAGCAGGTACATATTATGTAAGTTTCTTTACGAAAAAAATTATACCGGTACGTAAATTTCCATACGAAAAAATATTCTATATCTATCAATAGAAATTTGTAGAAAAAACACTTGGTTGATCTATGGCACGATTTAAGATACAATGGTTACCCAACGAGCTATGTTACATGCATTGTGGATGTGACCACAGGTTTGACTCTGTAAATCAGCTGACATGGGTGCCAACTAACACCTAGCGCTCATAAGTCAAAGCAATTAATGATGATAATGATGATAATATTCACGATTTCGTGACAATATTTGTTAATTCCATAATAATAGAATGTCACAGTGGTCACGTGGTCAATTATTACGAATAAATCCACACGAGCGCTAATTATTGGTTGGCTATCAGAGAGTCAATTCGGCGGTCACTTTATCATCGCTCATTGGGTAACCATTATATCTTAAATCGTGATCTATGGTATTGCGTTTCGCGTATGATTGTATGATAATATGATGGGTGAAAGATATAATTTGAGAGCCAAGATAAGGACGTGATGGATTATTATTATCCGTAATTATAATATATTATATTTTTTATTTCAATGCATTAAACATTAAAAAAAAGGCTCTGGGGGGGATCTATCCCCATCATCCTCCCCCATAACTACGCCACTGCTACTAGGGTTACCTAATACCCTCATGTTACTCCACACTGGCCATCGTCGAAAAGTAATAATATAATATCGTGCATCACACTAGCGATACCTGTTGTTCGACTACTAAATGTCTCCGACCTGCAACGGATCGAGCACTGCCATCTAGTTGCGTATCCGTTTTATCGACATTATGATTCTTTAAAGTACTGCAAGATGTCGGGGCATGCCATAAGCCACCATAAACTTGGTATGATATTATTTTCTCAATAATTAATATTATTATAGAGCTCGGATGAATAATATGACTATTTGGATTTTCATTTCCGAGCAAGCATAGTAATATTACCACCCGGTATTACACTATCTTAATTCGCGGTCTAAATCGCTGATTTGCAAACATTTTGCACTTAATTGCATAATGCATATAAATGTTCTATAATTCAAACAATATATGTATTTTAATATGAAATAATTCCTCAACACAATTATATATTTCATTAATTATTTCTATTTATTTATTTATTTATTCATATAAACGGACCTAGGTCCTATAACATTATAATATAAAGGTAAAGGTAGCATGATGTTAATTAAATGTAATATGAACTCATATACCTAGTCTATATAGTTTATATAGTCATAGAGCAGGATAACATAAAAACAATAAGATTAAAACTAAATTATAAATACAAATGCGAGTTGAATTGAACTTATAATTAAGATAACAACAATGTGTAAAAATGTGACTTGCTAAACAAAATCAAAAGTTATAGAATTACTCGCAGCCATTAAGATATTAGAGGGACAGTTTATCATATAGTTTGTTTTATAAGGGATGGAATAGAATAGATCACTATTTCTTGTGTTAAGGAAGTTGATTTTAAAGCGAATAAGGGAAAGGAGCTCTGGACGATCAATATTTCCTATAAGTAAATTTTGTAAGAGTTTGAAGAGTAATAAAGTGCGCCTATATTTTAGTGTAGAAAGATTGATAAATTTTAAAACAGAATCATGCGAACCATGAGGAGGTATATAAATATTAAAATTAAAGGAGATAAATCGCAGAAAGTTATTTTGAACTGATTCAATGGCATCAATCTGCTTCGAAGTATTGTTAGTCCAAATTAATGGACAATATTCCAGGTTAGAGCGAACAAGGGCACAGAATACAATTTTTAGGGATAAGGGATCTTTGAATGATCTACAATTTCGCTTGATAAAACCTAAGTTGCGCATTGCTTTATTTTTATCACTTCAGTATGGGCTGAGAAATTTAATTTTGAATCAAAAATTGCACCTAGATTCTTAAAGTTTTCTAACTGTTCAATACTTGAGTGGGATATAGAATAATTATGATTTATAGGAGCCAGAATTTATCTACTTCGTCAATTTCATCTAAAGTCAATGACAATAAATCAAATAAAAAATTTTTAATTTCACCATTTCAAATCGGTTCTCCGTTTTTGTTCCGGTTGATTCCAGTGATAGCATATTCCAAACACTCATTCTAAAAACCTTGGATAACCATAGAGTAATTCGACAAACATCAAACTGATCAAACATGGTGCTGAACCGGTGGCGCCTCTTTTTTTATATTATTTAAAACATAAATAAATTCTCAGTATTCAGAAGTGAATTATCAAGGTTTACCAATCCAAACGCCTTTACTTGTAAGTCTACAACTTCTCATCTGATTGTAGTTATGTGTTGTCAAATTGCTACTTGTAGTAAACGTCTTTGAGTACAGCTATTCACCACAGATTACATAAAATATGTTTAAATATATAGGTACTAAAATAATATAATTTATACTTTTATTTTATACAATCACTATATATACCAATAAGTATGAAATAATAATTTGATTTTAGATTCTCAAATTTCAGGTATAATGGACAATTATTGTAATGTAATTTCATTTCTATCGAATAGGAATAGTAATAAAATATGGTAATGAATCAAGTGTTATTTTCACTGGTTAAGATTTTAAGTTCGGCAAACGTTTATTTTTGAATTAATTAGATGTACGAATTTAAAACTTTCAAATAGTAAAACGCTCTTTACAAAATTTGAGTATTATTTTTAAAATAATTTTTTTGGTTTGAAATCATACTTCCAATAATTCAATTTTCATACGTTATTTAATGTAAAAAATAATATGGCATTCGAAATAATCACTGTGCCTATTTTTAGTGATGAAATGCCGTCTCATCAGGTTAAAAATCTGAGTAGAGTATTCGAATATATGTTATATTACTTAAAAAGTTTACAAGTAAGTACTACACGTCGTATTCAAATAGTCTTCATCGAAATGATGAAACTTCTTTACTACGCGTAAATTATGTGTAACACTCGTAAAGATTTTAAAAGCGTATTATATAGGGAATTTAAAAAAAGTTTTAAAATAAAAACAAATACTGAACATATTGACACCAGAAACATGGTGAGCACTGAATATTACATTTTATGATATTATTTTAAAACCTAATATTTATTGATCGAATCATATTTTATCGCCTGTTTATACAATTTGTACATAATATACTGAATGGTAAATAGAGAAAGTCCACTGTCCAGTTTTGTTTAACAGTATGCGGGATAATATGAACCACAAATTATAAGATAATAACTATACTATATTATTTTATTCACTACCGATTTATTGAATATTAAACCTTTTTACAGGAGCACCATGGTAGATTATACCTAATCAACCATGAATTTTACGACGGTTAAATAATAAAAATATATTGTACCACTAGATCGCAGACTATATACTGTATTTAAATTAAATTCGAAAAGAGTTCATTCATAATTTAACGTTTAATAATACATAATTTCCCACTTTTTGATGTTGTCCCCCAAATTTTCACAAATCATAATTAAACAAATTGGAAACATAAAAATCAACAAAAGTTCATTTTTGGCTATGTTAAGTACAAAGTTTAAATTATGTGAATAAGTTGATCTAAGGAAGACTTTACAACGAATTCAAATCAGTTTTCAAAATTCTTATCACATTAGTTGATCGATCGGTACGTCGGAAATAGAAAACTTCTAAATCCCTATGTTGCGCGTGTGATTGACAGAAACAGAAGATTATGGCTTACAATCCTTTATAACTCGTCGTGTAATACCAAATATATTAAATAAATCACCAGTTTTTAGGGCGAAATACAATTCGAACGTTACCTTATTTTGTCCGTAGTGAAATTCAAGCATTTCTTGGTATGGTTCAACGATCCTCATTTACTTCAGTATTATGATTGGTACTCAATACTCACCTATTTTATTTGGACAGTAGGTTATCAATAAAACAAGATCTAATATCTATAATATTAAATATCTAATGACTATGGGTATTTTAGGTCAACTTATAAATTTTCGAGCTTTTGAGGACATTATAATAGAAAGAAATGGCTAGAATGAAAAATAATGAATTTACACATAATATAGTATCTTAATATCATCTCATCTCGATTTCTTATAATTTCAAAACTTCTATTATGGTATTTAATATTACACTATATTTCTGTAAATTAACAAAATATCAAAAATCAGGAGTGATAATAAAAAAAAGGACGTCAAAATCTCAAAATTTTCAGAAGAATATAAACTTTATGAAACTGCTATTTTCACATTTTTAGAAAATATTGAAACAAAAAGTAATTTTTAATTTTCTTATGATAACTTGAATATGAACCTAATTAAAATGTGAATATTTAAAGTCTTTCTTCCTATGAGTAATGTATAAATGTATAATGATTATAATAATAATTTGGTTATATTTTTCATCTCAGGAGATACCTACTAGGGCACAACATATATAGAAACAACATTTATAATCTTATAGAGAAACAGTACACTATTTCGAATGTTGAGTGAAAACTGTTCATCATTTATTTGTTTGAAAATATACTCAAGTTCTAATCTAACTTTTGAAATTTACCATCAAATGTCTCCTTTAAAATTAATGAACAAATTAATAAACTTTAGAATCAGCCATAACCGCTTTATTTGATTGAAATTAACGTAATAGGTGGTACGTTAATAACATATTATTAAAACATTTGTATACTGGTAAGTTATATTATGATTTGTTGATTAATAAATAATTTTGATGTTTATTGATTTTATGTCGTTCAGTATTAACTCGCGTCTGTGGTTATTGAATAAATTAATACCCATACAAAGATATCTGGACATGTATCAGAAAACGAGATTTTTATTCAATTACCACAATAATGGTAGCGATATTGGAATACTCTATGGCGATATTGGGTAATTGGGGATGTGTGAACAGTTAAACAAATCGACTATTCACCAGCTGCAACGACTCAATGGCATAATTTCGTATTACATATTTTATAGATACATTATATGAAATATGCAAAAAGGGTTGGAGGTGATCGGTAGGTATACAATAATTATTAATTAATACACATAATATCCATAAGATAAGATAGTATTTATATGATGAGTTGATTTAATGAAATCAAAATTCATAAAGAGTGTTGTATAATATTTTACCTGGCTGTCCAGATCATTGTCATTTCAAATCATGTAAACGCGAGTAATTTTTGCAATATTATAAAATTTAAAATAACCATTACTAAAAATGTCAAAGAGTGATTGCATTGGATTTAACGGAGCAATGACTGTAGACAGTTTAGAACCACATAATATTATAATATTTTAACGTTTTGTTTTCAAATTTTTTTCCTGTGTGAAATTAATCGAACCGTATTATAGAACAAAATCTCATTATATTGTGCCACACAAATTTCTAAAAACATCCGCGTTTATATAGTAAGCTTAATGAATTCATCTAGAATTAAGTAATATCCAATGAATTATGATACTATACTTTTTAACCATAAACCATTTAGTACAATCAATATCTGATTTAAGATTTTTTCAGTATAAAATATGAATATATTTTTCAAAATTAACCTTGGTGACTAGGCCCCATGAAATATAAATCATTAAATAAAATTACATATGAAATGAAAAAAACCATTATTATTTAAAACCATCGGAAATAATTGTACTTATTGAGAATTTTTTAATTGACGGTTATGTTACACTCAAAATATCATGTGTATTATATTAATAACTTACATAATAAACTCAATTCTTGTATTTTCTGAATGTTTGAGACATATTTTGTAATAATTTGAAAGTTCCTAATGTTTCTATAACTATAACAGTTTTAAAATTATGAGAATCATTATAAATATAAAATTAATATTGAATATTTATTAATAACACCATTGCTCCCACAGAAGTCATATACATTTTCAACTGCGCAAAAAGCTATACGATGTCCCACGCGTTGTAGCTACGCATCTGTTTTTCTCTCTACACCGTTAAATGTATTTCACGCTCAAACTTTTTTTATGTAAGATATACATATAGCTTATCACTGTCGGTGTGCAATACTTAAATTACTCTTATTGACCTCCCAGTCCACTCACCAATCTCGGAAATAGTAAAATGCTAATTAACAGGGTGTAATTAAGAATAATGGTGGCATTAAACAATTTTTTATTATAACATATCTTTGTCTCTTGAAATCAACTACCTATTGCAGTAGAGAGTACAACCGCATAGGTGAATTATAAATTTGAAAATGCCATTTGTAAGTCAACTAAAATTTTTTCTTACCAATAAAGGCAATAAATAAATACTATTAGATATAATATTGTCACAAAGAACTTGTTTTAGAATCGTTGTTCAACATAATATGGTGCGAAAAGTGGATTTGGGTTCCGGGATATTTTTTCGTTAAATAAAACATTATTTGGGTCTGCTGCAGTTATATTTTAATATAGACCAATCGGTACATCGCTCGCATATGCCATTGTGCCATGATTAAGTTGACCTTAATAATATATAAACGAAATAAAATAATTTTTAGTGCAGTAGCGTGTTAACTGTGATTTTGAAGGGAAATTGACAGATAACTTTAAGGGGTGGGTGGGTCAGTGAGTTCTGGATTTAGTGAGAAATATTGTAGTACAAAACTAACTACATAATACATTTAAATATGATATAATAATAAGAATAATAACATCAGTTATAATTAATAACTATACTAACATAGTGAAACATACACAGTAGAACAGTACCACGATATTGTAAATAACAACATCAAACATGACTAAGTACATGCCACATGGGTATGTCCGAAATGGCCAACCGGTAAGTACTGTCAGTACTGAGTAAAAGGGTGTATCAGCAGTTGCATATACAGAATTTTTTCTAGAGGGCAAATAATAAAAAAAATATATATAAAATACTGTCAAAAATAGTAAATGTGGCTAATGAGGGGGGCATGGCCCCTATGCTCCCCCCCGGATACGCCACTGGGTGGGTGGTAGGTCAATCAAAAATGAATTACCCGATAAAATATTTCCACACCACTGTTTTAGTGATATGCAATGTTTCAGTGTTTGATATTTTGTATCGTTTACCATTATAAGTACTTAATAGTTATAATACTTATGTGAAACCTAAGGAGGGGTTTTGAATATTTTATGGATGATCTAATGATTATTAAACTTAGGAATAGGCATGAAATCTGAATTTTCCGAAAATCCAGATTTGCCGAAGTATCCGAATTAAGAGATTTATGGATTTGTTTTTTATATGACATTACCTATACCTATAGTTACTTTTAAATTTTTAATAAATGTTAAATTTAATTATTTTATTTTATTACAGAATACTAATCATAGCTTCAATAGTTTTCATAATTTATTATTGTGTTATTAAATTGTTGAGATTATACCTGTATGACTTGCAGTGATTGTGATATTATGAGTGTACAGTGTACGCCCAATTAACTCATCTTTACTGCATAACCTTTGAATGGTTATCGAAAAAGATATTTTGAAGACAAGTTAAATCTATACTTCAATACGAATTGTTTTTAATACTAAGCACAAAATAACACTGGTAGTTAAATATGTCAGAAGAAAAAAGGACGAAGGTAGTAGGTAGGTACTAGGCGTCTAGGTAGTATCTATACGTACCTATATTTAATTGTATTTACTAGGTATACAATAATAACCCAAATCATTCATCAATAGTTGGGAATATTTAAATTATAATATCCATGGTGAATTCTATAATCTTTTATGATTGTATGAATGATTTAAAATTCAAAATGTTTCAAATAAGTTCAAAATGAATTAGTTTTAAAATTAAAAATAATTGTTTAATTGAAATAGATTACTTTTCACAATTATATAACATGTCAGGATGGCCGAGCGGTCTAAGGCGCCAGACTCAAGGTTAAACCTTGGCCTGTAATACAGGCTGAATTTGAGCGTTCTGGTCCTCATCTGAGGGCGTGGGTTCGAATCCCACTTCTGACAAATTTTTATCATTTTTTTCATAATTTTTTTTTTAGCCCTGAATATAATATATAAAAATACATTTATTTAATTATTTAATAATATTGAAAATAGTATTCAATCATTTTTTTAAGATTTAAATAGTTTATTATGATCTATACTGGCAATCAAACTGGAATTTTTAAGCAAAACCACGTTTTGACAAAAATACATTTTCTTTAAATACTCTAACTCAAAAACGAAAAACCGCAAATACTTGAAATTTTCACCAAATATTTGTATTAGCATTTTCTAGACATAGTTAATTTTTCGAAGTATTTTAATTTTGTTTGATCTATTTATAAGCAATTTAAACTTTCGATTTTTCTAAGTATTTTTTTTTTTTTAAACATAGATAAAAATCATTTAGCTGCCCAAAAAATTTTGATAGTTTAATACATGATTTATTATAAATTATACTTATCACAAATAAAAAAGTTGAAAAGCGTTTTTTTTTAATAAGCCCTTAAAGTTCAAACTATTACAGACTAGCACCGGCCTGTTTTTATGAGCGTGACATCAACTTGTCAAATTCTATTGAATTGTGTCACCGGACATAGATTTAAGTCCCTTGAAAATTTTTATGTTAACGATTAAATATATGACATAAAGGAAATACCAATCTTAACAGCTAGTAAAAATTTCAAGTTTCTGCGATTTATACTTTTTGAATTATATCAAATATTAAAAATCAATTGAGAATAAATCACTATTTTATGTAATTTCGTAAAAATTTAAATTTCAAACAGTCATAACATTTTTTCTTTAAGTCCGGTAGAAATTTTTTTATAGATTTTTGAAGAGTATAGCTTATGGATAACCTAGTGTTAACATTTTGAACCTTAAGTATAAACAGAATAAATTTTATGAATTTTTATCTACAAAATAACTTGCATATTAGCATGATTTTGACACATTTTATACAAATTTAAACTTTATGGGCTTATAAAGAAAATTTGAGTTAAACAATCTCCGATATTTTGTAGTTAAAATTTAAATTGTCTATAAATAAGTCAAAATAACCATGTATAGAAAAAACTAATATAAAGATTTGGTGAAAATTTAAAGTGTTTGCGATTTTTTGTTTTTGAGCATTTTAAAAAAATGTATTTTGTCAAAACATGAATTTGCTTAAATTTTTCCGATTTTTCGTAATTGTTTTATCGTTTTTTTCGACGCTTTTAAATAGTATTGAAAAAGTTGGATTTTTGACTTGCCCAGGTACCATCTATAAAAAATGAAAAATAAAAAAAACACACATCATTGTAAAACCAATAGATTCCATCACTCCGTTCAGTATCTAAAATGGTTCTATTTAAACGAGAATAAACGAAATTGTGGACAAATCTGACAGTCATTCAATTTGTACTTCAATTTTTCAAGGAAAAATACATGCAAATAGATATAAATCCTAGCTGTGTACATTACAATACTAACCATATGTACCTATATAAATTAAATATATAAATAGGAATATAAATGTTATATTCCTCGTAGTCGTATACGTATGCGCGCTCCAAGTCTTCGAATATTTCCAGCCATTTTAGATATAGGTACGTATAGTACAATATTTTATACGTGGTTATATAATACTAATTCGTCGACAATCTACACACGTTTCTCATCCCTGACAACGGTATTATTCACCATGCCGTCCGAGCCGATCGATTTTGGCGGCCATATAATACAAATTGACCATACACGTACTATATGCCAAACGAGTTAATTTACCTCTCAGCTGTATGTATATATCCACGCCGCCTTTATTAGCCCGTTCATTACGGCGACCGTGACTTGTCCAAATAAGATCTATCAATAATAATATGATAATGGACAGGTAAATATAAACAACACTGCGTGTGTATACATTACATTGCACCATGACTAATATTCATTTACATATATTATTTATATATGAATTGAATTCACTCGTCTTAATGTTTATGGATAAATTGATTGCGTTCGCAAGATGATTAGAATATATTTTTAAACATGCATTGCATGTGCAGTTCATCAGTGCACCGTAGTGCCTTGCTCGAGTAGCCGGCGCTAAACAAATAAAATGATTTTTCGCAGCTGCTGCTTTGTTTACAGCCCTGTGGGCTATGATAGTGTAAAACATCGTGTGATCCTCATAATATTAAGTATATCACTGAAGAGTAAATGTGTACAATATTTACCATTCATTATAATTAATAACTACAGGTTGATCACACGAATATAAAGTTACGTCTTATGTCAGTCACGTGGCGCTTTAACACTTACGAGTATGTACACGTAGCAATACAGTAATAATATTATTATATGTATGTAGGATTTAACAGTATCCAAAGGCATTGATTGCCTCTACTTAAATCCTTAATTATTGTTATTAATAAACATGTATGCTAAATAATACTGATGGACGTGTATTAAATGTAGATAGAGGCAGGGAGAAGACGATTCGCCAGGATATAATAACACTGATTATTCGTAAACAGAATTTATTACAGACTAGCACCGACCTGTTTTTGTGAGCGTGACATCAACCTGTCAAATTCTATTGAATTGTGTCACCGAATATCAATTTTAGTCCCTTGAAAATTTTTATGTTAACGATCGATTGTATTTTGATTAACCCATCTTTGATCATTTTAACAATTTAAGTATTCTATACATGAATATGAAAATATGTTTGTATTCAAAAAATAAAAATAAAAAAGAATCCGACGGGGATTCGTTCTGCTGTATAGTATGGGGATAGGTATCATTGTATACGAAAAACGATTCTGAACGCAGATGATATGCTAGTCTAGAATAGGTTATATAATATATTATGTTATATTTAAATTGAAATATTATGTGAATATTTTTCAAACGCTTATTAAAAATAATTGTGAAAATGAATTTAAATAATTTTAAAATGACAGTAACAACAACTTTTGTGAAACCTTTTATTAAATTTTCAAGTATTTTGTACAAGTCAATTTTTTTTTTATCAACAATTATAAAATAAAAAAATGTAAAAAAATCGAATATTTCAAATGTTTATAAATTGCTTAAAAATCAGTATAATATTAAAAAAAATGACTTCAAGAAAATACAAATCTAAATAACTAGTATGAGTTTCGAGTTTCTGTGACTTATACTTTTTGAATAATAACAAATATTTAGAATCGTTTGAAGATAAGTAATTATTTTATGCAATTTCGTAAAAATTTAAATTTTTAACGGTCATAATAATTTTTCCTTTAAATCTGATAGATATTTTTTTAGAGTTATTTGAAGAATAACTTATGAATAACCTAGTGTTAAAATTTTGAACCTTAAGTATAACTAGAAAAAATGTTATAAATTTTCAACTACAAAATAACTTTGAAAAAATTTGAAATTTCTGGGTTTATAAAAAAAATTTGTGTTGCACGATTTTTAATATTGTTTTAATTACGATAGGCACAACGTATAATAAACCTTGTTTTAAATTTTCTAGATTATTTGAACTGTCAAATTTTTTTATCGTTATTTTAAAAAAAAAAAATGCTTAGGAAAATAAAAAATTTCAATTGTTTTTCAATAGAATAAAAAAAGTCAAAATATTTCGAAAACTTACCACGTATAGAAAACGCTGATATAAACATTTGGTAACAATTTCAAGTATTTACGGGTTTTCGTAGAATTTAAAAAAAAAATGTATTTCATCAAAACGTAGTTTTGCGTACCTACCTGGATATTCTCGTTTTTCTGTAATTTTTTTATGGTTTTTGTCGACGCTTTTGAAAAGTGTTGAAAAGGTTTATTTTTGACTTGCCCTAGTACTATCTACATTCACTTTCCTTTCAGAAAAGATGCTGTATAAGAAAATTGAAGCGTTTTTACCGTTCCAAAACGTGATGACACACAAAAAAAAAAAATTTAAAAATTAAAAAAAAAAACGATTCTGAACGGAGTTAATATGTTTGTCTAAAATGGATATATAATATGTAGTGTTTTATATTTAAATTAAAATATAATGCAATAGTATGCAATTTCGTAAAAATTTAAATTTCAAACAGTCATAAAATTTTTTCCTTTAAATCCGGTAGAACTTTTTTTTATAGATTTATGAAAATTATATGGATAACCTAGTGTTAAAATGTTGAACCTTAGTTATAGACAGAAAAAATTTTATAAATTTTCAACTACAAAATAACTTGCAAATTAATGCGATTTTAATATATTTTATACAAATTTTAACTTTATGGGCTTATAAAAAAAATTTGAGTGAAACAATCTCTGATATTTTATATTGACGATAATTTTAACTTATTATAAACCTTGCATTAAATTTTCAAGAGTTTTCGGCCAGCCAATTAAATTTTATAGATGTTTAAAAAAATAATTTTACAAAAATCGAAAATTTAAATTGTCTATAAATAATTCAAAATAAGTCAAAATATTTCGAAAACGTTACCATGTATATAGAACGCTAATATAAAGATTTGGTAAAAATTTCAAGTTGTTACGGTTTTTCGTTTTTGAGTTAGAGCATTTTAAAAAAATGTAGTTTGTAAAAACGTGATTTTGCGTAAAATTTCCTGTTTTTTTGTAATTTTTTATTGTTTTTTTCGATTTTTTCAAAAAGTATTAAAAAAGTTGGATTTCTGATTTGCCCAAGTACTATCTACATTCATTTTCCTTTCAGAAGAGTTGCTGGTTAAGCAAATCGACGCATTTTTACTGCCAAAAAAGGTGTCGTCAGACACACAAAAAAAAAAAAAACAACACATCATGGTAAAATTAATAGATTCCATCACTCCGTTCAGAATCTAATACACACATTATTGTAAAATCAAATCAAATCAATGAATACATTCATCATTTCGTTCAGAATATATCTAGATATTGACAGAAATGGCGTAGAAACTAACCGAGTAGATATTACAACATAAAATTGATATTGTTTTTTTTTACTTAGATCTTGATAATGAGTAATAGTAAATCGGGATCGATGTGTTTAAGTATATTATGTAAGAAATATATTTACCATAATGTAGTTAGGAATGAGGTTGATATCGATCACGAGAGCAATAATATTTTGGAACTCATATAATGGCGCGTAATTACACGACTTAAACTTAACAACTTAACTGAGTTAGATTAACATGAAATGTTATAATAAAGCAGAGAAAATGCATGCAAAAAAGTAATTAAAAATATTTGCGCATTGCCCTAAAATAACTATTAAGATTTTCTTTGAGTATCTAAAATTACGTAGCATAGTGTACGATTGCTATTAATCAAGTTCCAGTGAATTTAATACTGCATAATAATATTGGTACATATATAGGTAGTAGGCGCGCTTAAAGATGTACAATGTAACTTCCGTGTGGATAAACTTCCATTTAATTAAATTTTCTAAATATTTATTAATTTGATTTTCAAATATTTTCATTATTAATCAATTATAAATCTACAATCTACTGATTATAACGAATAAGATCTTACTTAGTTACTTATTAATTATTATAATGATAAACGATAACAAACCTGTTTTCTACAACGTATTAATTGAATAAGTTGGTTAACTATTGAAAACTTAATGAATTAGAATCTTTGTTTTTGAAAAAAAAACTACCATTTACAAAAAAAAAAAAATAGGCAAATATAAGTATAACTAACACATTATTTTGATTAAAATTCAGTTTTTAATTACAAATAAATAATATATGTACTTTATAAAATTATACACGAATACACGATAATATGATATGATGTATACGTAATATTTATTAATTATTACTTTAGTTTTATATTTATCCATATCGTTTTATTTAAATAAATGTATGATGTTGTATAATTGTATAGATAATTAATTTAAAAAATATAAATAAAAGCATTACCCATGTAATCTTATATGATGTATTTCTCCAATATTCTTTGCTATCTATCATTTCTGAAACTTCGTTATTATTGAAGTATCACTGTATTTGGTTTTGTCAATTTTCTATCGACAGAAGTTCTGTCTTAGTAGTTGTACTGTACGAGTACATGTAATATGACTAGTGAGTACCTATACTAAGTTTAACAGTTATTATGTGTGTATACCATTGCAACAAATGGATTTATATAAGCATAAAGGGTTTTTTGCTACATTTTTTAGAGGTCACGAATTATTTTGAAAGTTCTTTTACCCATATATTTTTGTCAAACAGATTCATTTCAACCAAAAACCTGTACATTCCTTTTATGAGTTTTTAAATCAATCGAGAGTATTGAGACTTAAAAGCAAATGTAATTGAAGTGTAGTTTTAACTGAATAAAATGATTTTTCATGCGTATACCGGCTTAACTTGATTAGAAAAAAAAAAAAAAATCACAGTATTATAGATACTAGAAACTAGGTACTATATTTTTGGTTGGTAGAAATATAATTAAAGTTTCTTTTTGATGACGAAAAATACTTTTACTATTATCTAAAATAAAATTATGTAATTGGAATCATTCTATACTAGTTGGTAAATTATATGTGCTATATTCTTTATTATTTATTATTATTTATTAAACCAATTAAATAATTTCAAATAATAATTATAACTTTTGATTCTATACTGGTAAATTAATAATACTTTTAATGAAAGAAATTAATGTATGGACCGGAAGAAGAGCAAAGTTCAAAATTTCTGCGTATTATAATAACGAATTATAAATGTAATACAATTATATGGGTTTTAATTGAAAATCAAAATCAATAATATTTTTAAACACATAATTAGACCCGATTAAATGTAATATTTATGTATTTGATTTGTTACTGGTCGAAACTCTTACCATTTATTGAAATTTTATTTCACCAGCAGTTCTACCTATTTAATTTTATTAAAACTTGTGAAAAATTAAAATCAAATTATTTTTTCAACGCAACTTGCACCGGATTATAAGCTTTTGAAACAATTACAAGTTTTAAATTACTTCATCAGTATAATAAGTCAGGATGGCCGAGCGGTCTAAGGCGCCAGACTCAAGGTTAAACCTTGGCTTGCAATGCTAGCTAAAATTGAGCGTTCTGGTCCTCATCTGAGGGCGTGGGTTCGAATCCCACTTCTGACAAAGCTTTTTTGTCACTATTTCCCAGCCGTATGCTATTCCATACTTCCATCATGGTAAATGGTACCTAAACGCATCAATAATTATTTTATTCATTTTATTAATTATGAGATACGTGAGTTTGTACAGTTTTATTTATACTTTAGAATATTTTTTCAGATGCCTATATAAAATTACTTTTTTTTGTAAACCTTAAAGACTGGTAAAAATATTTATAGGCAGTGAATAATTTTAAATGAAATATATAAAAATCACTTGTAACAAATAACTGAACACACACGCGTTATATAGTCTGTTTTAAATAGTTTATAGGTATAGTCATATGTATAATAATTATATTATGTTTTAACGATTCTAACGATGTATAATAATTTTATTTTTACATTCAAGTTGGTACTAAGAATTTTGACTAAACATGTATATCATGTAACATGTATATTTAGAATGTAGACCTCTACAGGCTCTACGTATTAAGTATCTGGTCAATATTTCATACGGAGAAACAAGACTCTAAAATATATATATATATATATATTTATTTTTACATTTGCGCAAGTTTATATTGATATAGTTAACTCATGTACATTGTAAAAATTGTGAAATTTATTTGATTTTACAGCAAGTTTTTTTCTGTTTTTAATTTTTTTAGTGAAACCAATTACATTTTGTTTTTGGTTTTTAAATCGTTATAATTATTGCAATATAGACTTTTATTTTGAATGTTATATTTACTAAATTAATAGAAATAATCCCCTATACCTACGTATATTTTTTTTAATAAAGAGAAACTAAAACTTTTATTAATATTTTGTGTATTTTTGTATTTCAATACAATTCATTATAAAAAATACTAGATGCAACTAATATAATTATGAAATACTTTTTATTACAAAATATTTTGATTTAGGTACATTGCATTGTCAACATCAATGTTAAAACATCATAAAGAATAATCATTGCGTAAATAGTCATTGTTCATAGTTTTACATTATTTATTAAATTATTTTATAATCAATGCTAATAACTATTGGCTATTATTACCAATAGGCAATATTCAAAGCAGTTTTAAAGTATTTCGTCATTCATCAACAATATATCTTAGTAATGAATAGAACTAGAAAAAATTGGGAGGGGGGGGGGGTAACCTCCAGGACATCTCCCCCAAATATGCCACTGTACAGTTGTTATTTTCAAGCAACAGGTATAACATAATACCCTCCTATTAAACTGATGCATAATAAATTTATGACAGTTTTTATTTGTGTTTTTTTAGTAAGTATTCCTGAAGTAGAATTAATATTTATATGAATATAAAAGCTAAAGGTGTTATTATAGGAATTTTTGCTCAATTTTCAAAGACATTAATATGTTATTTTACAGGTTGTGGATAAATAATAATATGTTTGATTATAAATTTCCTGTTGATTTACATAGTTTAATTTGTGCAAGTTATTAACATGTCAGGATGGCCGAGCGGTCTAAGGCGCCAGACTCAAGGGATCTCTTGGCCTACTATGTAGGCTCGTTGTTGAGCGTTCTGGTCCTCATCTGAGGGCGTGGGTTCGAATCCCACTTCTGACAATTTTTTGTATATTAAATTATTTTTGAAATAATAAAGTGGTAATTTTTATAATATGAGCGTGCGCAAAACATAAACATCTTTGTTATTATAGTTTAATATTTTTTTTATGTTTCTATATCTTTTGTCATAAATTTTCGAATAGTGGAACTGAAAAAACATGTTTCAATCACAAAGGTTACTATAAGAACCTTTTTTAAATTTATTATAATTTTTATGATTCGTAATAAATCTAAGTAAACTTCGGCATTTTATTAAAAGGTTTTTTTATGATGTTTTTACGTTTTTTATTACTAATTCATAATTATTAGGTACATTTTACGTAGTATGACATAAATAATTTCTAAAACTATCACTTTAGATGCTTAATATTATAATTGCTATATAAATAGTACTTATATTTTATTTGTATACGCAAATTTATAAAATTTGATAATATTATTTCTAAAAATTCAACACCTGATGGTGATGCATATTGTTCTTCTTGTAAATTATTTAAAATCATCAAACATAAAAATAGTTACAATTATTTATTAGTAAGTTTGGTTTTCGAACATATTAATCTGGTAAAATAAATAGTTAAATAGTATTATAATAGTTTGATTTTAAAGTTAAAAACACTTGCTTGTATTAATTACAGTAAATTTAAAATTACTTTTACTTTTAGAAATAATATAAAATTACAATATTAAAATAAAATATTCAATACGATATTAATAAAGGTGTAAATTCATTATTTACTTGACTTAACTTCTATGAATCATAAATATCATCAAAGATTTTGAATTTATATACCAATGACATACCTCGTGGGTAATTTTGGGATGTGACTATTTAAGCCCCTTCAAATTCTGTTTAAAAAAATAATTCATATTTAATGAATTTTACGTATAATAAACGATGTTACTAATGTCAAACAAATTTTCATATTTAAATAGTGATTCTTCTTGATACCAATTTCTCAATTTCACCGGATTACTATTTACAATTATATAGGTAATAATATAATATATTATTATACTTTTCAACTAGGTAACACTATTTCTATTTTGTTCTCACATAAATTAAATTATTTTCAAAATGTTTTACTGAATTTCAAGCGTCTTTATAATCAACATATAATTTATAATTTCTATGTTGTCAAATATAATTTAATGTTAATCATACACGTTTATATAAGGAAGTCTTAAGTCACCATTGTATTTGAAGAGGTGTACAGCTAAACTGATTATTTTATAAGGTTAGGCGAGTCTGATCTTAAGTTACGTTAATGGTTTTATGGTAACAAATTATACATTAGCGAATATATACGTTTGAACAGTATATATATATATATATATATATATATATATACATACATAATACCAAGCGCCTGGTGCAAATAATTTGCAATAAACTTTTGTTCAATTATTTATTATAATTTAGAAACTTTAATGTACTTATTTTACCTGCAGGTCTACCGGAAGTTTCTACTTAAATTGTGTTTTAATCTATTTAAAAGGATTATCTGTCGGAGCTCGGGAGATTAGGTAAAAAGGATCGGTTTGCGGGAATAGAATTTTAGTAGATGTAAAATACTAAAGTAAAAATGTTTGTATACTGTGGTGCAAAATTGTAGGTGCTAGAAGCTAAGACAATCACCTGTAATAATCTATTATTTACAATAATCTAAATTCAAAAAATGTGCATACTGGCCACAAAAAAGTGTTGCGCACTCATATGTCGTTTCGCTTCGCTTAACCAAGAAAAAACCAGTGTTATGATAATAAATCATGGCAACCGAAAACGATTCTGAGTAAATATTGTAAGTATGCAGATACGCGTACTTACAATAGTAGTTAGCAGAACGTTTCCAAACTCTTAACGCATAAAAATAGATTTAATGAGTAAGGCTTCCAATGTGTTCCCATGTGATAGCAGATAAAAAACAGAGAAATACAATAACTAATATTTATAGCTAAGTTTGGACTATCATTATTTTTTAAATGAGTTTAGATTTGGTGATATGAACAGATCGATTTATAATCCATTTCTAGTTTTCTTAATTCTGTTTTCAGGGGTTGTACTTGTATAGTTTATTATTTCAGTTTTTAGATTAAATGTATTTATTTTTTAAATAATTTTAATTTCTTAAATTATCTTTTTTCTTAAAATTTAAATATAAAATCTAAACGAGCATTTAAAGCACTGGATCCCAAAAAATCTAGTGGTTGTGAGTCAAAAATTCAAAACGAACGATTTATCTCGCGTAAATTATTTTAAATGAGGTGTGAAGCTTCAGTACACCACCGCAATCGTCGACCCTCCAAATTATTACCGCACACGATTGCAGTTGTTTGTACACTGCAGTTAGCATAGCCAATAATTTTATTTAAGATTATGACTAGAGATGTTAAATTTCAGAAATTTAATTCTGAAGAAATTTCCTATAGGAAATATATGTATTTTAAAAATTTAATTTTAATTTAACTTATTAAACTTAAATTTTTTTTAATTAGCTTTAATCAATTTAAAATTATTCTTTAAATTTAAACAAATGTTTTATTCCCTAATTTAATCTGATTTTTAAATGGTATCACTGGTATCAGTAAATTTAATTTAAATAAATAATAATCAATATACACTTTTTTAAATAGACATAGACTCAATTCTTTCCCGCTAATATACGATTAGGAGTCCCTTTTTAAAGATATCACAATAACAGTGTTACTAATTTATAAAAACAAAATAGTTGTACGTAAAAAATTTATATATTAATTATTTTGTTAAGAAATTTCATACTAGAAATTTCTTCCTCACATCACTAATTATGACGCATGGGACTGAACATAGGACTACTGTGATAGTAATACATAATATGGTATTTATTATTGATATTTTCGAAACGTATTTTAATTATTGTTTATTTCCTTTGAGAACTGTTACTTCGTCAATACGTATACAGTGCGCACGACCAGGCAGTAAATTTTACAAATCGCAGTGGTATAGACGGATAGGTGACCAAATATTTTATCCAGCGACACAGTACTGTCGCGAGCTAAGTAAAAAAAAAAAAAGGCGTAGCAGACGACCTGTGTATATATACAGAAACCTAAACATTCCTATTTAATACGTGTCAATTAATATTTTTTTTTTATTTTTTTTTTTTTTTATACTTATATGTTAATATTTTGGTATTCTTTATTAAAGGCTACAGGTCTAATAAATGGACCAAATCGTTAGAATTGAAATACCAATTGATCGAAAAAATCGCATGCTACGTGCTTTTATAATTTTCAATGGAATTGGTTGAATAATATTTCAGTTACGAGGTTACGACTGTTATGAGCAAAAATAGTGGATATTCTAGTGGTCATTTTATATTACTTTTGCCGTCGACTAACCGTCATGTGGGCGATTCTTGCGACGGCAGCGTATCTACATGACAGTACTTCTCCCACTATTATTGCTTTCCCGCACCAGAAACATACTACACCGCTATAACGCATAGGACATACAACACTATATCGTTCACTATCGGTGTATTACATTCCATATTTCCGTCTTGCGTTCGGCTTCGAAAAATAGATTACTGTGGCGATCGGCTTGTATCAAAATAATATAAATTAAATTAAAAATGAACCTAACCATAAGATCTTTTGCTTACAGCAGAATCTAAAATTATCTAGTCTTTAAATAATATTAAATAATCCGTTGTTGGGCGCACGGGATAAACAATAACCACAGACGTATTAATATAGTACATTGTTAAATATGATAATTTATAAAGAACTAATGATATCCCAACACTACGTCAACTATGTGTAAAAAAAACGCTAGGTGCAAAAAACTTAAGGATAAATGGTGAAAAATGTGTGATATAAGGTGAAATATAGGTAAATGGTCTAATGTGTAGAATGTATGTATAAGTAATTAATCCAAATTAAACAAAAATTTGTTATCTATTTAATTTATTTTATGAATTATTTTACCTAAAATTTATCCAAATTTAGTTTACTTGGCTGAAACAAATTTATTTATTTTAATGGGGTCTGCATTATTTATTACATAACACTTAGTACTTGGCTATACATTTTTAGACTGAATCTTCCAGCCAAGTTAACTAAATTTGGATTACAGTAAAACCTCATTATTGTTAATTGTAATTTTAGTTAAAATAATTCATAAAATAATTGTTTTTTTTTTTCACTTAGCGTTTTTTTTTACACGGACTTAACGCAGTGTTTTTGTTGGGATAAGTCTATTACAGAAAAAAGATAGAAATAATTTTAAATATTACCATGTGCTATAATAAATAACAATAATATACATAAATCGGAATTGAGCGCTCAGGGAAGGAGAAATTATTAATAACAACATAATATTATATAATTGTGGTATGGCATGACGACATAATAAATATCACAGTATAAAGATTAGGGATCCCAGATGTATTTTTTAAAAATACGGGACATTTTTTTTAAAAAATATCTAATATACTTCAATATTTGTAATTTGCATTTTCATTGATGTTTATTTGGAAAGGAGGACGGAACTTATGTTAGCAATTAACATGTTACAAAATGAAATATGTAATGTTATTTTTATATAATTTTTTTTTAATCATTTGGTAGCTTAAATTACATTTGAGCTATTTGGCCTAGAAGTAACATTTAATTTTTCTCAGTTACTAAATATTTAATATACTATAAAATAAAGTTAAACACAATATTAGATAGTAGAAACAAATATAGGTAATAATTAAAATTTAATTTAAACAAAAATTATTATTATACATTATTAATTTATAACATAATATATTAGGTTAACTAACCCCAATACCAACAAAAAAATCATAAGAGATAATTTTAATTTTTTATTGAGATTTATCTTTATAATCCAATATTTATTTATCATCATTTGATTTAGATAGTATAGTTTATCAATAATTTAAAATTTAAAAAGCTAAATGATATAAAAAAATTTAATTTTTAAAATAAGGTACATACGAGACGGATTATCCAAAATACGGGACAAAAGTGTTATTTTTTAACTTTTGTCGGGACACCGAGACACTTCCTTCAAATACGGGACGATCCCGTAAAATACGGGACGTATGGGATCTCTAATAAAGATGATAATAATGTATTGTATATACCTTACCGTAACGATGACATAACTTCCAAAACATACAGCTGCGGTGACCACACATACCGGCAGGCCCCGATTCTGGTGAAAACCACGACGACAAAGGTTTTTTCAAGCGCGGAAACGGTGTATGTGTGTAACACACTTGTGCGATGTAAACGGCAATAATATATTATTTGGAAAACGCGTGTGCAATTAATACCGGTCTGCGGTGGCCGGCGGAGGGTACGGCGGTGCAGGTACGTCAAGCACAGGGCTTTGTAGAAACGGTTGATAAAGACGATTGCGCGACGCGTGAATCGACGTTAAAGCGGCTATAAATTATTATCGAATACACGACAATAAATAAAGAAAAATTACGATGGACCGATCGACCGGACACGGCGGTAATGCGGAATTTTATGTATCTACGCAGACGCCGACGGGTAAAAAAAATAAAATCACGTACACAAAAGCACCCGTGACGCGGGCGAAACGGCACAAAGGCCATAGAAAAGGTGTGCAAAAACACTGAAAAATACGAAAAACGTGGTCGTGGTCGCGGAATCGTAAAATGGTATGAAACGGCGGGGGATGTCAGATTTCAAAAATTTACCACCCGCCGCCGCTCAATCGTGGGAACCGGTTGCGGATTAGTTTCATAACGAAACTTCGCTCTCACGTCCATTACCCCGGCCACTCCCCCCTCCAATTAAGAAATTTATAATGATTTTCATGCATACAATTAGTACGTAATTAGTACGAATTTGTACGATCAATTTCAGAATTTGTACGCAACTCGTTCACCGTGAAAAACTCATTTTTCAAGAGAGGGGCCAGGGTAACGTTACCCCAGCCCCTCACCCCTTCCAAAACAACTATTTTACAAAATTGAATATGCCAATAATTAGTACGTAAGTAGTATGAATTTATACAATCAATTTGATTTATTTAAATAACTACATGAGGTGAATAAAATGAATCGTATCCCAATAATACAAACTAAATTATGGTTTTATATATTGTAATTTATTAATGTATTAAACACACGAATTCAACTATGTTTAACATTTCTGGGTTATTATTCTATAATTAGTATTTATATCTACGCATACAATTCTTACCAATCATCATTGTATCAAATTAATTCCTATTTTAACTGTTCATCTGTTCAAAATATAACAATATACAGTGTCTAAAAATAGTATTTATTATTCTTTCGTCAATAAATATCTAATATTATAAAATCTAATTATTATCTGCTTATTTCAATCATTTAGTTTTTCAGTGTTGGTTTTGTAATGTGTAAGAATGTTGTAATACAATATTATTACAGTTATTACTAGTATCTTTTATTATTTTCGTGACAAACCTAACTATTTTGGAAATAAAATTATAATCTTATATATTATAATATTATTAACAATGGCTGGCAGAAGACCTGCAGTTGATCCTTCACTAATAATTGATGCAGTTTTGAAATTTAAAGATCGAGTCATAGATCCGAATTAAAATAAAAAAGGTAAGCACAACTATATAACATTGTTAACAAATTTGTTTTTAATCTTAGCTTTTAATAAAAACAAAATAACTAAAACTAATACTGTCTATTCAAAATTCATTGAAATATCCGATTTCAACAAAATTAAAATTATTTATAAAATGTTGGTGACATCTTACTAATTTTGTTTTTATGTTTTTTTAAAAATAAGTTTTGAAGAATTCGGTATAGGATTTTCTAATTTAAAGAATTACAAATTTTACAAATTTCTAACGACAATAGTTTTGCAGATTTTTAAGGTTTTGTAGATTTGTGTTAATTGAATATAAACAGGTGTTCAAATATTTTTAATTATTCTCAATTTTTTGTCATATTACAATAAAGAAATGTAAACGAAATTGTATATCCAATTATCAAGATTTAAAGGAATCCCATTTATAATAATACAATTTTTCAAAAAAATTAAATACCTGGATCTAATATAATTAATTATTAAATGGAAGTATTTATATGAGATCAAATATAGTCATATAATAAAATGTATGAAATTACTGCCGCTGTGGTCTGGAATAATGGTGCCCATTTTCGGCTTTGGTGAAAGGACTTCAAGTTCAGCAGCAGTGGAATCCAGTTTCCAGAAACTTAAGAATGGTACATTAAATCACTTAGATTTACCTATGAATATTGAATCATTTCTTGAACATCATATATTGTCACTTCGTGGGTCATCTGTTTTAAAAAGTGGACAAAACACTACTTCTACAAGTGAAAAGTTAATAAATGTCGATAGATCCTTCAATATCATCGATGAACCCAATGATTTGGTAGAAAGTAATAAATGTCCTTTATGTTCCAAGGGATCTATTCCATCACCCAATGGGGCTCATAAATGTATTTTGTGTGAAACACCAGTTCACGCCATTCCGGGATGTTCCTCGTATATAGAAGATGATTATACATTACGAGTATGCTTTAATTGTTCAGGAGTAGGTAATATTAATGTTCTTGAAAATAGTGCAACAGAAAAATGGAGTAAGAAAGCAAAAAAACAACTTAAGAGTAATTCATATCTACTTCCAAATCCGCACTTACGGATATGATTCATTTTATTCATATCATGTAGTTATTTAAATAAATCAAATTGATCGTATAAATTCATAATAATTACGTACTAATTATTGGCATATTCAATTTTGTAAAATAGTTGTTTTAGAAGGGGTGAGGGGCTGGGGTACATTGGCCCCTCCCGCGAAAAATAAATTTTTCACGGTGAACGAGTTGCGTACAAATTCTGAAATTGTTCGTACAAATTCATACAAATTGCGTACTAATTGTATGCATGAAAATCATTATAAATTTCTTAATGGGGGGGGGGGGGGGGTAATGGACGTCTCGCTCTCCCTTAATCACTACAACCTAGAAAGGGGGATACAGGGTTACGGTACGACGTCTACTCTGTACGACTTTTGAACCGGTTTTTCGTTTTTCCGTTTCCGTCGCTGTTAACGCGAAACATCCATTCGCCCGCGAATGCGAATTGTGTTATTTTGCATAATGTGTCATTGCATAATTATTTTGTTCGTTATTTATTTTTATTATAAGATAAATTAATTAAGTCTCGTACGTTCACGGCTATCATGTTGCAACGCGAGTTTCGTACATTAATTTCTGTGTATAATTTTCAATAAACGTTGTACAAGTTCAACAAACAATATTTTTTTTTTGTAAAGTTTCACCGTAGTAAATATGATAATACATTTACCAGCAATCATAAAATACGAGCATGCGTATGCGTTACGTTTATAAGTTTCTTTTTTTTTTTTCAACAAAATCATATAATATTCTAACGACTTATTGTCATAGTGTGATCACTGATAAACAATGTTTCGCTGCACCTGCAAGATCATGATTTACTCAATGAATTATTAATTGTTATGTATAAGAATTACATCTCATCTTTCAATGTATACAGAACCATTTTATACGATTCATAATAATTTTAGATTGTTGATTTATTATATACAATATTATTTTATGATCAGTTAAAATTTTTATTTAATTTTTGTTGTACCTTATTATTTGAGTTAATAAATCAAACGTAGGTATATACTATATAAAGCACAAATTATATTATAAATGTATAAAAAGAGACAAGAATTTTAAAGAGCTATATAAACATTTCTATTATAAATTGAACATTTTCTAGCTTTAAATTTTTCAGTAATTTGTATTTAAATTTTTAATAACGACGAAAAACAATTTTTTATTTAACCTTTTGTCTTTCGTTTTTTTACCAGTCTTCTGTCTTCTATATAAAACCTATTCATATTAACGTATTGTATAGTTATAATATGTTTAACATGTAATATAATATTATCAGTTATCATTGTGTATGTATGACGAACTTTTTCTTAATAATTGATAATAGTGCCTTCCATGAATGTTTCTGTAAAACAACAGGCAATCGAATGGTTACCCTGCCTAACTGACCCTGCGCCACAAATAAGTTTTCTTTACGTATATTATACCTATTATATACCTATATTATACGCTTTGTATTTTCATGAATATTCCAATAATTATAACATAAACATTGTAAACCTTACATGTCACACACGCAATCATGGTTAACCACATCAGTTTGGAATGTAAATGTATTCTATGTGCAGCGTACATCCATTTTAAATTGAATTATCATATTCGGTTTAAAATATTAATTAATGTTGTACAACGCACATACCCTATGTCGCCTCTGAGTACAAGTACACATAGGTACATAATCGCTTTTGTTAAATCACGAATGATATATATTTATCTTTTGAGATTTCTTAGTACTATTAATATTAAAACGGACTATACCCGAATGTTTAATATTTTTTAATCTTCGCGTTTAATTATATTCAAAAAATTCTAAAAGTACATTTTCTGTGTTCATTCAATATAAACTATAATTAAATATTTTATTCATGGTCAGTGGTGGCTCGTTAGATTCACATTAGGAGGTGCACAAATATTTTATAAGATAACTGTGTAGGTACTAGGTTGGTAAAAAAACAAAACAAAAATAATAATATTAACTAATAAACGGCAAATGTAAAGAACTGCACGCCACGCTGTTTGACGAAACTAATGAATACTGGCGACTAAAAGCTGTTTGATCATATTACAATATTATTTTATTCTGTTTTCATATTATATAATTAATTGATACTAGTTAAATTTGATATGACTATAATGAGATCACACAGGCGGCTAATGGATAATGTACGGTGGTGAGTACTGTGTATCGTTTTCATGATCGACGTACGAAAAAATAGGTACTTTGTACACATTATTTGTGCTCCAAATAACCATGTATTACTAACCGACTTGTCAAAGCATGTAGCTAATATTTGTAAGACCGTCCGGAGAACAACGAATGTGTAGGTACTTCCTGAATTATTTAATCGTCAATCTTCCACTTCTCAAATCCTCAATACAAAAAGCTGCAGAAACTTCTTCTTTTTAATGAATATTTGTTTTTTATTAAAGAATATGTTCATATAATAACCAACTATGATAAGTTATAGGAACCTAATAATTTATATACAATTTTAATTGGTGATTCACGGACTTCACGGGTTGATAGTACGAGTCACTACTGTTTGTAGTTTTGTTCCTCGTACAAAACCATTGCTATTATAAGGTTTTTTTTCGAGTGACTTTGAGAATCTTAATTATAAATGTTTTTGTTCTTTCGGCTATTTTGTTTTCTTAAAATAAATTGCACCATTTCTTGAGGATTTTGCCACTCAGCAATATTATACACATCGTTCGAAAACATTGGTATATTTAAGACTATACAGTTAGATAAAAGTTTGATCGTTGGATTTTCGGAATAAGTATACAAGTAAGTACACTGTTTGTCAAAATAAAAATTAATGGCTTATAAACGTTGAAGAATACAACATATATTTGTTTATTCTGAATTTCTGGTCGAATGTTTCTTTTGTTATAATTGCCCTCTCTTCGGGCAGTTTCGTGTACACGGAATATGCATGAGAACGAGAAAAATAAATGTGGAAAAAAAGAACTCACTCTATAAACCCAACTGGAAAGGTCAAAAATATATCTAAATTCAAAACAAATGATAATAACTCGGTCGTTTAACAAACCAAAATAATAAGTCTTACATAGAGTTTTCAGTATTTTTTTTTACTGTTTATTGATTGTAGTTCCTTCAAAACCATAATGAGTATGTGCTGTTTCGTTGTTCGTTTTATTTGGTGAAATAATGGACACAAAACGTGTTTTTATTATTGAGTTACCTTGACTACGCGACTATCGTATTGAAAGGGAAAAAGAAAATTTTAATTAACAATGGACACGACAGAGTTCTAAGTGAGATTGGTCAATCTTTTACGTTCTTTTTTCTACTTTTCCAATGATTTGTGAGGCAGTTTCGTATGTGTTCCAACGTGTTAAAATTTAAGGGTATAATATAATTCAATTTGATCTCTAGTATTTTCAAGTGCAAAAAAATTGATAAAATATGGGTTTTATAGGTACAAAAGAGTACCTAGGTGTAAACAGTAGAGTTATTCTATATAAAACAACAATGCATTTAAAAGTCTTATGAAAAATGATCTTAGTCTTCCCTCCCCACTAGGTCCTTACAATAATCGTGATTTCATTTTGTCACATATTTTGCCATCTTAATATATTCTTCCTTCTCAAAATCGTTTGATTTGTTCCTAATATAGGGTTAACAAGATAATATATATAGTACCCATATACTTTCCAGAGAAAATATCTGTTTACACTTAATTTATGATGTAATACTGATTATTGAATTCAATTTTAAAATCATATTTAAATATAATTCTGAAAATGGCAACTAAATTTTTTTATCCCATTGATTAGACTTAAATAGGAATTAAAATTAAACAATTTTTCAATGTTTTAAGATTTAATATCGAAAACATCGATCAACCAACGAACAAACAAAAAATGGTTCGATCTTTGGTCAATACATAGGTGTGTAACTTACAGTTGTAACAAACATATGTATCGTCCTACAATTTGAAGTTTTTTTCTTCACTTAGTAAAAAGGGCGATCAGACGAGCACCTAATTAAGATAAACATATTTTTGTGATATATATATTATACTTGTGTGTGTACTAGGTTTTGATAAATACTAAACAATTTTTTAAAACAAAACTGAAAATAAACTGTTAAAGTTAAATAAGATGAAACGAAACAGTCGTTGTGTGATTTGTGTCCTGGCATTATTTTTAGAATAAAAGTTTATTTTTAAATACCAAAGTCAATTTAATTTTTTTTTTTTTTTTTATCAAAACAAATGATTGTAATATTTTTACGAAAATCAGTAGTTACAATCGTAAACTTAATGTCTATAAAAGAAATATTAACTTCTCACAAAAAGATCATTAAGATTTTGACTTATTATAGGATAAATCTCATGGGAGTTAAATAATATAATTAATTATTGATCTTATAAATATTAGTTCATAATATTCCTACAGTAAACATTTTTTGACAACGATGCGTTGTATTTTATTTTATTTTATGATATTTACTATAGTCTTATTCAACAATATTTATGATTCTGAATTAATTTTGGTTTAAAAAGTTTTTAGTGTCGGTACATAATACATTGCTAAGTTGGTATTTTTAAAATCTTTTCCATTTTATCTTGCAGTATTATCTACTGTAATATTGTTGTGAAAAATACAACTTTGATTGATAATAGGAGTAATATTTCAATGGTTTTAAATGTTGAATAGTTCGAAAACAACATTTGAAATATGATAACAAATTATTTAATTAAATTTCTTTGTTTAATGTCAATATTTTCTATTGCAGTATTCTATCCCAAGTGTATCGGGTAAAATGATAGAATCTACATAAAATACTGAATCAATATTAGATAACTTCAGTTAATAACTTTTTGGTACTCGTATATATTTATAAAAATTGCTATAACACTCTAAACGTGATTATTTTGATCCCAATATTTATTTATTAATCCACGTATGGCATACCATTATAAAATACGAATGCATTTTTACACAGTTGTACTATAATATCATTAAATCAATATTTGCAATCGATGTATCTATGTACATGATATCATGTGTGTGTGTATGACAAATGTTATCCCTAAGGTATACCGACTGCCAACCGATATATATTTTTTTAATATTTAATTACTAATTAAATTATCAACAAGCTATGGATATAAGATTTTTATTTTATTTGATATCCTTATTATTTTGTTTTTACTTTGTTATATTTCATTGCGCATTATAAAATTATATAATTTATGTAATATACTTTTTCAAGGTAGACATCAAATAATGGTCTATATTTTTACAATCAGTTTATATTGTAATATTTTTGAAAATTTCAATTTTCATCACTTTTTAAAAAGCTGACATTATTTATAACTGGAAATTCAATATTAATTTATTAGTAGTTAATCTTTGTAGTAGATACTCATAAATTTACAGGTATGTCATTTACGTACATGTTTTGAAATAAGTCATTATTTAAACTTTAGACTGATACCTACAAAAATATTTCAACACTTATGTCGTTTAAGTAATATTTATCGATATTTTCATTGATATCTGACGATATTAGTTTTAATAAAACCCAAGTTGGAAATAATTCGGGATTATAATCTTATTACCATTAAACTTCATAAATTTTTAATATTATTAAATTCAAAATAGTTTTAGTAAACATTTATTTCATTAGTTCACCAATAAAATATACTTAACTTAAATTATATATTATATGTTTGTTTGTATATAGTTTAATTTGATGATATTAAATTCAATGTTGCTGAATATTTTATCGATTTATTGCTTTATTATAGAAACATTGTAGTTCACACAGAAATGCCGTACAGTAATTCATTTTTAAATATTTAATAAAGAATATACACGTAAGTCATTAAGAAATAACGTTTTTATTAAAATTATTACATTTGTTTTTACTTTTTTCTTGTATTACGATAAAATAAATTTTAAAATTGATAATATTCAACAAAAATAAAACTAGAATAGGTATAACATACGGAGAGTTGAGTCACACTGTTCATTGATGTATAAATATTCGACAGAATTGAATTAGTTTTTATTTCTAATGTTTTCAATAGATTATTAAATTAAATTATTATTATTAAATTATTAAATTAATTTATATTAATTATTTAAGATATTTTGATGTTCATTTTTAAAACGCAAAAGGATCTATGAATTAGATTATTTATAAGCAAACAAAATGATGATTTATAAATTTTAAAATATTAGTTGCCATAAAAGAGTGCTATTGGTATAGGGTTATTATGGGTTATTAAAGTAAATATTGATTTTGGCGATAATTCAATGAAAAATGTTTGGAATTATTTCTGGAATTATTATAAAAATTATAGAAATATTATAGAAATATTATTATAACTATACGAGTACTATAATGAAAAATCACAACTTATTAGTGGTATTATCGTAAAAAGCAGGTAGATAATATACACATACATTTCAGATTATATATCTATCACCCCATTAGACTCAAAAATCTCGTGAGATATGAGCTCGTGATAAACTCCTAAATTAATACGTAAGTACTATATGAATGAGCATTTATGTTAGAGTTTTATGAATTTATTTGTAAAACAAACGATGGTACGCATGACATATATTATAAAAATAAATTTTTATTTTATTACTTGTTTATTATTGGTTTTATTATTTGTGCAATGTAAGTATAGGGTTCTGTTACCGTGATATCAGAAAATTCAATATTCCTGACTCCCATTTTTGAAATATTCACACAGTTACAACAGTAATTACTTATAGTCATATAGTTATATTATAGTCAGTACTTATACAACTTTACCTATACATTAATTTCATTGACTGTTCGTTCGAAATGAGTAAATTTTTTTAACTAAGATTTTATTAATAAATTTACTAGTAAATATATTTATGTTAACTAATAAGACTTTAGTTATTATAATATTTTAAATTTAAGAGTTCAGTTTTATTATTGTTTGGAAACTAACCAACAAATATGTTCATATTATATCTAAGGGGTGAATCCAAGGAAGGGAAATCTGTTTTCGATTATTTTCGTATATTAGTAGTAAGTATAAGGGCAATTTTGCATCTCCCGCATAAAACATTTCTGGACCCACCCCTGATAGTATAATCATATCCAAAGTAAAAACTATTATATTGATTTTACGAAAAAACCAAAACCTCACAATTTCTCAATCTATGTAAATATATTTTAATAAAAGTTTTGGGTCGCTACGACAACCAAAATAGTATATCAGTCACCCTTTAAAGTTTGAATGACTAGCCTTCGTGCAACTTTTTTGATTTGTTCTATCATAAGAACCTTCTCCTGACAATTACGAACACAAAAAGAAATAGCAAAATCGGTCCAGCCGTTCACGCATAATGTGACCATGGGAAATAGGGATTCATTTTTATATATTTAGATTCATGAATATATTATTTTGACTATATATTATTTTCACCTAAATAAATATATTTTCACCAACCTCATTGATTATTCCTCAATGTATTGTAGCAACAATTTCTTCTGGACAAGCAAACTCGATTTTTCAAAAAATTTTAAATACGGTGAACCGCAAAATCTTTTCCATAAACTTAGTTCAATTGGAGCATATTTCACATCTTAAATTACTCTAATCAACCTCAATTTGTAAAATATAAAATTTTTTATTTAATATCTTTACTCTTTCTTCAAGTGTTTTCGATATAACACTATTTCATTTCTTTTATTTTTCTCGTTCTAATAAAATGAAATGATATTGACTGGTTGATTTATAAAAAATAAAATATCAATTACCATACGTTCATACATAGTAAAAAAAAAAAATCAAAACCAAACAAAGATAAAAATAAAATGCTTATTAATAATATTAAAACACAATTTATTGATTCTTAATTCAATTTTAAAATTTTTTGGTCAAATATTATTAACCAGTTATCATACCTTTGTTAAATTTAATGATTTCATAACTAATAAATGTTAAGATTTTCAAATACTCTAAGCCTCTAAGGTCTCATAATACTATATTAATCTCATCCAAGTTCTTTTCTAAAACATTATACCCTTTTATGGCAACTTTACCTCGGAGGACACTATACAATTTCATTGTAGAAGATATTTAAAATAAATGTCTATGATTTTTAAAATAGGTACTGCTTACAGCCAATGTAATCTAAAGAAAACCACATTTCCTTTGCGCGTTTCTTTGCTGTCTTTATTAATAATATCGAATCGATGGACAATAGACGAACTAAACTACTACTCAATTTTTTTTTTAAATATTTAAATATTGTCTGTTCTAAAATTACATCACGTCTGTCTTTTTGTCCCTTGTCATCGTAAACAGCGAGTTGACAAACACGTTTTAAATTCAAACCCATCGTACTAACTATGCTTCAAACACATCATTATTCAGAATTATGGGCACTGTTAATAATTTAAACATCAATCTATTTCTCTATCCTGCCCTTCAATTATCATTCGAGTTCAAAAATACACCATGGGCCACGGAGCTTAGTTAATTTACTTCAATTATTAATGTTATACATACGTATATAGGGTATAGGTGTATTCGAATATCTTTTTTCCTACATTTATAAAATATACATCTCGCGTAATATTCTTTATAAAAATATAATGTGTAATGTAATAATCTTGAAGTTACGGGTTTTAGTACTGCTAAGTGCTAATTAAAATTTTATATTACGATTTACACGGATAAGTAGTTTTTCTTTCGTATGAAATTCGCAAATACATTGGCTGTGGCCTGTGGAACACTAGTAAAATATACGTATTATCTTTCTGTCATAACAATGATGATTATAAATTATAATAGAAAAGATTATATAGTTTTGTCATTTTAAATTTCAAACGAAATCGCACAATACTAGAACATCTAATTACATGCTACAGCCTAAAGTCAATATATTAGTTAACCTGGTACTAATTTGAACAGGCGTACGTGAGGTATTTATAATTTTGTACTTTTGAAATTAGGACATCAAACTAACGTGGCTGAACGAAATAATTTTGATTTATCGGATATTATTATTGATGTTGTTGTAACTATGATGTCATAAACATTTGTTTTTAATATAAACGACGGTTTTCATTCTAAACTTTATTAAGAAAAATAATATACGCCTTTGTATGTGGATACTTGGTACAATCTTTTAACCTTTAGTTTTATTTTTCTTTTTTCTGTAAGAACGATTCGATTATATTTACCTCGTTTATTTTCAAAACATGATCTAAGATTATTTTATTTCAAACAATTAAATAGTTAAATAAGTTAGTAAAATACTAAGTATATATTCAGCATGCATATTATAAATGGTCAATTGAATACCTAACCATAGTGCTATGTCTTGTTCATGATTTTGCTTAACCTGAAAAAATATTACTCAGCTCTTCGGATGTTCTTTAATTATTATATAAAGCTTAAAATAATAAAATTACATTACAATCAAAAGATTCTTAATGTTAAAATTTATATTACTTATAGGTGCAAATTCATATACACATGTAATTAAAAAATATTAATTTAAATATTATATACTAGTTTAATAATGTAAATATATATTTTATTGTTGAATGACAGAAATCAAAACTACTGATATACAAAATACAAATTAATAGTATTATCGTAGGAGCGATTACTTTATTTTTATTAGTTTAATGCTATACGCAATGTGCATTTTATTTGTCGTTGAATGTACAATCAAGTTTTATGAAGCGAACTCAATGTTTTATTTTATTTTATGTATAGGTAACTATGTATTCAATTAATTTCCGATTTATTTTGTTTTCATGTTTTTTTATTTAAAAAAATGTTATTTAATTTTGCGCGCAAAAAAAAAAAATAAAATAATAATAATAATAATAATACTATCAAAACGATCCAAAGTTCGAAGGCGCTTTAAGCGGAGCGTTGTACGTGCTCACGCGATTGGTGCGTGGACGGAGATGCGCGGAACTGTTCATAGCTACTAAAGTACCGGCTTTTGGGCTGCTTGTGATTTAATAATTATTTAACTCTTTGCGGGATAACATACGCCTTACTGGACGCTAGTAAACAAGGTAACTTATTTTTAATCACTTTGAATTTTCTTCACACACTATCACATTAGTATTTGTTTGATGTATTTCACTGTAATAGATTTGTTTTATTTTTATTTTAAATATTGAAAAATAAAAAAATTTATACACAGAAGTTTTACCACTCGAGTCGATCGGTTCAGACAAGAAGTAAATTTAAAATGATCTATAACTTTTATTATTTGGTTAATTTTCCTAAATTATGAATAAAAAAAAAAAAAAATATGTTTTTTAGAAAGTATTAAATAAAAATAGAAAAAGTTGAAAAAATTGAAGAATTTAAGCATGAAAAACATTTTACTATTCACATATTGTAAAAATAAAATTAATAAGCTGATAATATGCAATAAAAATAATTCATGATTCATATAACATCATATTGTGAATAGTTATAATTTAATTTTATTATTTGTTATATTTTGTTAACATATCATTGTATACCATTTATTGAATAACAACTAGTATTAGAATAACTATTAGTGAGGTGAAATAATTTCAAACGTATAATGCAACTCGTAATAATATTAAATTACACTTAATTCATATTATTATTAAAAAGTTAAATATTTTACAAGTAAATTATACATAGTAGTTTTTGGGGAAATTAATAAAAAAATTCCAAATCTTGTTATATAAAATTATAAAATAATATATTTTAAACATATTATATAAAATTATTTTAAAAACTGATTCAATAGTAGTTATACCAGGCTCAGATTTAGTTAAATTAAATGATTGAATTCAAACAAATCTCGTAACGAATCACAATTATTTTTTTTTTGTAATTGAGTTTATTGAAAATATTTAAATTATATTTATCTGCATATCTGCATTTTCCTAATGAAAACTTTCGATGATGTAGTATTGTTTAAATTACTAATGCATGAAAAACAAAAGGAAAATGAATAATCAACCGACGAGTGATCGGAGATTAATAGGGAAGAGCTAGGCGCTAGTTTAAAATAATGATATATGCAGTCACAATTAGTATTATTGTTTTTTTCATTACTTACTTCATACATTTTAACTCTCCAGTGAGTTTATTGAAGATCACTATTGTTGATTTGTAATTTTTTTCATATAGGTATTACGTTTTTATGTGACAAATTTAATTTATCTGAAATGTATTATTTGAAAAGAACCACAGATTCATTGTGTAAATCACAGAAAAAATTTTAAATATCTAAATTGCACGATAGTCAATAAGCAATATTTGAGTAAGTTATTCCAAACCGACAGTTTTACGGAAAACCATTGTGCAAAAATGCGACTTCATTGGTACATCTTAAATGTGAAGTATATTTAATAATTAATTGTTCCTCGTTATGTATTGAAGCATTGAATCTCCATAACTCGATTTAACGTTTGACTTATAACATAATGAGTGTTTGACGAATCAAAATGTGTCGTTAACGTGTTTGTTTGAAAAATGTTGGTGTTCCAGCATATTCATTATGGTTCTCATTAATAGTAGGTAAAAATACAATTTTCCTATAAAATGCATAAACTATGATATTGTATAATGTACAAAAGAATTGGGGGTTTGACAATTATCGCGTGTGTTGTTTATTTGTTTCATTTTACTATCCAAATTGAAGAACTCGATTATTCAAGCTTAATGGAAAAACTTACGTCTATTTTGCACTCAATCACACCATGTATATTCGTGATGTCGTAATAAAACTCAATTTAACGTGCAACTTGTTTGTTGTTACAAAGCATTAACAGTTGTATTATTTAAAAACTAACTCTAGAATGTTTATTGATATTAAATTATGTTTAATTTGAGTAAGACTATTAGGCTACTCGTATTTGTAATTATTAAGTTAAGATATCTTGATTCATTATTCCATTGTTTATATACTTCGATGGAAGTGTTGATAACCACGTTTAGATAATTGATATTTACGAGTCAAGAAGAACTATAGATAAAATAAAATTTAAAACAAAAATCACCAAAATATATGTATCAAATATTCAAATGTAGATATCTGTTTTACAAATAAACTAAATTCATGTTGAAGTTGAATTCATAGAATATAATATATATTATCCATATTTATAATCGTAAGCACGACATTCCCTGGTTACATAGACATCAATAAATAACATAATAATATGAATTAAGATTTAAGATTTATGATTTTTTTAGAATTATAAAATGTATTAAGAGTAAATACCAAAATTGGTTCAAATGAATAACATAAATATAGAAAGAAGTCATCAAAAATTTATAAAAATTACAAAATTGGTTAACACATAATATATTATAATGCATATTTATAAATGAAAGATATCAAGTTCGTACTCATTTCCCAGTGTTAGAATCTTCTCAAGTTAAACTATAAAATATGCATTTCAAATATTCATCAAATTTGTATATATTTTATTTCAAATCAATTATATTAGAATTGTAGGAATTAATTCAGATGTTTACAATTTATATAAATTGTAAATTTGACAAAAGCAGTAATTATTTAATAACTATGTCGTTTAAACTAGTTGATTACAGAATAAGGATAAATTAGGTATTTTACATAGATTAAACAGTAAATACAGAACTAAAATTAACAATACATACAGTTTTCGTTGTAAGACAATATACTTGAATAATATTATATATAATTGAATTTCGTTGTGTTCAAGCCTCTAGTAGACATTATTTTATAATTTAGATGCCGTCATTTTTTAAAAAACGATAACGATATACCGGAAATATCGAAAGAAATCAAATGTACCGATAATATCCAAAAATACCTAAATATAGACTTATTAAAATATAAACTATACCGAAATAAATAATTATTCATTAATATTTAATTTATTTTGATATTTTTATGATTATTATTATTATATATTATATATATTTATATTATTATTGATTCTAATATTTATATTAATCAAATAAGTAAAAATTATTTATTCTAATTGTTATAATAATAATGTCCTGTTATAGTATTTTATAATAATAAAACAAATGATACATAAAATAATGACGTAGTGGCATTAATTTTTTTATAAGTTTAATAAAAAGTAAATTTAATTATACTTTACAATATACATTATATTATTTTACCATAATATTATGAATAATAATACATTTAATAATTAGTGTATTTTAATAAAGTAAATTGCATTCTTACAATTTAAAATAATACTAGCGTTACCAATAATATCGAAAATATCAAATATACCAAGATTATCTACTTTGTTGATGTACTTAAGAAATTAATAGGTTTTTACGATATTTTCGGTATACCAACTCATAACAAAATAAAATATCAATTATTTTTATAATCTATTAAATATACATAGTTGGATGTGCGATATTTCGATATTCAATGAACGTATTTCTTTAAATTCAGTTTGAATTATGGTTGTACTCCTCAGTTTTAGACAAATAAAAAGTTATGTTGTTTTCAATTAACTTAAAAATTATCTAACCGAGTTTATTTTCTTAATTAAAAATACTGTAATACTTCATGTTGGCTAATTGTAGTAAATCGATAACTTCTTTATAAAAACTATATTTTTAAAATAATCGTTGAACTCGTTTTTTTCGAAATTTTTCATGTATCTATAGGTTACAAAATTCGCAAGATGCGATACAATTATAATATTTTATACACCGCTTACATAAGATAAAAGTGTTTATAAGATATTTATTTGATGCTTACCGGATACAAGTATGTAAATTATATTCCATGTTTATGTATTTAATAATTATATGTTAACAAATATTGAATACATTTGCATTTATTTGTAATACTGCGTTTGTAATTATTGAGAACTCTTAAACTATTTCATATACTGCCCTGTGCACTATTGTCGTGAATGGTAGATATTTCGTTTATTATGAAGATGAGACATGACTAGATTTCCCCATTGTGTCTTATCTCGGATGCCGATGTTGGTTTTAAAAAGAACACTCGTATTCGTATAGCCGTTAAAAGAGAAACTAATTTGACACATTATCTGGTTCCCGAAAATAAAAACGTGCAATTAAAATCCCCGAGGAAGTGCATGAGAGTGTTAAAACACACCGAGCGTAAAATAAAAAGCCGCCGCTAATTCTTTTTGTGGAATAGGGACTCCGTCCCTTCGTCCGTTTTCCTCTCAGAGGTGTTGTTCGCAGTGAATAAAAGGGTCAGGGATTTTATACTGGATCTCTCTCCTGGGCGTCATATCATTTATCAAGTTTTACAAACAAACAGATGGGGGAGGGGTGAGGGGGTGAACCAACAGTCGACACTAACATTGGAAAAAAATTTGTTTAAGAAATTATAAGCTTCTGGAGTGAATACAACTACATAGACATTATACTATGTTAAAATGTAAATTATAGTATATATTATATATAGCATATCACGCACTTATTATACATCATTCGCGTACAATTTACGTCCATGGATAATATTAGTTTTAGAGTTTCCATATATTCGTCTCCATATTATAATATATTATATAAATATAATATTATGCGCGTCGTTTTGAGCAAGAAAAATGTAATAACGGTAATATAGAAAACGAATGCGTATTGTAAAATATGATACCCACGTTGCAATAGCGGTAGCGGTGAAAATATGCGAAATCGTATCCACGAAGAATATCATGTGGCATGTTCGTCCAAAACGGCAGTGCTTTTTCCGATGGTATACGTAATGAATTTTTACATTCGTACTACTCCCTGAAATCAATTTGTAACGTCTGACAATAGCACAGTAGAAATACATCAGATTTGACCCCTTCGCCGGTAGAATGGCCTCCATATTACTTTTGTGCGCGCCCCGTACGAAAAATGTGATCTTCCGTTACACCCCTACTTAACGGCACCGACGGTTGCAGTGGGCGGATTTATATATATAAAGTAAACATACATTTTTTTTTTATGAAATGATTATGCATTTCTGCGTGAGTAATAATATACTCGTGTACTACACAACATTGGCCGCTCAGATTCTTTAATATTTAAAAGCTATATATTATACATAAATATTTTTGAAATAGTAATATACATGTATCATGCATGAGAATTGTGTCCGGTGAAATCGTGCAATTCGTCCTTTATTATTATTATTATTATTTTACCATATCTACACACTCCACACGGCTATGATATTGTTTTCATTAACCACCGATCACGAGAATTCGAGATAATCATCGTTAAGGGTTTTAATTCTATTATCAACTTTATTTTATTAGACATAACAGTTATATTCCAGTGCATCTGTCTCATTTAGAGACCTTATTTGCCACCAGAATTATGTGTGTATCTTCATAGTTCTCTATGTCGATAAGTTTAATATTGGTAGTTGACACTATGAGTTTTAAAATTTTAGTAAAAAATATATAACCGTTACATGACAATAAATATGTATATAATATAATGTTAAGATATCTACGATTCTGAACATTTGTCTAGAAATGTATTCAAACTTGTCAAATTAAATTTCAAGTGTAAATATAAAGTTATGCACATAAATACACAATAATCAGGGGCCTAGTAAATTTTTATAATTTTCAAATGAAATGTTAATTTAGCTATTAAAATGTATAAGTATATGTACTACATGCTTTGTTTACATATTTACTTTATATTAATTAAACTTAAGTACTTTTACAGGAAACATTGAAAATTAATAATTTTCATAATTAAAAATATGGTTCAAAACTGTTTACCACATTATATCAAATCGTACTTATCGATATTTTAATGAGAAATGTCTTGTTTTTATTTAATAGAAATATCCATAAATGAAGTGTTTCTGCACTTCAATTATTACAACATAATGACGTCTTCGAGTAATTTTGTTTTAATAGAAAATTCATTCAACTTTGATTCATGAAAACATCACTTATCAAGAAGTATATTCCAAACAACCGCTGTAAAATAATAAAATTATTAAAACGTGACATTCTGTGATGTTTTTTTGAAGTATACAATATTTGAGTGCAGAGTATTCGTTTGGCAGAATTATTTTTATAATATATTTTGTCAATAGTTGTATTATTTTGATTATTGTTATTAAATTTTCGTAAGGTATCCATTTTAATAAAAACTCAATTTTGATAGTGAATAAAAATCAACAAGTTTGTTAAACTTACACTGTACCTAACATTGGAAAATAAACTTATATTCATAAATATTCGATAAAACTTTTTTTGGTGCATAATACAATATACACGTGTAGTTAGAAAACAGTATTCATGAATGATGAACTAAAACAAATTAATAATATTACCAATATTACAATTTAAATATAACTTAATATATATCTATTCTAGACTAATAAATCATCTCCAATCAGAATCGTTTTGCGTATTAAATGATTTCTATTTACTAAAATTTATTATAAATCATTATGAATATCATTATAAATAATAATGATGTATCCTATAAACGAGGTGCACTCCACTTCTTATTGTACAGCAGAGTGAGTCCCCCATCTGATTTTTTTTTTTCTTACCTTGGACTTGATTCGTATGAAATCAGAATAATTTTGAGTCACTTTTTTATATTATGGTACGCTACTACTAACAGTAGTCATATTAAGGAGATTGTAAACCATAATTTTTTGTCTCTGTCTAAGACACACGGAACATAAGAATGTAGACGTTTTCTATTTCCAACGTATCGATCGATCAATTAATGCGATAAGAAGTTTGAAAACTGATTTAAGTTCGTTATTAAGTCTACTTTAGATCGACCTTCCCATTTTTTTGATTTTTTTCCCCAAACTTTCACAAAATAGAATTAAACAAATTGAAAACATCAAAATCAACAGAAGTTATTTTTTGGGAATGCGAAATACAACATTTAAAAAATATGAGAAAGTTGATCTAAAGAAGACTTTACAACGGATTCAAATAAGTTTTCGAAATTCTCAAGATTCATTGATCGATCGGTACGTTGGAAATATAAAACGTCTGAATTCTTGTTGCAAGTGTGATAGACAAAGACAAAAAAACATGGCTTTCGCTTGAAATTAATTCGTTTGTATAACGTAATGTTTAATTTAATTATAAAAACACATTTCCTGTGAAAATGTGTTATGTCCTCTTTGATTTGAACATTTTTATGCAACATAGCAATTGTATTGATTTACATTTATGCGGATAGACATTGACTTCGAGGATCGTTTTTCCGCATAATTTTATTTCAAAGACGGTTTTTATTGTTTTATTTCATTAGTGCTACGTGATATAAACTATACACTAGTACTGCATACTATTATATTATATACTATTACTGCAGCATTGTTTTGTCCGAAACTAGTTTTTAGTCGATGTTGCAGTTGAACACTGCATTTTACTCAAAGTACAATGACGTCATAGAGCTGGTGGCTTATGTACGAAATACCTACATTAGACTACATACATTCCACAGTCTGTTTTGCAAAGAGTCCGATGTGAATAATATCAGCAATCGTGTCACCGTCAGTCGATTGTGTGCAGGACATTTTAGATTCAGAATCAAGCGCGGAATGTTTTTGAATGTATATTGGTTTTACCATAATGTGTGTTTTAGATTCTGAATGGAGTGATGAATGTATTGATTTTACAATGAGGAGTGTTTTAGATTCTCAATAGAGTGACAAATGTATTGATTTTACAATGGTGTGTGTATTTTTTACTATCATCACGTTTTGGAGCAGTAAATGCTTCGATTTCCTTATATAGCAAATTCTCTGAAAGAAAAGTAAATTTAATTGGTACTTTCATCTTTCGCTAGGTATTCAATATTCAAACAATTTCTATAGTTTTCTAGCGTCTTTTAAAAGCGTCGGGAAAAACAATAAAATAATTACAGATAAACGGGAATTTTTACACAAAACCACTTTCTGACAAAATACATTTTTTATTTTGATATAACTTAAAAACAAAAAAATCGCAAGTACTTGAAATTTTTACCAAATGTTATATTAGCGTTTTCTAAACATGGTTACATTTTCGAAATATTTTGACTTTTTTGACCTATATATATATATATATATATATATAGACAGTTGAAATTTTTTAAGTATTTTTTATTGAATTATCGATAAAAAATTTCAGGCACTCAAAATATCTTGAAAATTTAATATGAAGTTTATTATAAGTTATACTTATCGCAATTAAAATAATTGAAAATCGTTATTCACAAATTAAGCCCTTAAATTTAAAATGTTTATGAAATATATCAAAATCTAATAATTTGCAAGTTATTTGGTAGTTGAAAACTCATAAAATTTATACTTAAGATTCAAAATTTTAACATAAGGTTATTTATAAGTTGTTCTTTAAATATCTATAAAAAAATTTTTAGAAACATTTTTTATGAACGTCTGAAATTTAAATTTCTACGAAAATGCATAAAATAATAATTTATTCTTAAAGGATTCTAAATGTTTGTTATTCTTTAAAAAGTTTAATTCGTAAAAATTTCAAACTTTTATCAATTGTGAAGAGTGGTATTTTCTTTAAACAATTTTTTTTTAAAATATTTTACTAATTTTTAAGCTATTTATAGGCATTTGAACTATTAAACTTTTTTAAAATTTTTTGTATAGTTGTTAATAAATAATAATTGATTAGTTTTTCGAGTTCCTCGATAAGTCTCTGAATAGTTAAAAAAAAAAATTGAAAAAATAGTTATCATGGTTGTCACCTAGTGATTTGAAACATGTATTAACATTTTATAGACATTTTATAATTTTCAAAATATTTTAATGAAATTCGAGCTGTTGATAAGATTTTGCGATTTGTGATTAAATTTAAACGTAACTCTTGAAGTAATGTTATTCTACTACTATATCATTCATCTTCATAAATATTAACTGATCCAATCTGCCTCTTTCACTAAGTATCGTTTTTTTCAATTCAAAAGCAATGGACATTGGTACATTGGTTTCACGTTTATTAGACCATACAGAAATATCTTTTACCCACTCCTGTCTCTTACCCGACTGTAGAGTCTCGTTATTTTTATTATCACAGTCCCTATGTTCAACACAAACGCCGTAAAAGTGTTCTTGCCTCTTATCCCGAGACGTGTACCTACCGTCTCTAGCTGAGTATTAAATTTTTAATTGTGCGTAGTACATAATATATATTTTAAACACGTGCCTGTAGTTTGGTACGTACTGTGCAGCAACGATGCTTTTGCAAATCAATTTAAATGTATCATAGAAATTATATTAGTTTTTCGGTTTTGAGATTGTTCGTATAAAATATTTGTAACTATCTACTGGTTTCTTAACTGTATTAAATAATATTTTATTCCACCTTTTCAAATGTGTACATTCTGAACTACACAAAGTATGTAATAATATTCACAATTTTAGACCCTGGTCTCTGGATTCCTGTGGAATCACGTCGACTGCCCCTTCCACCTATTTCGACAAACACCGGACAAACCGGAATTTCGTGCTTTTGTGCATGATTGACACCATAATAACACGTGTAGCCAATGGACGGACGGACGGTGCGTGGGTGCGTCGATCGATTTTTCGAATCTACGAGCGATTCTTCTCGACTACCGGACCCTGATTACTTAGAGTGCCGACTGCCGAACCCATTAAACCCACATAGCGTTTAATACATTATGATTTATAAAACACCGTTTCTCCGCGGCAAGAGCATACATACGCACACGTGGCAATATTTGAAACAGTATTGGGGAAGGATAAATGATAGATTATTCTTTTTTTCGTTTCGAAATCGGATTCAGCGCAATGGAGTTTGTGTACAATCGCCGTTAGTAGACGTATGTACATGTACTATGTCATACTAGTTAACTAAAATTATTTGTTTTCTCTAGCATTTTTCATTATTTATGTGTATATTAACGCATCCGCCCACCGATGTTGAAGATTTAGTCATTGCTTTCTTGGAATAACATGAGCAATTTTAGGTTTAGACTTTTAGTGTTGCGCTTATCGTGTTTTCGATGTAATATAAACACACACACACACACACACACACACACACACACACAAACACGACAAATGTAACATATTTTAATTTGTAAGCAACCAAATAGGTACAACTTAATATTCTGATCACACCGAAACTTTCCGTGTACAACTCATACATTTATTCACACCGGTACTTAATCAGACCGTCATATTAGGTAATATATTTACTATTTCTATAATTCACAGTTAGTTTATTTCAAAATTTATTACTGTTGACATGATAGGTTCAGTCTTATATAAGCATGCCTAAAAAATATACTATAAATATATAAAATATTCATTAAAATCATGGAAATGTATACAATGTTAAATCAACATCGGCAACGAAATATGCAAAATCTAATTATTAGTTTTAGGTTCTGAGTAAAACGTAAGATGTTTTAGTTATAGCATATTCTTTTATTTATCCTTATTATTTTATTTCTTGTACACACAATATTTTGACTAGAATAAGTGATCCGATATACATAAACGTATAACTTTTCTAAAAGGGAATTTCGTCTATATTTTGAATTTCTAAATAGTTATTGAATAATGAAAAAAAAACTATGTAAAAAGGTACTAGGTACCAAATAGTAACGACTTACGTATCTGTATCACTAATAATAACAGTTCAAACCTTTCGTGGTCCGTCGTTATCTCATAAAAATGAATTATAGTATTTAAAAAATTACATATGTTACAATAGTATTATGCATTAATTGATATTATTTTAAAATTTATGAATAGCTATAAACTATAGTGTTTGTAGACGTGTAGTTTCTAAAAATAAAAACTGGGTAAATAGAATTTAACTTTTGTTCCATTAATTTCATTTTTTTTTTTCGAGCAGAGAGCATATAAATAAAGCTGTCTCTGAATAATAAGTAAAACTAATTTATTTACGATGTATTTTTAATACCCTGTTCGTCCTTTTAAGTAACGTTAATATTGTGTTCTGTTATAAGTTTAATATTATTTAAATATATAAATTGTACAAACATTTAGTAATCTAGGTCCAGTTGCAGAGCAGACTGTAATTTAAGACTGAAACATAATTAATTAAATCTTTTTACGTTCAAAGAATTTTAAAAATAATAAAAAATATGATTGAAATTATCAATATATTTATACTCAAAATCAATTCGCTGTTTATTTTAAAAATAATTACACTGCAGATATTCATACTGAAGTACGCGAACAAAAATCACTTATAGTAGGTAGTTTATATTATTATTTAATAGTCCCTGCAGGTCACATTCATCTAGGTATTATTTGGAAAAATGTAAGAAGAAATTGTTTATTTGTATTTGATATTATACTATTATTTTATGATATTAATATAAGGATCTGTTTTAATATAAACCGATATCTCAATATTCAATATCACTGGTTTACCAATAAAATGTAATTCATAATGTAAGATTGCATAGGTAGTTAATGTTATTAATGTTGCGCCGCCAACAATTCAGTAATATGTTTAGTACTTTTGAAAAGTAATATTTTTATTACAGATGTGTAATAACAAAGTGGGATTCAATAATAATTTAAAACGTTCATGTACTTTGAAGTGAAATATATTTTTTTTAATGCTGAAGATATCGAGTCTTATATATATATATTATACTCCACCGAGACACGGTAATCTAATATACTGAAAAAATAACTTCCGGCGTGTGCGTATATAATATACGAGTGTGTGTATCAAATAAAATAAAGTTTCACTATTTTGTTGGCTTTCATTTATCTTTTTATATAATAAATAAATATATGTTTTTAAGCTGTGCGTTTGGGTCCCGGCCACTAGTATTCGTGTATTTAAATTATTCATTGGTTAAAGAGCTATTCTAACCATTAACTATATATTATATATATATATATATATTTTAAATATCTTCGTGTTGTTGTCATCAGTAAAATTTAAAAAAAAAAAAGTCACATAACCGATGTTCGCTGACGTTATTGCCACTCGCTGTTAAATTTAATAATTATAATGAGCATTAAAATCCTTTGTTCTGTGGTCGAAAATACCTTCATTGTGGCTAAGGTAATATCCTCCTGGGAAATCATTTTTATCTTCGCCTCCGTGGTCGCTGCAAGATTAATAGTCGCTTATAGACAACCTTGATATGAGAAATTTCCAGAATAGAAAAACCTTTGCCATTTTGTTATTATTTTGCATGGATATATTACTACCAAAATTGTCAAACAAATCGTATCATCCACAAGATGACACGGTAACCGTACGAATAAACAATTCTTTCTAAAGTTAAATCAATTTCATGGAGTAATTATTATGTATCTATTAAATTAATACAGTATACATTTATAACTAGGAATATTTAATAATAATAGAAAATTAATATCAGATTGTTGGAAAATATTTTTCCTTGAATAAAAAAAAAATAATAATTATAAAATTATAAATTAGTTATAGGTACATACGATATTATTATATGATAGAGTTCTATGATAGAGTTTTTTTTTTTTTTTGTTTGTATGTACACATTTTTTTTGTTTTCTGGTATGATGAGATTTTAATTCACAAACACAATTTCAACTTGAAGCAAGGAGAAACATTTAATGGTCTTTATAAACTTTTAAATTTAATAATCATAAGGATAAAAATAAGTTTTATTTAAATAACAATCCAAAAAAATTGTTTTAAGAAAAAACATATTAATAAATTTAATGTCTCGTAGTCATAACGTAAATACTTTATTTTTATAAGATAGTCTTATCGCTTAGGTGTATTGTTATTTATTACTTACTAATATTTTCTAGAAAACCAGAAAAAGAATTTTGAACTTAAATATAACGTTTCAATATATTATAGCTATATTATAGTTCATTTGTTTTTCGTATTTATATTTCAAAATTATTCACTCATAATTTAAATGACTTGTTGGTATTAAATGTCCCATTTAATTTTGTATAAGCTGCATCAAATTATTAAAATATTTCTTGAATTAACTTAAAAGTATAACTATAAAATAACTGATGAAAGTAAATTTAAGTATAGAACTGTGAATTTACATTCAAAGGTAACTTGTTTCATTAAATTAATGTTATTATGTATTATTTTATAGATATATTTGGATATTTCCTTTCTACTACCGTTGTCTCCCTCAATTTTATTATTAATAAGCCGGCTCCGAATTTAATTACATAACTTGAAGAGTATAATATTAAAATCGCTTAGCGAAAATATTGCAAGACAAAAGCAAATATAATAATCATAAAAATAACAACAATACGATAAACGCAGGTATATTATAAAAACAAAAATAAAAATAGAAATTAAAAATATATTTATTCTTATTAAAATATTTAGTATATTTCGTGAAAAAAGAGTTATTTAAGTATAATTGATTAACTGGAATTGGCGAGTACTCAAAAACGGCAATTCCAAATTTAGTTACGTGTACAATATACACAAAATAAATGATTGTGGCATCGTACATAATGACGTCAGTCATACTAGGATGAAGAATAAAACGTGGAAGATTAGGAAGGGAATACGAGTGACTGAAAGTATAAAACAAATTATACAGTAGTAAGTCAAGTATTGAAGTTTTAAATAATTTATTAGTAACTAAATGTTGATCGATGATACGTGCGTTGTATTTAATTTATAAATTAACTAATATGATTAAAATAAATTAGATTCAATATGGCAATGATACGCGTAACATTATCATTCAAGACTGCCAACTCTGAAAAATTCAAAAAATACAGACAGTATTATAGTAGTTTAGGATTCATTGCACCTGTTTTGGACCTTACATTCATCAATATTCGAAAAAGTGCTTCCGAGTTATTTTGTATTTTAAATATTGAAATTCATATCTATGTCTTCGAGGGTTTTCAATAGACGTAATCCGTCATATTATTATAAAATGAAAAACAAGAATAAAATGTTTTTGTTGGTTTTATAGTAAACTCGTACGTAGCCCCACTTGTGCAGTTTCATTGGAGTTGTACTTTGTAAACTGATAATATTTGCATCAGAATACTTCTAATTTGCAGCGAACTTTTTTTTAAAAAACACAGTTTTCATCTTGGTATTTGTGAAGACAGTGTTTTACAATTTTATTATATGAATACTGAACAGAGTATTTCGTTTTGCTCACTATGGTATGCACAGGCAATTTTGACACACAAATTAACGACATAATTACATAAACCAACCATCCATTAATTAGTATACTTCTTGACATATTTATTTATTTTTACTTAATCTAGAAAACCAACGAAGACGGCTTAAACGACGTAGGTTTCACGTGATTCGTCGACATCGACTAAATATCAACTCCCTGTCAATTGCTCCATGATTTATTTTTGAAAACTATACGCGTAATACAGTCTTTAGATAATATTTATTATTAAAAATTATTATAAACTTTCTTTACTGTAGTCTTTTAAATATAATTATATGATAAGTACGTTTTCTTTTGCACGTAGTTTATACCTTTACGTTTCGTAATCTGAATAAAATAATTTCATTCAATTTTTTGGGGCACCTATATACTGCGGATAACTAGTTACCCAATTCGAGTACCTTGTTAAAAGCGAATGGCATTTCGTCGAAGGGGTTTAGAAATTATAAAATTGCCACGTCGCTGTTTGGCCATATGCAGACCGCGAAAACAATAAACAATTGAAACATGTATATTATCGAATTCGTTTTTATTGCTGGAACTGTACGATGCCGGTAAAACACGGACTTTAATTCCCACAGGAGCGTACGAAATACATAAATCATTGGACCGTGTTTTCTTTTATCCCACCGTTTATATTTTTTTTATAATCACTAAACATTTTGGCATTTAATGATTGATGTCGACAAAACCTACACTTGGTCCGATATGTCCATTGGATACGCGAATATTTCAGGAAAAAACATGTATAAATCAAATATAGAACACCGGGGATTTTAGGTTTAACAGCTTTTCAGTATACAACTACACGTGTACAATACGCACACCATGCTCAGCGACTCCAAATGGGGTCCGTTTCTCACGCTTTCATTAGTGCAGTCTAATACGAGGGGAACATCATATTATTATTTTAGGGTGCGTGTGTGTATAATATATTAATATATATCAATGTCATGAATGACCTAAAATTGCATATGCGAGACGCCGTGTTACACTAATCATAATCATCCGTGAGTTGTGTTAATAATTTATCAAGTAGGTAGGTACTTTGGTTGATTTAACCGAACTACCAAACGGTAAATGAATGTTTATCTTTGAATAAAAGAAGTGCAATTTACTATCAATTCATGTGCACAATATTTTTACGATAACCAGTCTTAGTTCCATACTCTCCCGCATATCATAACTTACAACGACGTATTTTTTTATGGGAAGCATTTCGTGTTTAATGTATTTTTTTAATATATTTGCATACGAAGAATTAACACTGACAACTTTGTTGGTAAATCATAAATATATATTTTTTTATCAGAAAATGTGTTAGCATTTCAAAGTCAGTGAGTTCAAATGTGTTTTATTTTATTTCATGTACTTTAGCTTTACTGACATCCGACCCGTTCAAATCCACTGGGAGCTTGGCGCCTTTGGGCTGTTTAGCTAAGTTTTTTTGGTGTTTTTTTTTATTTATTTTTTTTTGACCTATAGAAGATTCTTTGTAATGTAATTGTTCACTCTATAGTATAAACTCCTATATCCTGTTTCTTAGAATAATATTATGCTTATAATAATATATCATAAAATAATACATTTAAGAAGCTTTTATATTTCTTTAAACTATTTGAGTTATAAAAAATATCTGCTATACTACCTATAATAGCATTATAAAAAAATATATATAAGTTAAGCATACATTAATTTATTGTATAATATATATTTTAACGAGATTAATATACAACATATTTCATGTGATTTCTTAAAAGTAATGATAGCGTAATAGATCTCGGTGAATACGAACAGTGTTCTTGTATTGTAAAAATAATACCTACTCATAACACCTTCTGATGTAAATATAATAATATTCTATTCTTATTTTTTTGTATTAAATTTCTCGAAAAAAATTAACGAAAAATAAACGATTAATTTACATTATAAAAAAATATATTTTATGGTATCATTTCACTCGTCGTGGCATATAAATTGATTAACAATTTCTTGTTATGGTATATTTAAAAACAATTTTAATCAAACTTCTTTTTTTATATAACCATTCAAAATAACAATTGTACTTGTGTTTATTATAAACGATTTTAAATTGATTGTATTGCAAGTCAACATTTATTTAAAAATAATAATTAAAATTTAAAATCAAGGAACTTTCATTTAGGTTCACTTCAATTCCATAAAAATATATAATATTGCCAAGTTTCTTAGATTATTTAAAATATTTTTCATAACTATTATTGTTGTATTATTTGAATACAAGCAATTATTATCAATAAACCAATGTGTTTTTTTTTTGCCATAAAAAGATTTATAAAAAGCATAGTAATTCAAGTCGACATTCCAAATATGTGTATTGGTTTTAGAATTTCAGATTAATTTTTTTTTTTGTCCTATTAATCCATTGTAGATTTCACAATTATTATCTTATACAAACCCATGTTTTTTGGTGTATTGTTTTTCAATGAAATATTATTGAGTTAACCTTAAATTGAAATTTGAGGGTCTAAAATATTATTATATGTTTCAGTGTAAAAACCTGTTATATTCGCAGTATAATATGTAGTTTGACGTAGAAAACGGGGTGTGGACCTATTATTGTTCAATATAGTATTCGCATTAATAACACAGATGCTATAAATATCATATTGATTTAGTAACTCCGGTAAATTCGCGATTCTTTAGACGTTAATAACTCGAAAGTTCTCGTAAACTTGATTATAATATTTTATCCAATTGAACATATTTATTATAATTCAACTGTATGAAGTTGGATTGTCGATAATTTGTTTTTACTTCTTCTTCAGATTCTGTCGTGATTCAACCGAATTATAGTACATAAGAGTACATACATACATCTGTTACAAAATATGTATGATGAGAATTAATATTTAATATTTTAACCTGTTTATAATATCAATTTTAGAATACAACGAGCAAATAATTATAAAATAAAGAATAAATTATAAAGTTCGAGTGATGTTTCAATTAATGATATATGTAGTTTTAAATAAATTTTATTATAAAAAACATTATACATATCATATCAGGTTATGTCGTATTTAAAAAAATAATATTAATAACAGTCATGAGACATATTTTTTTTAGAGGTTATAAAATAATGGTTTTATTAAAATTCCCAAAAACTATCCATAGGTTAAAAGTAATTAATTAAAATAGTTTTATTCTGCATAAAATAATGAGTGAACACAAAAATTTATATTTATTATGAATGTATTATTAAATGTGATTATTCTATACTTTTATAATATCCAGTAAGCATTAAAAACACAAAATGAACACATAAAACATGAAATATTTTGTAAAATAAATAATGCATTTAATAATATTTAAATTCATACTCGTATACTATTTAACGGATCAAAGATGATTTTATTTTGGATTGTATATTAAATGTTAAAAATTATAGAACAGCCAAATCATATTAAGTTATCACTTATCATGATATTTTAAATTAACCACGGTTTTCTGGATAATATTCTCGTTAATCCCATGTAAAAATTACCTACGGGATGTCAGTTAGAGGAAACAAATATATGGACGGGGAGAGAAAGTAAAACATTGAGCGTTTAAATTTCTTAAATCATATTAGTGCCCCACTTGTTTCAGTGACAAATTATGTAGTGATTTAAGTGAGTTTATATTTATGGATAAACGGGGGAGGAAAGAGAAAGAAACGACTTACTCGCAAATTAAAATAATCCGTCTGAAGTCGACCGTAATCAGAACGTGAGACATTTCCAAATATAGAGAAAAGTTTTCGGTAACAATTCGATTTAGACGACTTATATATGTGTTTTAATAATACATGAAATTGGGGATTAAAATGGCCAGAGTTTAATGTTAAGTTTCCAATGTGACTTGTGAAGTTCTGCACCGCGTGGTATAGATTTACAACAATAAAATTGTCTCACGTCGAAGTTTCTTTTTAATCAAATTTTGTAGAGAATATTCCACAGAAAACAACGAATAAATGATTGGGCCTTCAAGAGATTCGTCCAGAAAGGTTCTTGCTTATTCGAGTGTGCAAAAAGCTTCTGGCAGATAACAGACCGGAATCGAGGCGTCCATGCGTTTACCAACAATATTTACTCGAACGAACGCCCGCGAAAAAACAATTCAAGTGTTTTTACTTTTTATATATTATATATTATGATTTACTTATTCAGCAAAAATTTTAGGCCATTTAAGACGTTTGTAGGTACTGTTGTATCCATACATAAAATACTAACATTTTCCATTAGTATTGTAATCATTAATCAATAAAAGTGAACATAGAATTTGGAAATAGGTACCTAATATTATATTAAAAAAGATAATAAAATTGTATGATATCAATACGATTAACAAAAAATGTTAAGTTAAAAGATTTTGAATTTTTATTATATTAAATTAATTTTATTACCATTTTAAAATAAAAATAAATGTTTTCATAATTGTGTGTAATTGTAAATAATTTTTTTTTTTTTTGATCCTATTGAACTATGCAATTCTCCTGCATTTTGATATATTAAATTAATTAAAATAGATCTATATACATGAATACAAATGTATAAAAATATTTAATTTAAAAATAAATTATGTGTGAGAGATATAAATATATTTCTAATATTGAAAAAAATATATAAATTAATATAAAACCTTTCTAGACACATATTAACTCTTTAAAAAAAAAACACAAATAGTATTGTACCTGTGACCTGATTGTATTAATATAAGAATTTCTCATCATATAATTTATCAGAAATTTTTCGGTTATTAGCAGATTATTTTTCCAGTGGCTCAATAAATGATAGTTAGGCTCAATAAAAACCCTGCAGCCTTCTACTATTGCTTTTAATAATGATAATAATAATGTTAATATCAATTTAAGTTATTGAACAATAGATTATAATAAAGTTTATGAATTATTAACCACATAAGATTCTCATGGGTCTGATGGTATACGGTCTGCTTTTCTTAAATCTTGTCGCTTTGCATTAGTTATATATGTAATACTTTTAACAAGTTTATATATTTTAATTAAAATAAATATTAATTAATTCTGATATTTTGTTATGTTAAGATGGATATTATAAATAACAGTAAAGATTAAAGCATGTGATATGAACAATGTATTATTTCATAGTACGTTACTAGTAAAATAATTTCTGGTAATATTAATTTTTTTTAAGCTTGAGACTGTGCTTTTTATTCTTCTAATTTGGGAATAATTTGAAAAATTAATCTTACATTTATCATAATTTTGAATAAAACAAAGAGATAATTTTGGTTACTTAAATATGAAAAGTATCACATTTTTTACAAAAGATAATTGGGTAGCATATTAATGAAATATTATAAATTTTTCAATTTGTTTCCATTAATTCTGATTGTTGTAAATCTACCCTGTTTTCAGCTATTGCGTAGTGTATTTCCATAATTAGTTTTAATATTTTTTATTATACTTTGAACAATTTATTTTTTTTTTTTAAACCATTTTCTCTTTGTGTTTTATTTAATACAATCATAAACTATTTTTATTTACTATTATATTTACTATTTTAAATATCTAAACATTTTATTTTCATTCCTTATCTAGGTATATAATAAACCAATGACATTGTTGCTAATACCTATATTTCTAAAAACATGATTTTAAGTTATTTTACCGAAAACTGTTGGACAATTAATAGACCTAAGTATAAATATTTCTTATTGTTTTAGCAGTTCATATTGTCTGCATTTTATTTGTAAACAGATTTTTTTACTGTTGAATCGTAATAATACGTAAAAAATGAAATGTTTGTCTTCTGTGTTATAAATAGTTAAAAGTAATGTTTATTGCATACTTATAAAAATTTAAAGTGTTTACACACTTCCGGGTACAGCCAAAATAAGAAAATCTAAAAATACTAATTACATCGATTATAAGAAAACCATCAAATATACATAAATATTATTTCCAGCATAAAATTATAAAACATTTAATCTTTTATATTTCCTCAAAAAACGTAAAAATAATAATGAACCTATAGTTTAAATGATTTTTTTAGATACTATGTTCATTACAATTAATGTAACAATTAAATAATTCCTGACCGTATTGTTATAATGTGGGTTTAAATAATAATTCGATATTCATATCGATTTCGTAAATGCATTTCGTAATGTTCCCACATCCAGTGGCGTATTTACAGGGGGGCAGGGGTACTGGACCCCCCAGAACCTCTCTCAAAAAAAAAAAAAAAAGGAAAACTAAAAATTCTAATATATTGGCAGATACTGATTTATGTAGGCACGCACTGACATGGTTTTTTTCCGTGAACAAAATATTTATATGAAATACAGTTTAAAATTAGCTAACGGAAACGGTCAAACGCTCGAAAACCCGCCACAGTGCGTAACAAAACTTTGTATTGTATGTATAATGTATTTCCACTTTATAAGATACCCGTATCAGAAAAATCAGCAATTCTAGAAACCGTCTAAATATTTGTATCGCAAGTAATTGACGACGCACACTATTCTTCTATAAATTATTTCTAGGTAGCTATTAATCTATTTAATTATTATTAATTTACGGCATCAACTGGCCAACAAGTGTTCATTCAAAATAATGTTTACCTACTATTTATTATCTGTCAAAGATTAGCGAATGATATGATCAATGATCATATGGACAATTTTTATCATGTCATATTTCTACAATTTAAAATTATTAAAACTACCTATGTTATAAAGAAATTATTGGACCCCCTCCCCCAAAAAAAAAGAATTAAAAATACACCACTGCTCACAGCCCTTACACAAACAAGCCAGAGATTTTTCACAATAGTATACAGCGATTAGAATTTAGTGTTTGAATTTCAAAATTGCACAGTCATAAAATGCACAGTAAAATCATAATGCCCATCATCATATCATTAATTAATTATCTTATTTGACAATCAGTGTCTAGTGATGATAAACTATTATCAAATTCACTATTAAGTATCAATTATTGTACAATACTCGGCCTTAATGGGTTATGGCTATCTTCTTGCTATTAATTAAACATGTTTTATACTCAATTTTTGACCACTGATAAAAATCAATAGCAAAGTTGGAAGTTTTTTTAAATCCAATATATAAACGTAAACGAATAATAATTACATTTTGAACAGTCCTAATAAATATATCTTATGCGGTTAGATTGTAAGCAAAATTACTGAAGTTAAACGTAATAGCTCTTCGCTGGAATATTAAATATAGAGATAGATACATTGAATACTAATTACGAATATTGTTCTTACTTTCTTTACACACTTCGAATAGTAATTTTATTTTAAATTAATTCTACAACATTTTCTCGGCCAATGCTTTCAAAATCATTAAGTTATTATCAAGCATATTTAATTTTTATTCTTCCAAGTACTTTTATAATTATTTTTTATGAACAATACAATTATCGAACCTAAAAAATCTATGTAAAGTAATTATTCTAAAATAAAACTTTGATAAATAATTAAAAAAAAACATGTTATCTATACTTAAATGGTTTTGGTCAGACCAAAATACTAATTATACAACGATAATATACTATTTAATTATAATCAACACACACACACACACATATATATATATATATATAGTATGTATTATTAGATATAAACGAATAGATGCGTTATAACGATTACGTGTTTACATTAATATGTTTTTGTTTCTATTACTGATGCAAAATCAACCAATGTTAAATTATTATAAATAAAAGTACAAGTTTATTACCTATATTATATTTTCTGAGTATAACAAACGGGACAAAAATATAATTTAATCATTTTATTTCAATTATGCTTGAAGTAGCACCGAAAAATGATTTGCATAGTATAAAAACTTCAATAAACGTATTAAAGCAATAAAAAAATTCCAAGAGAAGTAAAAATAGTTAAATACCTTTCAAAACAATATTAGACAGATGTATTACGTTGGAAATTTGAATTGTCTGTAAGAGTTCTTCTGGGCTGACATGATTTGCAAGTGTTTATTTTATATTCATACACGGCTTGTGAACTAGTATTATCTCGAGATTACTTTTAAGAATGATTTTCTAATATTTATTAACCTAAGATATATTTTATGAAGTCAAAATATTTAAATCGTGTTATTTACTAACATTTAATTTTTATTTATTTTACAACTTATAATATTATGAATCCCAACTGTATTTAGTAGGTATTTATAATTTTTCCGTTATTTTTTTTTTTTTTTTTGTTATTTAGTTCAGTTAAAACTTACCATGCAATCATAGTCACATGACTAACGAACGTACAATGTTATATTGTTATAAGCATTTCATTTTTATTTTTTTTTTTATTAAAGAATAAATGTTATGTGTATTTTACTTAATATATTGATTATGTTAATTCTATGATGTAAATGGCCAGTGGTTACATAATAACTTCAAGGTGTGTATCGATTATGCGCGGCAACCCCTGGAACATTGGCTAACGCGGCGGCCGCGCCAAATGGAAACCGTGTTGCCGCGTGAACCGACTTGAAATTTGCCGCGTTCGAACACGTCGCGCGGCGAACTAAATAGTGTTGGCATTTAGGCACGCGGCAAAGGCACTTCGATTAATTGCACGCAAACAGTTGAGACTGGTTTGTTTACGTTCAAATTCGTTTACGCGGCCATGACGGATGATGGAAAGTGTCGCGTTTTAATACAAATGTATGGTATGGATTGTTATGAAATAGTGATATGGAATAGCTCAAGTTCTATATAGTGGTCATTATTGTTAAATTTTTTATTGTATCTTCAACTTCAGTGGCTTCAAATCTCGTGTTTTCCATAAGTTTTACACCGTACTGCATTCGATTAAATCACAAATTCTTCATCCGCCAACGCACTTTTCGTTTTGGGTCTTTTTTTTATAATATGATTTATCACAATGAAAGCGATAACTGCTCATACGTAGGTACATGTGAAATGTCCATGGTTAATAGGTACGCGAAAACTGAACGAGACCACTCCGGGGCACTCGTAGCTAGATCACTTGCTATGTGAAACTGTCGCGCTCTAATAAAAGTTAATACCTAAAACGGTTCACGCGGTAAATGAACGGCCTTGGACGAACATGGCACACGCGGCTGTTGCGTTAGAATGTTAGATACATAACTTTTCTCGATAGTGAAAAATAAATACCAAAAGTAATAATCACATATTCAAATTTCGAATAGTTAAAAAAGCAAAAATTGAATACATTAGATCAGTGAAAAGCACACATATCTGTTATCTCGAATAACAGATATGTTTTAAGATTTTTATAAAATAATATTACGAAAATGTTTAGTTTTGGAGTTATTATGTATTTACTAGTTCAGTTTATTGTTTATGGTTACGTGTTAGGAAAACATAATATTGTCAAGGGAATTATAGCAACAGCAACAGTATTGGCAATACATCAAAAATGATACACAAAAATGGAATTTAAACTTTAACTATCAGATATTATTGAAGAGTAATTCTTTAAGGCGTGATTGGCAATCTAAGTATTTTTGAAAACTTGATTTATATGAATATATTTTTTTTTGTTCTCATTTCTATAATAATAATCGAATAATTTATTTTTCTATCAATAATAATGTCACTTAAAGTATGTTACAGTAAAAGTCATGATAACATACAAACAAATAAAGTTGTACTAGACCAAGGGTCTCCAATCTACAGCCCGCGGGGTGAATACGACCCACCAAGCTAACTTATGTTTTGAAAATATTATAATGATTTCAAGTTATTAATTTCTTATTTGAAAAATAATTTATTAGATTACAAATTATAGACTACATTTTTTTTTCAGGTGTTGCTTTTTACAACTATATTAAAATAAAATATACAATTTTAAATAGTCGGAAAATAATTCTTCTACGTCCTTGATTAAATTTTCTATTTATGCATCCCTAAGTAATTTTGACCCGCAATTCCAAGCCAAATTTCAAATTTGGCCCTCCGTAAAAAAAAGGTTTCAGACCCCTGTACTAGACCAGTGCTTCTCAACCTTTTTTGTTATAGAGCCCCCTAAATTTAATGTAAAACTGTCAAGGCCCCCTCAATCAAAATCATTAATTATTTTAATATATTTATTATTTTAAATATTATTTATAATGATTAATCATATGGTCGATATAATATAATGTATACGTTATAATGTTATATTTATATAATAACTAAATAATCGGAAATATTTTAAATTAAATACATATTTCAAGGCCCCCAGTCATATAGCCACGGCCCCCTAAGGGGCCGCGGCCCCCAGGTTGAGAAGCACTGTACTAGACTATAAAATGCAGGTGTACTAAAAAGTTATACTTCAACTTATTGTTATACATTTTCATGTCTAAGAAAGAAATTATTTATTTTTATATTATTACAAAAGGTAAATAGTAGGTATAAAACATTCTTAAACGTTTATAGCGTGTACATAAAATATGCATAACTTAAATCAAAGGTTTTTTTTTATAATAAGCATCTTGTTACCTAAGAAGTTTTTATTATATAATAAAATCGTTTTTGTCATATTTTAAAAGTTTACTCTTTATGTAAATGATATTTTTGAGTCGTTTCTAGACTCCAAACCAATAAAATTAAAATTAAAAATGATATCAAATAAGTAGGGTTCACGATAAGTTTGAACACAATGTTCTTTAAAATTATAGTTGGTTTTTGAGATGACATCCTGGTTAAAATAGACAAGAAAAATATTTTCGATTTTTAAATCATTTGAGTACTAAATAGTAAAAGAACTTTTTTTGGAACAAAAAAAAAAAATTCAAAATAGTAATATAACATAACAGGAAAGAACATTAAGTACAATAAATCGACTGGATATAGTACATACGAAAACTCGCTTACAGTTACTTAATAGCCAAATAATACTTTCCATACTTGATACTTTCAACTGGTAGAGTTTAACTCAGTTTTAAACTCTTATGTTTTATATTTTATAGAAAATCATAGCTTCAAATAGGAATGTAGATCAATATAACCCTATTAGAATATCGTAGTTATATAAAAATAAAAAAACATCATCGAAATCTTAGATAAAGTCAGTCGACATAATTACCAATACTTTTAAGCAAATAAATAAGTATAAATTTATTAAGTCACTGAGAAAACTAGGAATAAATAAATTATGTTATTTTTTAGTGAAACAAAATAATATTTTTAATAGTTTGAAAAAAATGCATTTGTTTTTTGTATATTATTAATCACATAGTATTATATATAAATTAAATATATCAACTTTTTGTAATCAATGCTTATTTTCTTGAATTCCCAACGATAATATTATCTAAAAATGGCTTATACTCAACATGAAGATTTTGCTTTTTCTGCTTTTACGACACCTTGATGACGTGATGTGTATGTAGTTGAAATTTGAACTTATTTCAAATTAATTAAGTCTTATACAGGTATAATATAATAATAAAATATAATATTATTATTAAAACATCTCGATTGTAATTATCACTTTTAAAATATATTAGTATCGACGTATCGTATGTTCGTATAATGTACATTTAACTCAAAATAAATTGTTCAAGTTCAGTTTTGTTATACCAATTCATACGGTACTGAAATAAATGTATTTATTTTTTTTTATTCTATGTACATTTTTGAATTCAGTCCCAAATTAATTCATACGGAATTTGAGGCTAGATTATACATATATTGGTTTTATTCACTGAAAATATCCAAAAATTAAATCCGTAAGTGTTTCATTCTTTAGTTTTGCCAACAGTATTAATCTAAAAAGTAGTAAAAACACAAACATAGTTGAAATATAAAAACCATTACAGTCAAATAATTAATAAATAAATAATAGTAACTTAAAATGTAAAATAATGCAGGTATACTTGAAAGTATTTTATCACTGAATTTGAAATAAAAGAAATCGTATAAACGTATAATCGTATAATCGTAATTAAAGTTATTAATGTAATTAATGTATAAAAATGTTTTTATTTCGAATATATTTATGTATAATATTTTTGTTTATTAATATTATTTTTACTAGTAAGTTTAGGAGAAATAAGGAAAAGTGGTTTCATTTGTCTATAAATATTTATAAATTGTAGAAATAATACTACAGCAATTCCTACCATGTAATTGTTTGAAGTTTGAATATCATAAAATTGTATAACAATCGGGAAATAATTTTTTTAATAAATATTTATCCATTTCAACATGTCGATATAGTTTGTTTTTACCAGAAAAGTTTTGATTTCTTATTTTTGAGGGTATTTATTACTTATTACCGTTTATTTCCAATCGTAATACGATTTCTATGCCAATCATTTGTCTTTTTTTTTCAATTTCATTCAATTTCGTTCAATTGATACAAGTATTGCATAAAGTACGACATAATACTATAGCAATTCCTATTGATCACATTTACGAAGAATAAATCAAACGCGCTTACTGTTTGTAGATAATAATATTTATTATTCTAAAATAATATCACGTGACGTCGAATATGGTTAGTTTTAATCTTGTTCTCGTTACAAAACTGCACTTCCTTTGTTCGGGACACATGTATTTTGATTCTTGGTTTAAACATTTGCAAAAATCAAAAAGTTAAATTCATTAAAATGTGCGCGAACGACGGCTGTACTACTCCCTCATCCCCCATCGTACCACAGGGGTGGCTTTTAGGGGGGCCATAGGGGTCATGCCCCCCCCTCCAAGACATCTTACTCTTTATTTTGTCAAATATTTTCATTGATTTAGTCATGTATAAGTGTATAACTTGTACCATATTAATTATTATGTGATAATATTTTGATCTAAAACACGGTATTAGATTAAATCTAAAATAATTATCATCTGATAACGAAATTATGATAATTGATAACGTGATAGGAACGTATAATCAACCTAACCTAACCTATTTTATATTTCATTAATATTAATATTTGTATAGGTATATTTTTTTATGTATTTTATAAATAGCAAATACCCTGTTAATTTTTACTCTAAATAATAACTTAATACACAAATTCTTGCTATATTATACAAACACTTTCTGTCTATTTTTATTATACCTAAATCCAAAAAAATATTGCCCCCCCCCCAAGCAAAGAACTAAAGCCACCCAACCACACCACCATTCTGCAACACCACCATCGTTGCTTGACCTAGATACACAATATCGGGACATGGAGTTTTTTCCGATCAGCTGCGCCCTGTATACGATTGTACTGTTTCGAGTATAGGTATGATTGTCGTCGTCGTCGTTACATTCCGACGGAAAATCCGAACGAAAAAGCGTACCGGAAGAAACAAACGCCACGGAACGAACACGAATTCTTTATTTCTTTCCGCTCCCGCACACACGCAAACACACACGCACGCACACATGTCTGCACATACTTTCAACGTTAATTGTTGCGCAATGACAAGTGGTGGCTTTCGCGAGACCCGTGCCCGAAACAGAGGGAATTATGAACGGTCGCGTTGTAATGGATCTATGCGGTTACAAAAGTGAGCGTTTCCGTTCTGACCGACCCCGTATGTCGGACGGCTCTCGTGCGTTTGCTTTTCGCGGGGAAACGTCGGTCGGTCGGTCGGTCAGTCGGGCGGGCGGCGCGGCGCGAGTGTTACGTGTGCCCGGCGGCGTGAGGTACGCGAATTAATGGTCTGCCCCGCGGTTTATTTATGATCACCGCCCGTAAACCATGGTGTAGTGTACTGTACTATTCAGTAGGTGTAAAAACTGGTTCACATGTTTATTTCGTGCCACTAGTGTTTTCGGAGAGATTGCTTTATTTTCTTCTTCTATTTTTTTTTTTTCTTCCCTCGTCCACTTTTAGCTTTTACTATCCTAAAATGTCGACGCGTACGCGGCTCGATAATAATCTTTACCTAAACGGCCCTCTATCCACGCGGACAAATTTTTAACAGTCGCTGCTATATTATTTGTTACGCTCAGTGTGTGTGTGTGTGTGTGTGTGTGTGTTGTATAGGTCGAAAAAACGTTTGATAATGTACAAAAAGTTAATAATGCACAGGTGCGCCGCTGTATACATTGAAATTAATATTTGCACACTTTTGAAAACGCGAAAAAATAATATAAAAATGATTTTTATTCTTGTTTCATTCATATTATTATAGTTTACGTAAAGTCGAGTTATTTATAGAATTGTTTGGTAAATTGTGTTTGAAGTATATTACTCGATCTTAAATAAAATTTTTAAAAGGAAAAATGTATTTATTTTTCTTATGAGAAGTACTACAACGTGCAGATGAGTGGTGAAATTATACAGGCTATAATAATAATGTATATAATAAGAATATAATAGTTTCTTAAAAGTAGGTATCTGATCGAATTATTAATAAAACGTAATAATTAAAATCATATTGTGAATGTTATTCATAATATTTCAAGAAAAATGTTTTTCGAAATGAATCGTGGTGTTTTATTTTTCTCTCTTATACAGAGTGAAATAATAATTCAATTATACTTAGATAAAAATAGAATTCGTAGAATAAAAATGAATTTTCATTTTGAAATATTTATACGAAAGTTGTTTGATTTTTATTTTTGGTGAATGCTTTGTTTAGTTTATTTATAGCTTGGTTCGGGCAGTTTAGGTAATATAAAGTAAATATGAAAAAATACAACACGAGAACGCGGCATTTCGTACTTACTTTATTTGTTTAGGAAAGTACCTGGACGAGTAGGGTAAAATAAAAGAAAATACTCCATAAGGTTGGGTTGAATAAGGTTATTATTATTTATTTACAAATAATACGTTATCGATATTTAAAATTAATGAAATAGGTACATTAAAATATTTATTTGTAAAAACTCCAAACATATCCAATTCTTTGTTTCATGCATAAAATAAAATAGGACATTCCAAAAAAAAAAACGAGGGCCTCGCTTTGCTGTACAGTTGGGACTGGAGTGCATCTCGTTTATAGGATAGGTCATTATTACAATGGATTTGTTAAATTTGAATGCAATTATAGATATCATTGTATACGAATAACGATTCTGAACGGAATTAACATGTTTGTCAAAAATCTGTATATAATAATATAGTATTTTATATTTAAATTGAATTATAATGCAATTTCGGAAAAATTTAAATTTCAAACAGTCATAAAATTTTTTCTTTTAAGTCCGGTAGCAATTTTTTTATATATTTTTGAAGATTAGCTTATAGAAAAACTAGTGTTAAAATTTTGAACCTTAAGTATAAACAGAAAATTTTTTATGAATTTTCAACTACAAAATAACTTGCAAATTATCGGGATGTTAACATATTTTATACAAATTTGAACTTTATGGGCTAATAAAAAAAATTTGAGTGAAACAATCTCCGATATTTTTTAGTTACAATTAGTATAACTTATAATTAATCCTTTAATACATTTTCAAGAGTTTTCGGACAGCTAAAAATATTTTATAGATATTTAAACAAAAAAAAAAACTTACAAAAATCGAAAATTTTAATTGTCTATAAATTAGTCAAAATATGTCAAAATACTTTGAAAACTTAAGTATGTATAGATAATGCCAACATAAAGATTTGGTGAAAATTTCAAGAGTGGTTACGGTTTTTCGTTTTTGAGTAAGAGAAAATTTCAAAAACCGATATCATTTGTCAGTCTAGAATATTATACATTATATTATATTTTACAAGTAATTTTATATCAATATTCGCTGTTCAAACGCTTATAAAAAAATTATGCCTATGGGTTTTAATAATTTTTGAATGACAATAATAACTACTTCTGTAGAATCTTCTTAAATTTTCAAGTATTTTGTATTAGTCAATTTTTTTTATCACCGATTATAAAAAAAAAATTAAATAATTCGAATATTTTAAATGCCTATAAGTGGCTTTAAAATCAATATAATATTTTGAAAAAAATATGACATAGAGGAAATGCCTATCTTAACAACTGGTAAAAATTTCAAGTTTCTGCGAATTATACTTTTTGAATTATAACAAATATTTAAAATCGTTTGACGATAAATCGCTATTTTATGCAATTTCGTAAAAATTTAAACGGTCATAAAATTTTTTTTTTTGGTCCGGTAGAAATTTTTTTAAAGATTTTTGAAGAGTAAATTATGGATAATCTAGTGTTAAAATTTTGAACCTTAAGTATATACAGAATATATTTTATGAATTTTTATCTACAAAATAACTTGCAAATTATTGTGATTTTGACACATTTTATACAAATTTGAGATTTATGGACTTATAAAAAAATTTGAGTGAAACGATCTCAGTCATTTTTTAGTGACGATAATTTTTTTTTTAATTTATCTAATTGAAGTCAAACACGATGTTCTGTAAAAAACTCCAAGTTTCAAAATTTTATTCATTATACGTTTAAAGTAAATTTTATTTGATACCATTGAAGTAATGGGATACTAATACGAGAATTTCTTAGAAGTTTTATAGAATCACAGTGCAATGTTCACATGTAATTACTTTGACTTATGCCTGAGGATTCTTGGAAAAATTTACATTGTTTGGATTATCGTCACTCTTTCAATGACAATATTAATAATATAACATATATTATGTAAATAGCATATATTAGAATTTGAAAACTATGACAAAGCGCGTGTGTACCTACTAATGTAACTAAATAAATTATAGATTTATAAGTAATGTTTGAAATGATGTTTAAAAATTAATAACAATCAATTGATTGTAATAATAATCATTTTTAAACAAAAACATTATAATATTAATTATATTAAACAAATGTATTATCATCGTATCTAAAAATTATTATTCCTTAAAATACTTGTACTTAATGAGTTTACAGTGTTTACGATTAATACATACAGAATTGTGCAACTGTTACGCGTTACCGATAATACAATAGTTTTTTTTTAACTTCATATCCCTAAAATTAAATGAACGGCATTACAAGACAGCCTTTATTTTATTATGTTGTTTACGAAATTCTGTAAATGATAAAAATAATAATGTGTAGAATAAAGATTTAAAAACATAATGCATAAAAAGTTATACGAATCCTGTTCAGGTATTGTTTAATTAGCAAAATGGATTTGTGGGGTAAATTACTCGAGGTGATTAATAACAACGCTAATGATTATGTAAATTACCCATTGTTAAATTCACATTATTGCGTGTCCAAGTTCAAACACTTAGACATTTTTAGAAGTATTATTATCAATATGAATTAATTATTATTGTGGGATAAGAAATTTTATAACAATGACGTTGTTTTTCGAATTTGCCATATACGTATATAATATTTAACTGTTATTTGCTTGTCAATCTCTATATTGTGTTGAACTTTTCGCAATTAATACAAACAATTATATATATATATATATATATATATATATATATTTAATAACTAAAGAAGAGTAAAAAATTAATAGTGAATTATTACTGGTTGATTACAATGTAAAATGTAAGAGACCAAAAAGAAGAAGGGTACCCCCGAAAACTTTTATACAGTAGATTGGAATCCAATGAAAAATAATCGTTCGTTTACATAAATTAAAAATTCATGGTAATTTTAAAATTCTAAAATTAGTATGCTTATATAAATAGTTCATATTTAGTTTTATATTATATAAAAAACATTATCATTCAGAATGTTATCTGGAAAAAAAGTTCTAATAACGTACGAGTACTAATTCGTAATATTCATGTAAAATAAACAAAGTATCTGCTAGAAGCTAGATTAAATATTTTTTCCATGGAAAACGTTAGGAAAAACTTTATGATTCTTAACGGTAATATGTTAAGTTTTGTAGAAAGTGTTATTACATACTACGAGTGTATAACATTAACTAAAGTTTATCTAAGGCCTTTGATAAAATTAAAAAACATATAACCACATTGATAATTAAATAAGAAAATTTCACTGCAAAAATTACTTATGTACCTCTACACTCTAAAACTATTTGTAATTTCAATTTCACATTTTGCGAAATTTGTTTAATGTGTCCCCGAGTGGTAATTGTAATTTATACAAGGGTATCCTTTATCATTAATCAGAACCATTGTAAATACTTGCAAAGTCAACAGTGACCAATATGATTAAATTCTCGACTAATTTCAAGGTAAAAATGTTATAAAAAAATTTACCTTCGTCGGGAGGATCATATCATACCCAACATTATTAGATCCCTTCCTCTTTATCATAATGCATTTCTCTATTTTAAACGTGTCCTTTTAAAGGGTTCAGTAGGGAATAGCCTCACGTACAGAAGAGTCGCTTCGCTGATAACACACACACACACTCACAAACATTTCATTAGTACCGGTGAGAGTAATAAAAATATTACATAAATTAAATTGAATTGACCATTTTTTTTTTCTATTATTAGTATTCAAGTAGATAAATTTTACAAATATAAGAGCAAAAAAAACATAAATGCTGTTCAAGTTTTACTGTCTTCACTATAGTTATTATTACATGTGTAATACAAGTAGGTAATGTAGATTTTGAGTTTTAAGTTTTTACAAAATCATGTGAAATATTCTCATTGATTCTATCAAGTATTACTATATGTTGTATCTAGATTTCAAATGGACTTGAAATGTTTACCAAAAACGTTAAATTAACAAATTACGAGAATAAAAGAAATTTGAAAACGTTATAACATGAGTTAAATTAAGATATTTTATTCTAACGAATTATTAAAGTGAACGAAAATTTTAAATTTGAAACCAATGTAGGAACTCCCCACCTGTGTGACCATTGGTCTTTTCCCGGTTTTGATTCTCAATTGCTGAATAAACTTAACTTCAAAATCTCCAGTTTCCAATCACGTTCACATCATTCTTTTTTCATACCACTTTGCACCGCCAATTATATCCGTAATAAATCTATGTTCAGGATGATGTGCATTGCTAATGAATATTCGTCACATTTTTTTTAATAATAATATTTTATAATCAGTTTTTACTGTTATAATATATTATCTACTATACCACTGTACTTTGGGTTACGGCCCGTTGTGTATATAAAATAAAATAAAATATCTCATTTATGTTATTGAGGGAACGGTACGTAATGATACGTTGATTAAGCACAGATTAGCATTGCATATAGCTTAGCATAGCTCCTGGATACTATACATGGTTTCAAGTCATAGGCGAATCTACAGGGTGTGGGTGTGCCTGGTGTGCCAGGGCACACCCTGCGACTGTAGGGTGTGCCCTACAGATAATGTGCCCTATAAATCTGTGTAGGGCCCATAATACTCATTTCAGTTACAACGGTATTGAGTCAAAACATTAAACATTAAACAATTTATATTTTAATTTTAATAAATTTTTATGGATTCAAATATTGTACATACAAAGAAAGAAGCTGATCGTAAACAAAATCGAAAAGTTATGGAGCGCTTAATTGACCTTGTAGTTTATCAAAGCGTGGAAAACCATTACGAGGACACGATGAGTCAGAAAAGATTCTTCAAAAAGGACTTTATCTTAAGATAGTATTCATTTATTAACCAAATATGATCCAGTAGCCAGTACTAAAAAATCATTTTAAAAACGGTCCAAAAAATGCTTAATATACAAGTAGTTCCATTTAAAATGACTTAATTCTTTCAATTCAAAATGTTGTCAAACGGTCAATAAAAGAAAAATTTAATCAAAAATATATTTCAATCATTGCAGATCATTTTGAAACATAACATGTGTATTTTACAGCATGAAAAATAGGATCTAAACTAGGTAATAAAATTAATCTTAATATTATTTAATATTATTAATATTGTTATTTCAAATGGGAAACATATTTAAACGTGTGATCACTGAGAGGTTGATTGAACCACAGAGGGCCTTTTTGAGGTAAAGGCGCACCCTGCTATGAATTCCTAGATTCGTCTACGTTTCTAGTTAAATGTTCTCAAATCACGTGTTTCAAACGTGTGTCTCCTACTCCGTGAACCCATCGCCACCACTGTTGAGATCGATTTAAACGCACCGATTCTTGAACCCATGGTTGAAAAAAAAAAAAAAAAAAAAAGAATGTTTCGAAACCGAAATCTAACGTCGTGCACCTATAATACGTTTTTTTTTTTTTTTTTTTTTTTTCGTATCTTTTTGCAGCACGTGCTCAGCCCGTGGAATGCCGTACAAAATCAACGTGGGCCTCGTGGCGCTGGCCGCACTCGCGGCGGCCGCGTTAGCCGACCCGACCATGGACCGGCGGGCCAGCATGGGGTTCATGGGCATGCGGGGCAAGAAGGACGACCAAGGTGGCGGCGGCGGCGGCGACAGTGGTGGCGATAGTGCGGCCGCGGTCGAGCTGGACAAGCGGACGCTGGTGTTCCGGCGTCCATTGTTCGACGGCACCAGGACCGTTTTGGGCGGCGACGGGTCAGCGGAAGGGTTCAAACGTGCCATGGGGTTCATGGGAATGCGCGGCAAGAAAGAGTACTACAAGGGCTCAGCGGCCGCCGGGTTCTTCGGTATGCGCGGCAAGAAGGTGCCGTCCGCGGATGCGTTCTTCGGCGTCCGCGGCAAGAAGTGGCCGGCGTCGGTGCCACAGCCATTGGCGTCTCGGGACGACGACGGTGCCGACGACGTGGACGTCGAACGGGCCGTGCTCGCACTGCACAGGATCATCAACAACTTGAGGTCGGATCAAGGTGAGAGCGACAAGTCATCCGGATTCACACTTCACCGCTCTCGCAGAAGTTACGGTTCCTTTGTTTACCTGTGTGAGGGGGTGGGTGGAAGTTCACTTCTTTAAGTACTGTTCCACTATCACCACGTGGCTGCGCGTGTTGTTTCGAGTTTAGTTCCGTTAATAAACCTATCGTACGTTTACATAATACAATAATAAATCATTTTTATCTATATAGTCGTTGAATTGATCATGTCTATATAGGGGAACGGGACATTTGGGCGCGAGATTATATAATATAGTTATTACCGTTTGTTGGATTTATAATGTTTTTCGTATACAACGTACAAGGGTTCTAAGAGTGAGTTTATGATAATATGCAACAGTATAATATAATACTATAACAATTATATTTATTGGATTAATCGAAGATTATATAGCTACATAATGTAGAGATATATTGTAGACGTATGCGGCCGTCGGCTGATAGGTAGGTACCCACCAAGATGATTTATTATTCATTTATATCTCAATGCCAAGTATAAACTCTCTGAAAAAAACTGTTGGTCGAAAATATCAAGAAACCCATGCAGCACCACGTAGTCCAAATGACCTAATTGCTATAGAAATTCTACTAGTTTATCGGATGTACTTATCAAATGGTAAAATGAAAATTATTTTTACAAGTTGATTTTGGCCTAGGTTCTAGTAGAATAATAATTTTTGGGCGATTTTAGAGCGTCAATATTTTAGAAAAATCTGATACTTGATACATAGATAGCACATTTAAAGTTGCACCTCAATTATTCATTCAAGTTTATGTTATTCCAGTTAAATATTTGCATAGTATACTGCCTATGTATTATATTTTACTATGAGGTTATTTGTGCTGAAATAACCACGTGCCGAAATGGCCACACCGATTTGTCCTGGACTCATCTATAGTTACCCATCAAATATCATTTATTACCAACCCTGCCTATAATTACCACATGGTAAAATATTTTCTAATACAAGATGTAGTGCGGTAACATGCGTGAACCATGTTTGATTAAAAATAAGATAGGCCCATGAGATTGCCAAATTCCGCATGAACCACACGGTCTGCACTGCAGGACACGGACATAACAGTGGAATGTATACCTATACGAGTTTTGCGGTTTTCATCACTTCTGCATTTTATGTAAATCTTTCTCCTTCCTGGAATTTTCATTGTTTGAGTTTTTTATAAAAAAAAAAAAAAAAAATCAATGAGAAATGGACGGATTTCCATATTTATCTTTTAAGTTCGATTGGCATTAATTCGTTCACGCAAAGCGTAATCGAAATATCTTAGTCACATCCATGTGAATAATATTGTATATATTAATATTGTATTACAGTCAACTAAACTCATGTATTAGTTTCATTAACTTTCATCGTATACTTTGTTTCAGAACCAAATGTCATGGCAGCTAAATTCAGCGAAGTACGAGAAATACGTTAATTTTTTTTTTTTTTGTTTTAGATAACTCCGTAGCACAAAATCAATACTATGAGTTTTACCATTTAATATTGTTTAATACGACTTATTTAGTAGTTAATATATTATATATGACGTTAAAATAAACATTTTATTGATTGTATAAAGAAACTACATAATAATTAATTCGTTTGTCTACATCTTATATGATAAAATAATATTATGACATTAGTTAACTATATAATAATAATAATATATAAACTTCAATCCACGTTATATTTTTTTTATATTTGGTATTTTAAATAGATCTAAGTATGCATTTATTGTGCTCTGGAAATAATGTCCTTGATAATTCCACATACTCAGAAAATCATTAATTTTTTTCAACATATTTAATTTCCTCCGTGTTTTGCATACGAATATTAAACATTCCTATAAAAAATATATTAACATAGAAACATGATCACCACGAATAAAAATTGAATACGGAAAAAAAATTTAAACATTTTAAAGTGCGGTCATATGTTTGTTAGATATATAATTTATATTATAGAGATTTAATCAAAAACAGATTAGCTCAAAGCTCAAAGAACTTGTGAATTTGAAAAATGTATGGAATAAGATCCGATGATCTAATCCAGCGTTTCTTAAACTTTTTTTTTAGTAGAACCTTTTTTAATGTACACTTTTATCGTGGAACACCTATGTTTTTTTATTTTTTTTTTATTTATGTTAAAATAAAAGTAAAAATAATAATAACTTCTTACAATAATAATGTGTATACCTACTATATGTGTTTAATTTTAAAAATATTTTTAATAACATACAAACAGGGCTTATACTTAAATTACTTTAATCCTACTACTAGCATTGATCGAAATTTTTCTTGCAACAATAAATCATAGTTTAAAAAACGCTGGACTATACCATACCCTTAATGTACTCATTGTAGTACACATATTTTTTTTTCTACAATATAAACATTTTTTTCCCCCCATTGACCAATACTATACTTTAGTTGGATTTTTTTTAAAGATATTTTCTTCAAAATTTTGAAAAAAGCATTTAAGTTGTGTGGAATCCCAGTGTTCCACGGAACACAGTTTAAGAAACACTGATCTAATCCAACGGTTAGGGAGTAATTCGTTAAGGAAGTCATAATTTTAAAATAACCAACTAACGATATTCTAAAACTGGGAAAAATACCTTGTCAAAATTATAGGTGTATGAATTATAACGTTTTTCATTAATAAAAAAAAAAATAGTAGACTAAATTCAATTGTTTTTGAAGTTGAATCCTTGTGACTTTGTATGGTAAAATTACATGCATATTTTTTTCTCACAAATGCCTAAAATGATGGCTCTGTGACAAGCAGTAACAAAGCAGTCAAACATTTAATTTGAAATTAATGAAATTTTACACTATCGTTTTATCATACGCTAAATTAAAAGTTCATATAGTTTCACACAATGAACAATTTCTAATTAATTGTGAAAATATACAGCAACCATAACTACAGATTACAGAATAAATAAATCATTCAATTAAATAGCCATAGGATGTCATTATTGGTGCAGTTATAATAAATATTTATGATTTTTACTTTATCGCCTTCTACAATGAAACTTATGAAATAAAAACAAAATAATATAAAGTAAATAGAAAGTATCATCAAAAATAAACATGGTCATGTGTGAAGTGTAAATATTCGTGTAAATAGTCCGAAACACTTTTTTTGCTATAGAAAAAAAAGGCAAGACTCTTATGTTAGATGAGAATCCACGGTCTAGTAAGATGCAGAGATGGGTGAAATATATTGATGTATTGGTCTCACAAAATTGAAACCAACGAATCGCAAAGTCTATGTATCTAAAAAATAACTATGATTATAAAGAGGTTGTGTAGATCAGTTTATATTTATAAAGTTGAATGTTGTAGGACCAAATTTTTGGAAAGGTTTTTAATCGAAAACTTTAAGGGTTATAACCAGCACAAATATCATTAAAATACTTGAAAAAATAATGAAATATAAATAAAATGCTAATATAAGTATCCAGTAAATGTTTTGAGTCCCTATAATAGCCAAAATAAGAACTACATTACTAATATTGTAGATTTATCCTTGCAATTTTTACTCGGTTTTTCTCAATTGTATGAAAAATGTTGAGTAATTCAAAAAATTACGTCATCACATCATGATAAAACCAATACTTTCTTCGTTTCACTCAAAAACTAAAATTATGCGTAGACTCATAAGAATATTGAAAATTATACTGCAGCTATAGATTGTTCCATTGTATTACAAGGTAGTAATTTAATTGAAAAGAACGTGTGTCATCATAAACTTAACCCTAAAATATACATTTTAATAATTATTATGACGATATTTATTTACTTATCAAAAACAAATAAAATATAATTTATCAATGTTGAATAAATAATTATGATTTTTTTCTAGCTTTTATCTATGCAATCCACAAGTATTTGTGACTAAATATGTATCCGATTTTAAAATATTTACCTCAATGCTATAATATACCTACATGTCTGCATTTTTATCATCATTTTTAATTTGAAAGATCCATATATCATTAAGAATCCATAGATACTTCTGTAGTCAGTACTTACATATACGTTTCCACTTTATAAATTTTTCTTTAAAGGGTTTTTTGTTATTTAAATTTTTCCATATAATTATTTATTATTGATGGAGATTTTACCAAGTATATTATACAAACATACAATACGTAGGTACTTCAGTACTTGTATAATAGATATGAACAAAATATCATATAATATTATAGTATTAAGGTATTATTCAAATATTACAACACATCGGCTTCAATTTAAAATGTTTTTTATGCTTTTTATAAATAAAACTTAACTTTCTCCTTTCGATAAAGAATAATAAATTTATTAAATCTTATAAGCTCTGAATCGTTTGCATGAAAATAATGTTTATCTTAAAGATAATTTGACCAGTAAAATCACTCTATTTTCAAATAAAATTTACGCACAAACATTATTTGTTTATTGTCGACGAGTTGAAGCGTAAAATTCCGAATAAAGTATTGTAACGCGCATTTAATTTAATTTAGATGAAATAATGTAAAAACGTGTTGCTAAAAAATGAAAAAGTCTTTACATGTCACTTCCTAAAAGTTAAAATATAAATCACAAAATTAATAGCAATATTAAATTGATAAAAATTAAACTGCTTTAATTATGTTATAAACATTTGTAAATATAGTTAATTATATAAAAAAAAAAAAACAAATTTAAAAGTTAATGTCATATTTGAAGAATAAACCATTCTTTAAAACTTATAATGATTTCAAATCATAAATTTAACTTGGGTTCATAGAACAGGTAATTGGCCAAAATGAATTTATAAAAAATCATAACAAGCTAAATAATAGACGATGATTGATTTATTAAGTAATCAACTAGCTTACATGGAACCCTTGTGTGTATTGCTAAACAAATTTTCATAAAATATAATTCAAAAGAAATATTTAGTTTACATACATTATTTCATAACGAGTTTTCTATCCTATGGTAGATGTGAATTATAAATGTTGTTCAATTAAAATAAAAAAGTAAGCCTTAGTGTTGATTTATAACTTCAAAGTAATAATCTACGATCATTTATTATGCACATTCACCGTTAGTTGATACATTTTCAGCACACGTTGTTTTCAAGCACCAATATCAATTGCAGGAGTGTCTATGTAATATATATTAATAAATTGTCCGCGTTTCATGTACCACAATATAAATAGTAACAACAAATATTTATGGTTTTTCATTACAATTCGAAAGCCAAACATATTAATGTGCGCTCTTGAGTCCTCATAGTATTGATTATAAAACGCAGTTGAAATAATTATTATATCCCAGGAACGAGATATAAACACTGACGTTTCGCCAATTAAATGACACAGTACAAACGAACGTTATTGCATAATAAGATATGATACAGCATATTGAGAGTGTACGTTTAATGTGTCCAAGAAAACAAACGATTACACTTTTCACACAGTAAAGACCTCGCATAATAATTACTAATTACACTGTCCTTATAATACCTTCATCATGAGAAAATACCAAATAGAATTAATGAAAACTAATGGTGGGAAAAGGGAGAATTCGTGGCTTACAAATAAACATACCTCCGTCGTTTTTGGGTGGGTGCGTTATTTTTAACTCTGGTTAATGGTCGTTTGCTGGTTTCATCGACGGCATGTTCATCATCTAACGAACTATTAGTTGTTTATCGAGCGAATGAACGGCTGTCTGAAAATCTGACGTTCTACGAAAAACTTTTAATACAATTGGTTAGACGCACTCCAAATATAGCAGAATTGAGTTGTCTTTCGAACTAAAAGCAAAACACATAGAAAACCTATTTAATTCTTCTGGAAACGCTTTAGGATTATTGTAATTGTTTTAAAATTTCTCCATGCCTCAAAGTTACCATTAAATTATATTCATATATACATCATACTATTCATACTATTAGTTAAAAAGTATTTACTCAAAACAATTTTTTTTTGAGTATTTTATTTGAAAATTGAGAGTAAACGTAGTTACTCGATAAATTAAATTGCTCATGCCAATTATTTGTTATATTTGTTAAATTATTAACATACAACCTTATTCTTTTATATTCCGAATTTATGGACTAAATCACAAACGGCCATATTTTAAATTTATCCTTCGGGAAAAATCAAATGAAAAACATGACAATTTTTACTCGAAATCTTTAAATTTCCAGTATATTATTGACCTTATGTATATAGATATTTATGAGATTAAGGTAAGTAATCTATTTAATATAAATACTACTAATATCTAATTGAAAGAACCTCAGCTCTAATTTTTATCATTCAATTTAATAATCCATTATATAATTTTTAAAACAATAAATTACGTAGTTATATCTAAATATATATATGTATACAGGTTTTCTGAAAGTTCTAAGGGTTTAAGCCAAATAATATTTCTTGGCTAAACTTCATCTAGCATAAACTGTGTTAATCAAAATGAATAGGAATAATGTGATAAAAAAATAAATGGCAATAGAAAAAAGTGTACATTTTTGATGATCAATGCTTCAAATAATTCACACAATAAATAATAAATGTTGTTTATAATGATATATGTATTTGCATTAGATGAATTCTCGGGAAAAATGTATCAATCATAAAATGAATGCAAACTGTAAGTACACGCTAAACAATTAATTTATTGTTACAGGTTATACGGGTTATTAATTTATTTACTCTATATTTTTTTTGCAGCTGTCTAAGAACTGTTAATAGTATCAGTCAAATTCAACTTAAGTGTATAATAAGGCTGGGTTGCATAAATGTCCTGTAACGACATACAGAGCCGTTAGTGAGTTAACGGATCTGTAAATAAAACTGAGTGTTACTTGAACGTCCGATAATGTTATCAACTCCTATAAATTATTGGATACTAGACCTCTAAACTAAAGTTCAGATTTCGGTTTTGTAACTATTACCGATTGACTTATCTATGATATTATATTATGATGATATGAAAATAACATTTTTTTTTTTTTCAAATATCAACCTACTATATAGTAATAGTATTATAAGAATTTATACTAATAAGCTATGGAGCTTCATATTTTTTATGATAATTTTTGAGGATTTACAATTCTATTTCAAATAATTAAACTGCATAATATTTCGTAGCGTATGATTCGAATGATTCGTCTAGTGATGAAGATTTTATAATTAATGAGCTACATGTATTACCGAGAGTCCGAGACCTCGATATTTTCGTGATCGATCAAATTCATTCACTGAATATGAAGATACTCTATGCAGAATTTAACCAGACAATTGAATTGTATCATTAAAATAAATGTGGTTTAATTTATCCGATAACCACGGTTAACATTAACTTACAAATTATCTTATTCAACACACATACATTTTACAGAACCATTAAAACTTTGCAAAAGGAATAAGTTACAAAGCCTGTCACAAATTTACAGACTAGTCTTTATGCAATCCACCCTAAATGTTTTATATACGTAAAAGACCGGTCATTTAATAGTACACTACCGTAACAAAATATACGAGTACGACGGCACCGCGTATAGGCAATATTAATACATATATATGCAGGAAACACTATTATTACATAACCTGTTCCTACTCCATGAAGACCAATTTTATTATCAAGTTAAAATGGAATTATTGTACCTATTATTTCATGGTCAATTTCTAAGAACTTATTTTAAATGAAAACTTTCAAAATATAACCACGGTGAATTCCGTAACATAATATATTATATCCATAATGCCCAAATTTTACCAGGTTTTATCACGGTGCATGAAGCATTAAAATCATTTGGTGTATGTTTCAATCACTGGTATAAATAATTGTATATTGTCATTTATGTTGTCATTGTATATGTTTAAAAAACTACCTACTGATTAACAATGCAAAAAAACATACATTCGATCACAAATAAGATACCACATAAGTCTTACGGTATTTTTTTATTACTTAAATATAATATATTTAAACAAAAAAAAAAACTTTAAAATCAATAGTTTCCTTACTTAACTCCGAACAATCGAAATATGTGTACGATTTGAAATTAAGGATTCTGTGTATCTCACATTATGACATTATAACTTATTCACTTCATGGTATTTTCAAAACTTTTCTGACGTAATTTGAAACAATATCAATTGATTCCAGCATGAAAAAAATACTTAAATTTATGAATTTTGTACCGTGCACCGTTCGAACGTTGTATACAAATCCACGTTGACCATCACCTGACGTCCGTAACGTTCCCGCAGACAACGTGTTCAGGATTTCTATATTAATCCGAATTAAAATCTAGAATTTCCAACCCTTGTCAAACATACTCGTCAACGGTGAATAATATTATCCGTGGACTGTGACCGTTGGTTGCATATATGCTTATACGTGTGTGATCACATTATGAATAATAATGCACGATACAGTGAAATAGAGTTTGGTTTCAAAGATTTTTATTCATTTGAGGAATGCCATCAACAGTACCGTGCGGGGTGTCGAGTAAATAATAAACATGCATAATTATTCAAAAACATTTGATATGGGTTCCCACTGCAGCGTTGCTACAACATAATGATAACGTAATGTGACTTGTGGTGTATACGAAACATTATACAGTGTAGACTGTAAAGCATAGTTATTTACTATTTTCACGAGCATAAGCCGGTTCGTCCATCTCTTCAAAATAAACTACATATTTTCGCAATGGTGTATTGCAACTAAGTGAACTTTGATTATAATTTATGTGAAAATTCTTTTTTCCCACAAACTGAAAGTGTTTATTCTTCTTGAACTTAATTTTCATATTGAAATCAATCATCTCACAATGAGTCGCGGAATATCCATGAATCTAAAGTTTGGAATTTATGTGATATAAATAGGTGTTTATGTAGTTATTTGAATATGATCTTATCATATTTTAATTCTTAAATTAATCCGTACAAATAATATTTGTAGCAGTCAATAAATTATATTGTCTATCGTTCGAATTTCGTTTAGGTTTTAGTTAAACACATTCACTATAGAATGGTATTGAAAGTTTATAATAAAATCTAAGTTTTTACCATAGGATAGAAAAAAATCTAAATAAATAGTTATGTACATAAATCAGAATAATTTTTAACATCGCTTTTATTATGCATTTTTTGGTTTTACGACAGTAAATATTGTACATATAGTACCTATGTAATTATCTTGACCGTGCTTCATAATTGTATTATTTCAATTAATAAATTCAACAGAGTCTGATAAATATTTTATTTGTTTTGATAAATGTATATAAAAGTGCAAAGGTGAATTAAAAATTAGTTAAAAAAATTTTTTTTTTTTTTTATTTAGTTTTACCCTTTTTCCGTGAGCACAAATGAATCATTTCCCAGACATAATTGTTAGGAATTTATTAATCAATGTGTTCAGATATTAAATGACAATATAAAATCATTTTTGAAATACCCATAGCGGTGGCAAACATAATTAACGGCTTTGTCACAAATGAATTTTGACGGCCACACACAATATGTGTTTTAAAGGGAAATCGATCGTATACTCGCATACCGTAGTTAGGTACGGCAATTCATCAAGATAATATTATACGACTATCCGCCCGAAATAATGGGCGTAACCGGTATTTTATTTTAAATAAAATAAATAAAATCGAAACTTCAAAAAGTAATTTTCATAACGGGCCAACATCCAACATTTGAGAAAAACGTAACACTGGCAGTCATGAAGTAAACTTAATTGTTATTGCAGCAGTATTCGATCGGTCCAATAAAATGAGTAATATGAAGAACAACCAATGACGAAAAATGTCATATAGCAACTTTTGACGACTTACGACTGTTCCTAAAAATGATTTTCTTGGTATAATTTGTTGGTTTGTCAAACATTTTCTCTTACCTGTATGAATTTTTTTTCTAATAAAAACCGCCGGTTAGAATCAATGAAATTAATAAAACTACGTTTCTGCTTATTATACCTCACGATGATCAAATTAAAAATTATACCACTACTGTTGTAACAATAAAACCATTGTATTTATGAATAATTTAAAAATTAACAGTGATTATTTTAATTTTATAATTACCATGAAAATAAGTTGAATGTGTAAATAATACTTTTTTTTTGTTTTGTTCGATATAAATAGTAAATTAATATATTTTTTAATAAAAATATGCCACCATATAATTAATCATATGTTAAACTTAGTTGTTTTACAATTGGATTTGAATAACCGATTAAAAAATGGAACAGACAAAATATCACATAATTAATATGTCTTCAAAATGTTATTCCGTAATATTTTCATTTATTTTAGAATGGATGAACATAAAAATAACATATAAATGTAATAAAACAAATCCATTTAAATTTCAAATATTTTAAATGGTACATAATTTAATTTTAATATATGTGCAGTAACCTGAAAAAATAACCGAACGGGACACTGTCTAAATAAAAACAAAACCCACATCATTGTAAAATAAATACTTTCATCAATCCAATTAGGAATCTAAAAAATATTGGATTGGTTTTAATTATATTATTTTATTTAAAATTATAATTATTTTAAAAACTTCACTTTTAGAAGTATAATATTAAAATATAGATTCTGAAGGATGCAAGTAGAACTTAAAAAAAATTTAAGTTACTAAAAAGTCATGTTTTAGAAAACAATAACATGTGAAAAAATATAATGTCAATGACCAATGTTAGTAAAGGTTTTTTGTTAAAATAAAAATGTAAGTATAAGTAGGTACATAATTTTAAAGAATAGAACATTCTAACGTTATGATTTTAAAAATCGATAAAAGTGTAATAATTTGTATGTCATTTGTTTATCATATAATGGCTGAGGACATAAACCATATTATTCAGTAATCTACAATCTATAAATACCTTCAACTTATATTGGATAGATAAACGCAATGTTGCATTATTACACTATTAACTTTCGACAGCTAAAATGATATAACACTGTGCAATCATCTTGCATTCTCAAATTAAATATTATCAATACTTACTGTATGATCACTACACCGTAATACAACACTTTAGATATACTACTATGAGAATAAACTATATTTAAGGCTTAATAATTATCAATTTTTTCAATGACTGACACACTATATTATAATTTATAACTTATACTTTAACTGCTAAATTATATTTAAATTGATGTTCTAAATTCATTAAATATTTAATTTCCCAAAAAACTATTTTATAAAGACAGTTTATAATATTTTATGATTCGGTTACGTAAGTATATTATAGATACCTACACTACACTTTTCTCAAATACAGAATTCTAGTTCAACTGAATTTAAACCTTAAATTACAATGTTATCATGAGCTAAATTTATTTTTAATTGATTACTCAGTATTCGTGTCAATTTAGGTCGAATACACATACATTAACACATTATTCCCATGTCTCTAAACCTAGTTGTTATTCGTTTAAGATGAATTAAGATGCTTACTCGTAATCTATATTTATGTAAATACAATTAGTTTATTAATGTTTAAATACAAAAAAATATAGAATAATATTACCGAGAAATGTTTAAAGAGAAGCCATTTAGCACTGTTACATTTGAGAGCTTATAATTACAGATTCAAGATGAAAAATTATAATTTAATTTGAAACGGTAATTTTCGTTTAAAGTTCATAAAAATTTTGAGCTCATAAAATAATATACTTACTCTGAAAATATAGTATAAGTAGTCAAAAACTAGTAAATAAATAATGTATAACACTAGCCTAAACAGCTTACAAAATAGGAATTAGGAGTTAATATCTCATTCAAATAAATTTTTTATTGATCTTAATTAAATAACTATAGTATCTTCGTAATATTATTTTCTAACACGGACCCAGTTTCATATTATGCTAAACATTTCAAGTATTATACTATTTTATACTTTAAGAGCTATCTGTACTCGTATTTGATATATTATGAAACTTGTTTTAAGTTAGAATATAAAGGTAGATAGCGTTATAGATTATATGAGGTGAAAATATTTGAAAATTGAACTCATTTATATTACATTTTATAAACTATTATAATATTAAAATAATTATTTTAAAAACTCTTTCAATAAAATTGCTTGTTTTATTTTTAATGTTAAGCATTAAGTATACTGTATATCACGAATGTGATGAACTAGTGCAAATTATTTAGTTAGGTGTAATCATAGTAATAATTTATAAAATATTATTTATAACTTATAAAATTACACGTGGTGGCCCAGTGATTATGCATTGACGTCCCAAATTCATTCTTTCACTTAATTTTCACTCGAAATTTTACACCTATGACACCCCACAGGTCCAACGACCATAGGGCAACTTAATATTATAATACCATCACACTTATATATTTGATTTGATGATAATATGTATATTTGAAAGTTTAAATATTAATAACTATTATAAAATGTATTTGGCTATGCAATCATATTTTACTGTGGCTACAAACATCTGCAATCAGAAAATAATCATATTTATAAAAATATGGGCAATATTATATATGGTGTAATTTTTTATTCGTAATCACAAATCATAAAAAGCTATAAGTAGGTATGTTGAAGTAATTAGAAAAGTGAACATTTAAGTAAATGTCTGCATGGACCATGGATTTTTTTTTTTTTTACTAAGAACATTTAACGCTTTAACAGGTTTTATGTTTAAGAACAAACTCGTTATTATAGGTAGGTACAACCTATTATGTATTAACTTACAATGCGGAGAATAAATGCTTTAGTTTGTAACTGAAAATGATAAACATGATTTTTATTTTTTATAAAAGACGAAAAAGATAGTGCCTATTCCTGTAAGTGTAATGTATATATTTTTTATTTTTAAAAACACTTATCACTATTAATGTATGAAATTGTATCAATGGATTAATTTATAATTGATAACAAAACGTATACAAATGGTTTTACCACTTTCAAATTCATCTTCTAATTCGTTTATAATATTTTCATTCGTGTCACCTGAAATTTTTTTTTAAATCTATATTAATAAAATATTTGATTATATAAATTGGTTAAAAATTAAACAGTGAAAAATCGTTTTTTTTTTTTGTCTTTTAAATGTCAATAAAAACTGAATAAATTATACAATTACTTGTAAATGCTCCAAATTCTCGTTGACAAAATGCATAGTAGAATGGTACCAAACCTTTAAATTGAAATTATAAATTAATCACATAAAACCAGAATCCTCTTGAAATATTTTACAATTTTTAAATTCAGCTTATCAGAATAAAAAATGTCACATAAAAAGCAAATAAAATAAATATAATATATTATATAATGTAGTTTATATTATGTAACATAAATTAGGTTTGTTTAAAATGAATACCAATCTAAATTATTTTTAGGCACAATCTTATAAAAACGAATCATATACTCAAAATATATTTTTCATTCATAATGGAAATATAAAATAATATCAACTAGGGATACATAGTTAAAATACAAATACCAATCTTACTTTAAAATGTAATTTTATAAATTACCGAAATGTTTCATTCTGATCATATAGTCCACATAGCTTTCACTTTTCAATAGAAATGCTTAAAAAATTATAAAAAAAATTTAATTATTCTTATATTTTATATTTTATATCATTATTATTATTTATTTATTAACGCTGAATGGTATTTTTTAAAAATATTGTATTAGTAGGTAATGTAAAATTTGCAAAACAAATCAATTCTGCAAAACAAATCCCTTCCGGTCTCTCGATTAAAACATTAAAAAAAAAAAGAACGGGTGGGCCTCGCTTTGCTGTACAGTAGGGGCTGGAGTGCACCTCGTTTATAGGATAGGTCATTATTAAAATGGATTTATTAAATTTGAATGCAATGGTAGACATCATTGTATACGAATAACGATTCTGAACGGAGTTAATATGTTTGTCTAAAATGTGTATATAATAATGTAGTATTTTATATTTAAATTTAATTATAATGCAATTTCGTAAAAATTTAAATTTCAAACAGTCATAACATTTTTTCCTTTTAGTCCGGTAGAAATTTTTTTAAAGATTTTTGAAGAGTAGATTATGGATAACCTAGTGTTAAAATTTTGAACCTTAAGTATGAACAGAATAAATTTTATGAATTTTTATCTACAAAATAACTTGCAAATTATCGTGATTTTGACACATTTTATACAAATTTGAGCTTTATGGGCTTATAAAAATAATTTGAGTTGTAATGATGTGCATCATCAAATAATGTAACATTTCGCAAAGTAATATAAATAATATCTCTTTCATCACGCGCACAGAGAATACTATCCTAACAATAAAAACTTCGGGTAACGATGTACCGTTGCCCCTTTCAGTCGGTCAACCCTTGAAGGCCACCGCCTCGGTCCAAGACACGATACCGTTATATATTATATATATAGGACACGTATGTAGATGACGACTGGACAGTTACACAGCGTCCCTCACAGGACAGTCTCACAGTGTCCCACAGAGGACCAACAAATCTGAGAACGACTGCATGCGCAGCGATTATCAAAAACTCTTGGTAGCAAGTCGCCAGTGTAGATACACGGACTTAGCAGCCTGTTAACATTTTATTATAATATAAATAATTCTCTCACATATTATATATCAAGTATTTCTCTGTGCGAGTGCGGAAGTGTTATCTTATTCATACATCTAAATCAGTGTCTGTGTCAATTATTAATATACACCCCAACTCCAAGACTATTACAGTTGACTGTTGAGCGGCCAATCACTTGCGAATCAAGATCGACGCCGATCAAGGTAAGTGATTATATGTACGTAAACAACAACGCTACACAGTCACCCTGTTCGGCTCTCGAACTCACTTACCCCCAAAGTAATAACCTTAAATACAGGTATTGGTGAGTTGGTACTATACATGCAAAACCACCACTCCACTTTTTGAGTTATTACAGAGTGATACGATCTTCCATATTTTTTAGTTACAATTAGTATAACTTATAATAAATCTTGTATTACATTTTCAAGAGCTTTCGGATAGCCAAATAAATTTTATAGATGTTTAAAAAAAAAATGTTTACAAAAATCGAAAATTTAAATTGTCTATAAATAAGTCAAAATATTTCAAAATACTTTGAAAACTTAACCATGTATAGAGAACGCCAATATAAAAATTTGGTGAAAATTTCAAGTTGTTGCAGTTTTTGGTTTTTGGGTTAGAGCATTATAAAAAAATGTATTTTGTAAAAACGTGATTTTGCGTAAAATTTCCCATTTTATCGTAATTTTTTTATCGTTTTTTTCAATTTTTTAAAAAAGTATTGAAAAAGTGGGGTTTTTGACTCGCGCAAGTACCATCTACATTCACTTTCCTTTCAGAAAAGTCGCTGTTTTAGAAAATCGAAGCCTTTTTTCTACCAAAAATCGTGTCCTCTGACACAAAAAAAAAATAAATAAATAAATAAAAAACACACACATCATTGTAGAACCAATAGATTCCATCACTCCGTTCAGAATCTAAAAAGTTAATGTAAAATTAGATAAAATATATAATTTATATAGGTTAACAACATACGAGTACGTAGTGAATATAATAGTAAACAATTAATTTATACATAAAATAAAAATGTAATATGGTTGGATTCAAAACATTAATTATTTATTATTTAATTTGGTGTAAGGGATTATTATACCCATAGGATAATAAATGGAAGAGAAGTAGTAATGGGTATGATTAACGTCATTAACGCAAGTGGGATGCACATGACGATGATAGTGCACCGAGGTGTACGCATGCGATGTAGATACTAGATTACCATATAATTTGCATAATAGTGATAGCTTCAATCAAGCTGTATAATCACGTGTACTTACACCCATATTATGAATGTTATGATGAGCAGCATCACAAAACAATTGACAAGAACACTCAGGATGGTCAACGTATTAGGTGGTCTTGTATAGTAAAAATGTACCACAATGGCCAATAAGAAATAAAAATACAGTGTACAAATGAGTATTATAGTACAGATTGACCAACAATGTCAATAATAATAATTAGATAATTTACGTGAAGAATATAATGATGGTAAATAATTTACATAAGTCGGCGATACAAAATTACATTAATAATATCTACATATATCAATGTATGAAATTTAAATTAGATATATAAATATTTATGAAAAAAATTGTATCAATAATGTGTAATAAGAAAATTTAACAAGAATTCAAAATCAATAAAATAATATCAATATAAAAATAAAAATATTCAAGATCTTAACATTTTAAGACATTATAATGAACTTTTGGGATTACCTGGAAGTAGTGCTTAGAAAGATTTACGAGATAGGAAATAACAATGGCTGGTCTATTAGAAAATGACCCGATGTTACTTTGTCCAAATAATGAGGCAATGAAGTCATCGGCGTCAACGGCCTTGAATTTAAGATGGCATATATACTATGTAACACCGTTAATAATTCTGTGGACGTTAGATTAGACTCCCCATAATTTACACCAACAACAGTTTCATGGACTTGAGAGCGTTTTTTCCTATTCCGTCAAAACGAGGGACAACGAGTGAGTTAAGTGTCAAATACATACTGATTGGCTAGTGATATGTTCTTGAAACTAAGAGTCCGTAAATAGCAGTATAATCTCTTTTGTGACTCAAACAGCAGTTAGAAAAAATAACTTATGAGAGACCTCAACGCTCAAAAAACCTATCAAATAAAGTAAGAAATTCCGTAGTAGGAAATTCAGTGACCATTTTCAAGTGTATAATCCTAACAGACATGCAGACAAACACAGACACATATACTTTATATTGTCTGGCCAAACGCAGTTTACTTTCATTCATAACTAAAGAGCCAGATAAATCAACGCTGTGCAGAGTAGGAATAGGAGGAGTGTGAGCTTATTAGTATGATTAATAGAAGAAGAAAAATAAGAAGCAAAAATTATATTCATTGATTATTAATCATAATGTAAAATAGGTACTTCGTATGTAAATTAATAATTCAATTATAATTTGTAACTGTATTTTGTGTAGCACACTGGATATACAAATGTACTAGACAATATTTAATAATCATTTTATTTAAATCAAAATTATTTTAAAGTATTTGGTCTAGTAATAATAGTAACATACGTGACTTCAAATGACCCAACTGATCTGCACTTATTTGGTCTAAAAGTAATCAATAACAACAGCCAATATTATATTTAAGTAGGTAATCAAACATTTATCATTATACACAGTTGCAAAGTTATCATCAATTGAAGATTATATTTTGAACTAGGTAAATAATTAAAGACAATACATAATTATGTATACTTCTTATAACACAGTTTGTCCATTGGGTATGATATTTATAATTTATTCAAGGTGGTTAAAACGTCACGTCGAATAGATATCAATAGCCAATAGGTATATGTATTTTTTTTTAATTCATTTAATTTTAAATCTTCAAGTTTATTTATTTTTGAATTTAAATGAATATTGAATAAAAATTAAGCAATTTTTATTTTGTTCCTGATATTTTATATATTATGGTTCCTAAAATAAATAGCTTTAAAATCGTATACTAACAAATAATCTATTAAATTCTAAATATATGTTTTATTTAATCTTACTGACCTGTTGGATCTGAAAATGTTTAAATATTGACATGAATTATAAAAATATTTTTAGGATGATAATAATAATTGATAGCACGGTGAAATATTATGATAATAAATTATGGCAAAGTATATAATATGTTTATGTATAATTCATATGTCATATATAAAAACTTACAATTTTTTCCTTCTTTTTGGATTCTTTTTTTTACCGATGGATTTATTTGCACTAAAAATTCAATAATAAAATTGTCGTTAGTTCTAAATTTTTAATATCTATTTAGAGTTAAATGACAATTTACTTTCCATGATTTCTGTATTTATAATACCTTAGATAGTAAAGTCGATATTTTTTACATATGAAATTATTAACAATGAAGTTTATTATAAAGATACTGCTTATTAATATTCGATTTTTATGGAAGTATAATTATTTTTTTAATGCTAGGCTTTTCAGCACATAAGTATAATAAACGTTATTATTAAGTACTAAAAATTTGGAGATGTTGAATTTATTGTGTGCCATGCTGCCGAATCAATTTGATGAAAAGATTTTAAATTTACTTACTCATAAATTCCGCTACAGGTATAAAAATGAAAATACCAAAATTTGACATAGTATGCATAGTACATATATAAAATTTAATACTTTATTCTCATAAAATTAGAGTAGGTACCAAATTTTATTTTTTTATTTTTACAAACATTCCTTTGTTTTAATGATTTCAAGAATTATGATGTTTAAAACAATGAATTTATATAATAAAATTGTACTTCATTTATACAAGTTATTTAAAATTCAATATTTATTCGTTTTTAATTTATGACATGAATAAACTCATTATATTCATGGAAGTAGCTTTGAGAAAATTTAACCATCACGTCAAATTAACGCATAGGATCGCATGAATGGATGTTGGCAATATGTGATACAAATCTAAACATTTCAACAACCAATTCGAAAACAAGAATTGATTCTAAATAAATTCTTCATTTATTTGGACACACTTCTATCGCAGATGTATTTATTTATTATGTTATAGTTATCATAGATTATTATAATTTCATCGACAAAAAATTAAAAGTGAACAGTCATTGTTCACATAATTTTTCAGCGAATATCGAATTAAAATCAATGATGAATATTAGAGAATACATTTTTAGTAAGTATCATATTTTAGTTTTTAAATGATGAAGAAAATTGACTTAGTCAAATAACTATGAAAATATGAAAATTAAAACGTGTTCTGCAGCTAACCATAGATCATATTTTCAAACCAAAAATAACCGAAATAAATTATTTAATCGAAAGAAAACTCAGCATACAAACTATATTATATATCATACTCGTATTAGTAGGTAAATTGTATTAAAAATGACTTTTAAGTTTATAAAAAATTTACCAAATTCAATATGTCTTTGGGAGTATTCTTCTATTGTTTCATGTTTGAAAGGAAGTACTGAAAACGAATATAATAATAGTTAACGTTCACATTAAAATAAAAAACCAGAATAATAAAGTACGTATCATAAAAAAAAAATATGAAAAATTATTGTTCGTTTTATAGTGTAAATAAAATAAAGTATAGATTTGTATTATTTCAGATAATAACTAATAAAATATTATTATGAAACAAAATCTAAAATTGTTCTAATCTATTTATATACAAGTAAAATAAAAGTTTTTAAAAAATCGATAAATTCATGTACCTCTTATTTAAACCATTTAAAATATATTTATCTACATAGTTTTAACTTTTAATAATTAAAATGACATAAAAAATTAAAACAATTAATTTAAGTATGTAAACAGGAACTATATAAAAATTACTTACAATTCATAACTATAAGTTTAAAAATAATTTAATGTTTCCGTTTAATTTTTAATTGTTAATTAGCTTTTTTATTAATAATAATAAGATAATTGATAAAAATGAAAATTTTATATTATTATTAGTGAAATACGCGAGCCATTAGGGATACTGATCGACGTATTAAAATGGGTTCCATAATAGAATAGTATAACATTTATTTGGTTTCTAAGAACTTTACAATCATGGTATTTATTTTAAAAAAAAAAAATTATTAATGGTATACAGGGTTTTTAATTTTCTATAACAATATAAATATTTTCATTTTTAACTTATTGTTTCACAATTTTCATACGCTGTCTGAAATTCAAATTATTTCAAAAAATTAGACACATCATGATGGATCTCACACTCGTTATTGTCCAGCATCCAGTATTCACGCTATACAATGGCACATGGATATGTCTTATTATATGTCATATCACTAACGAAAAATGAGTGAAAGGCACCGTTTCCCAAATGAAGAACATGGTTATCATAGTAAATGTATAGTAGTAATATCATAGACCATAGTCAAAATCATAGTATCAAAATATTTTGCTTTTATAAAAATATTTGAACAAAGTTTACCATACTTTTGTCTATAATTTTACTGTAACAACCAAATCGTTGTTAAAAAAAATTATCCATTTTCCTCGATATGTATGAAATATAAAGTAATGTTTTGGGCCACATTTTAATTTGATCCTCAGCAATAAGATATATCCATGTCAAAAAAATAATATATTTTTATAGTACATATAAATAAGAATTTGAAAAATGCCTAATTAAAGGATAAAATATTGGTGAGCATGCTTAAAATATTACCCAAATCTACTCCTTTATGTAGTTAGCAATAAAATTAATTCCCTTCTCATGCCAGAATATTATTAACTTATTTATTTAACACATCAAAGGCAAATATTACAGTGAATACAGAAAATGAAATGTAGACTAAAATTTAAACACAAATATATAGTTTCATTTTTTATCTTATGGACCATTGTTTATAAAACATACTTATTTGGATTATTTTATATTTTATAAGTACAAGTCATAAGTACAGTGCACAAAAAGTAACCATAATTTGGTCTAAACAAAAAATAAAAGTTATAATTTTACTTACAATTACGAATGACATTATATACGCCTTCAGTCAACGGTTTTACTGTGAATGAAAAACAGATTATTCGTTTGCGTAAAAAATTTAAATTTAAATTTCAAAAACTAGAAACATATTAATTCTAATAAAATTCTTATTTTAAACACAAAGTTTTAACAATTTATAATACAATTTAGTTCAAATTTTAATATTTACTTAAGATTGGGTACGATGTAATTACATGTGACTTTATTTTTGAATATTAAGTACTTATGATAACAATTTATCTTATATATAAAAGAATAAATTGACATATTAACACACAGCCTTAAATACTGGGTCTAAAGACTTGAAATTATGCGCATAGATTCCTTATATGACGTAGGCGAGCACTAAAATATAATTTTTTGAAAATCGCATTTTTATAAGAGTCGATGGCAATTTGAGCTAGGACTAGATGTATAATTTTTTTCACTTACTGAGTACCAAGATAAAATGTTATATTTATTTTATGATGATAGATGATACAGTACCCATTAAATGTTTCCAATTACTATGATAACCAAAATAACAATTAAATAATAATTGTTATCATAGTCTAATTTTTGACAAATGTACTCTGTTTATTTCAATCATTCAAAAAATAACCTCCACAATGCACCAATTAGATGAAATAATAATAACTGGTTTGTTATAGATATAAATAATATTAAACATGAAATAACTTATGTTTTTTAATTTTTCGTTCTATAGGCTCTAGGTTCTTATTAAAAATTAATCTAAAAATAATATTTATGAGTAAGTATGACCAATTACTTGTTTCTCCAACTAAATCAATATTCAATGCTTCTGCTGCATTTTCTATAATTAGATAAGCAAAAACATTTGTTCATTTCTATTCATACATTTTATATTTTAACATTGAAAATAATGCATTTGTGTTATTTATGCATGAACAAAAAATAGCTATATTAGGGCGGTATTTATATGAATTAGCACAGGGCAGCTAAATACTAACTCCGGCCCTGTCAATAATTTTACTAATTTAAACCTTATACAATAAAATTGCTATAAGAACACAAAAACATGTATTTTGTCCAATCATAAATGTAATCAATATTATAATTCTCTTAAATTTTATTTATTCTCAATTATTCGGAAAACTATTGAGAAATACAAAATATGACATTCTAAAAATACCAACTATTAGGCGACATTTCTTATTAGAAAAGTACCAACATTGTAACATTGAAGCAATCAATGTGATCGAAATCATTTACACAGACACAAAAGAAACCCACACACGCATTATGTTAAGACCAATACATTTTTTGTTTTGCTCAGAATCTAAAAAGAAACATATTAACTAAGTTGAAGAAGATTGGAAAATTGTATAAAATAGCATACCACAGTCTTTTACAGCTTTATTTTCATTTCCAAACGCTCCTAAAAATGCAAAATATAAATAAATTATTTCAAAATACTATTTCCCACTAAATATTAAAGCATGATATTAAAGTAGATATTACAAATAACATCAATTCTAGGATGTTTCACGTAACTAAAGGTATATATGGTATTACAGTTTTACTTGTCAGTTGTCATCTCATATAATCAACTGCATACGTATTGCAGTACGTATTGCATACGTATTTGCATCGGTTCAATCAAATAATATTAAAATTAAACATAATAATGTCACATTTAATTCAATACCAATTAGTTGCGAGTCAAATAGATTCATAAAATATTTAAGGTTAATAAACATTTAATATATCTCGGTGCAGAATTGTATGGATCGTGATAATATTTTGTACCTAAATGTTCACATTCATAAACAAAATAAAAACCAATAAATTTGATCAATTCAAAAAGTAATTTCCAAATTGATATTGAAAGTATTGATTTTACATTATTACGTAGCATTAAATAAAATATATTTTACAGACTAAAGTAGTATGTATGATGAACTTTATTGAAACTTTTTCTACTTAAATCTATATCTCGATTATTACTTCCGTAAAACTATCAATTATACTCGAATGTTATTTTTCGATAAAAAATTGGTCAATTAAATACTTTAAAAGTTTCAGTTGTTCTAGTTATAAACGAAGGTTTAAAAAAATACTCATTTATACGCTATATATCGACACTTTTAAATTTCAATTGCAGTGCTTTAGATACATGTTTGTCGTATATTAAACTTACTAAGGCATACTTGTTGTGCAATTATCTCCATATTATCAATCTCGTATTCTGTAAACAGTTGTTTATGATTCATTTTCAAATAATTATTATACGTCATAATATTAAGCTACATGTTTTTTTCGATTGTAAATGATTGATGATATTTGTTAGCTCCCAGCATATTAGCTAAGAGTTAAAAATTATATTTTCATATAATCATTGTTAGTCACTTTTCTCAATTATTATTTTCAAACATATTTTTGTATATTGTATTTATTATTATAATATATGTATATTTATTATATTTATTTTATTTATTTATTATATTATATTTTTTATTTGTATCTTAATAACGCACCGCGCAATTGTACTACAAATTTACTATACAGGCCATTATCGAAAATTGAGGTATTAATTCACTGATAAACACGAATATTATTATAAATTTGATACCGAAAAGAGTATATTATTATTATTATTATTATTATTATTATTATTATTATTATTATTATTAGTATCCACAACACCAACTTGTCCAGCTTTCAAGAAAGCTCATGCAACAATCAGACCTTTAAAGCAACTACAGCCAAAGTTCCGCAGTCACACTCCCATTCCAGACCAAAATCGTACGCTGAAATCAATCGGACTCCATATTTTTCTACAGAAAATTTTTTTGCCATATTATCAAATTTCATTACTAACCTTATCTCAGCCCACTTATTACCCTCCTGCCGTCGGTTCTTACCAAATAGAGATAGTTATGACGTAGGTGGCATGATATTGTAATGACAGCCATAATTTTTAGTGTGTACATTAAGATTTAAGAGAAGGAGAAGAAAAAAACCACCAAATGGGATCAGTTTCTTCTAAAATGTAATAAAATGTATCAATTGTTTAATGTATAATGTGTGAATAAATTCTTATCTGCATATTATTATTCTACTCTTTATATTTTTCATAATAGAAATATTATTGAAACTTAAACTAAAATTTTTAAAATATAAAAATAAACAAGCTTGCGCTTACATCAGAAACTGTTTATAACAACATTGGACTATAGAACGAACCATCGGAAATATTATGTAATTTAATTGTATAAATTGTGTACTATATTCTGAGATTATAAAATACATACAAACCAAAGTTGAAATAAATAGTTTTAATAAATATAAGAAGAAAAGAATAGTTTAATATCACAACACAATTATAGAAAACAATATTTTATATTATTATTATTCATTGTATTACTGTATTCGTCTTGTCGTATCTTGATGTACCAGGTAAGTTCTTGAAATGAATCTATATAAATAGAAATAAGTGTACATTTTGAATTAATTTTATAACTCAAGATCCACCAAACCTATTTCGATAAAAATTTCAGGGCATATTAACTATAATATTATTGATGTTTATTTCTCCGTGTATGAAATATATATATATATATATATATATTTTTGTACATGCATTGAAATTACAACTTACCTGTTGTTGATTTTTTAGATTTCGTTGAAATGTACAATTTATTTTTAACTAAACTAGCTTCTGTAATAAAATATAAAACAAACGTATTTATACCATTTACCTTATTTTACATAAAAATTATGAGAATAGAAAAATTTAATTTAATATAATTTTTTCTTCGTGTAACATTTTAACATTATTTATTTTATTATTTTTAATTTAATGACATAAATGTTGCTGACAAAAATCAATTACAATAATTTAACACCGAATTTTTAAAACATAGTAATTTTTTTTTTTTTTTTTGCGATCGGATAAATAATTAATTTTAAAAATTGGTATAATATTTTAAATATTTTACCTAAATCTTTAACTAAACGTTTATGATAATAATATTCTTCCACTGGATCTGATAAACCTATAAAAAGACATAATTATAAAACACAAGTGTGTAATATAGAAACAATACCTACTCAAAAATGTATTTGCCGCGCATACTTCAATGTCTTATTTTTGAAATTTGTAAATCATTCGAAAAACTTGAAAAATACAAAAAATGACCCACTAAAAGTACCAATAAGATATCAAATACCAATTCTCAAGATAAATATAAAATATTAAAAAATAAAATTTCAAATAAAAATTCTCAAGATTATGAAGATTTGATACTGATCCTAATCGGATACATAGATTACAGGTACAAAAAAAAAAGAAAAAACACATATCATGGTAAGGCTCAATACCAATACATTATTTGCTCTATTAGAATGCAAAGATTAAAATTTTTATTTGAGATACACAATCTATACAAATACAATGTAAATACAATATGCATTAAACATATGCAATGTTTTATTGACGTTAAAGAGTTCAGTTGAAAAAGCCACCAACTGATAATACAAACTTTATAAGACATTACATTAAACTTGTAAGGGTTAAGAAAAAATAAAGTCTCAGCATCATTTTCTTTCGGCATTATTTTTGAGAGGGGGAGGAGTTTCCGGAAATAGATAGAAACAACTAACAAGTAATTTTCGAGGATATTTGGATGACTTTTTAATGAATTACGAGTATATAGTAATTTGTTACGGTTTATGCAATTTTTTTCATTTTTAGGTAAAAATGTAAAGTTTTATTACAAATAATTCTTTTACAAAGAATGAACCGTTCGTGATTAAACGGAAATATTTATTTTTGATTTTGTTTTTTGTTCAGGTTGGATTTCAGCGGATCTTCTTATTTGTATACCATATACCTAGATTGGCTTTAGAAAAAGTGTATATAGAGTACATTCTGTATGAAGTGTAAGTTTTGATTTTGATAAGGGATTTGTAGAAAAAATTAAATAAAAATAAACTTATTATGTGAATACATTTAGATACTTACGAATATAATAAGGATCTAAGAGTATTAAAATGTATTAATTATTATAACCTATTACAATAATTGAAGTTAGAAGATTTTAGATAGTACAAATAATAAAAAATACTGTTTTTAGTATTTTCAAACTTTTTGGAATATAATATACAGGATGTCCCACCGAGTTCTGAAAAATGTAATAACTTTTGTTCTGATCAATATTTTTTAATTTTTCTTTTTATGTACAAATTATATACGCTTGATTAACTCGTTAAATATAAACTTTTTATTTTTATTATTTTTATCCTGAAAATAGAAAAATTTTCATTATTATTGTTAAATTAAAAACATGTATGTTATAACTTTGAAATACAATAAATATTTAAAAAAATTTTTTAAATTGTTAGCAGTATAAAAGTTATTGGATTTATCAGATCTCCGTGGGACACCCTTTATACTATTGAGATAAATACATAATAAACATAATAAATCAACATCAAGTGTTTAAATAGAAGTATGATGATTTAAAAAAAAATGTTGTCATATTTCAAAAACACTTACTAAATACGGACAAGAAAAAGTCTATGGGTTTTAATTTCATTTGGTTGACTGCAAACATAACATTTTATTACAATTTTACTTTAATGCAAAATAAACTCGGGTAAATATAATTTGCCTAATAAAAATGAAAATATTACATAACTATATGATATATTATTCGATTTCTATGAAATTAGAGTAAGTACATTTAAAACTTATGATATACATTTAGATTCAAAATTAATTTATTCCAGTAGTTATGTAGTTGTTTTGAAAATGATCAGTACAATTATTCTGAGTAAAATATCTGAATGATCATGTTAAATAAATTTTATTAAATTTTAAAAAAAAACGATTCCAAAGTCTGACTTAAAAGTGTATACGAAAACATTTATTGTGTTATGAAAGAAGCTGAATATTTTCTTTAAACTAGATAACTCTGTGATCCGATACAAATAAACATTAGGTTACATTAGATTTTAATTAATCATTTCAGTTTTAACATACGGAATAAGATAAATTGAATGAGTTTAGTTTTGAACTCGAATGCTGAATTTCACATTCTGATTGTTGATGTACACAATTGTTATCGAGTAATCTCAAGATAAACACTATATTATAAACACTGAATTTAAATAAATAACGTTATTTTTGAAAATACAATAAAATTTCACACATTGGCTCATTCTGAATTTGAATAAGAAACTCATATTACAGTAGTATAAAATTACACATATTCTTTGCATTAACTTAGTTACTAAACGCTGTTAATGTTCACGTTCTATGGTAAATATTACAAGTGATTTAAGCACATAACCCTATCATTTGTCAGAAAGTGGCGTACCTAAACCATCCTTCTTATGGAGAAATTATTTTGCACACAATAATATTTATGTACTATCCATTATTTTTTGATTTTTTTCAATTAATATTTTTTTTTTATTATTATTGATCATGAAATTTGCATTTCCGCTTCGACAGCTGAGGTCATTAGCGTTACATTAAAAGAAGAAAAACATATATATATATATATATATATATATATATATATATATAATTTTACAATATTGGTATTTAATCTTATAGTAAATTTATTAATTTAGTTGCTTTTAAGAATTCTATTGTGTTGATTTCGTTTTCTGGGTTTGGATCTAAGCTTGTTCCGACGTCGTGACTTTCAATTAATATTATTGTACTAAACTATGACAACATTTATTTAAAATAAAAGTTTTTGAAAAATGTATTTTATTTAAATAGCTTATTAAAATTTGGTCATTAGTTTATTATGATATTTTAAACTATTTGAAAATTTGAACTTCATAATTAAAATCATCGCACGATTATTGTACGCTCTATAATAATGAATGGTGATTTACAATATTATGTGATAAAATAATTTGCCACACAATATTATTATTGTTAACTTTTCCACAAACTTATAAAAATCGTAGAAAATGAATAGATAAAACTTTATTAGAGTTTTGGACATCAATATTTTTCTAAAATTTCTTATTACAGATATTCTAACAGTAGAACTAAGTTTGGGTTTCGAAAATAAACAAACGATTATTTTTAATGTACGATAAATTGAACAAAAAAAAAATAAATGAATAAATAAAGTGAAAAATAATGAATAGAACAAAAGTTATTGCATTTATGGAATCACCCTGAAACATCTGAATAATTATACAGCTCATGGGGAGGAGGCGAGTTCCCTCATACTCCCTGCAATAGGTACGCCACTGTTGTCAACTATATGCTATTAGAATATTTTCGATGTAATATCATACTTATAAACAGTAGTGTATTTTCAATATTTTCTTGGGGGTCCTATGTATTGCTAACGCATACCACGTGTCAAATACTCAATTGTAATCATGGAGACATGGAATACAGTCCGTATAATATACAGCCATCGTCAGTCGATCATTTTATTAATAATAACTTATTATCATAAAATCGAAATAAAATAAAATATATATAATATATAATATATAAGATTACATCGGCGCCTGGGAAGGTTCAGACCCATGGTCTCCCTCCCCCCGTCACAATGGTAAATGCGCCACTGCTTGTACATAAAGATAGTTAAATTACTCGTATTCAATATCTTTATGACTTCATTCCCATTACATTTCAAATTAATTTTGTCGATTTTGTTATATTGTTTAATTGACCAAACATTGGACAGTAAAAAAAATTTGACACAATCAGTATCGTACGCAAACAATTTTAAGAATTGTAGAGAAAATTTTATTTATTAAACCTCAAATAAATGTGTCCACATCATAAAATAGAACTACTGATCAAACTTTATACTCATAACTTCAACGATTCTGGCTGGGGGAGTTTTTAAATTTTTACCCCATTTACCCTTTTTAACGCCCTAAAGAGTTGAATTTTCAAAAATATTTTCTAATATTTTTCTAATATTTATAATAATACTTTATATATATATATATATACTCGTATATTATACATAGATAATATGCATACACGAAATTAATTATTATAACTAATAATCCACAACATTGTAAAATAATTTCATGAAACAAATATAGTAATATAACATACAACGATCGTTGCTTCTAAAGTAATAATTCTCATAATTTTCACCAACATTCGGTGAAGCTGAAACAAAAAACCAAATTATACATTTTTGTAAAAAAGATAAAAAAAATTTAGATTCAACATATTATAGTGGTACAGTTGTATATTATTATATTATCTGTATTGTACTCATCATGTACGATTTAGATAACCTGTTTTTACTTATCTAGTGGCGAAATTAGTTAATTCCTTTTTGAATATAAATCGCATAATAAATTATAAAATTACTTACCATAATCTGTAATTGAATTTATCAATTTATTGTGCATAATAAAAATGAGAAACAGATTACGTATTAAACCGTCGTTATTAAAAATAGAAATCATTATAATTTTTTGGAGTCAGTATTATATTTTACACTATAGTCAGTTGCAGCCATCACACAATTGAATTTTTAGTCTAACCTTCAAATTTTAAAATTTCATAGGTTTTTGACAAAATACATCTGAGTAAACTGTATGCCAAACTATAGAAATATTTGGTCTTTGGTTACAAAAAGCAAATAGTACCTTTCGGAAATGTGTTAATTATTACAGCGAATAATGAATAAGTAAAGATTTTAGTAGGATACAAAAATGTATTGTTGAATATTTTTTAAAAAATTAATGAAGAATTAAAAAAATTAAGCAATGAGACCCATAGAGATCTTTTTAATTATACATAAACCGTAAATTTCATCGTTTGCTCACTACTTGATAATCGTTTGAGTATCTTTCATTTTAATTTAGTATATCGTAAATACTTTAAAGAACACACATTAATATGAAGGTACGAATTATACTAGCAAGAAGATGTTTCGTAGAAGTTTGGAAATAAAAAATATAGTCAAATATTTTAATTTAGTTTTCATTTTATTATTTGAAAATCATAATGTTAAATATTTCTATTTCATGTTTGTAGTATTAATATCTTATACATTTATACATTTTTAATATAATTCTCGTCAATTCAAATTATTGATTAGTTACTCTTGATTTCAATGTTTATTTCATCTGAAACATAAAGATATATTCATGATTATAAATACGTAATAACTAATAACCAATAATGAATACATTTGAAAAATGTTTAGGGAGTATTATATTAAATGCATGTTGCAATACAAGCTTATACATGAGCGGATCATACGATTTTGGTCGAACCAAACATTTTAAATTTCTGATAACACTGTCTTTGAATTTTAATTGGGTTAAAGTTGTAGTTATACGGCTATAAACCAATTACAATTTAAGCAGTGGCGAATTTACAGGAGGAGGTCCATAGAATCTGTACCCCCTCTCCTTAGACATCGATGTGGTCGTATATATAAATTATACATATTTAGTTTTATTTCAATTTTATCATAATAATAATGATCGATGGACAATGGCTATATATTATACGGATTGTATCTCATGTCTCCATGATTATAATTAAGTATGACACGTGATATACTCTAGAAATACATATTATTTTTCAGGACCCCCCCCCAAAAAAAAAAAAAAAAAAGGTTGAAAATCCACCACTGAGTTTAGGATGATTGGTTAAATGATTTTCAGTAAACAAATGTCAGTGAAATCTATTATTGGTGATCATATTTTCCATAAAAATATTTTACCAGATTCTTGATTTTCTCCAAAGATAGAGATATCTTCAAACAGATAATAAAGATCACTTTCTTGAATATCTGAAATATCACTTAATTTTATTAAAATCCATAACATTATTACAAATTATTACATAATCATTATATTATTATCAATTATACAATCATTACATTATATTATTCATATAAATATCAAATTAATAGTTTATGATGCAATTTAAAAATTGTTTGTAACTATTATTTCTCAAAATATTTAATTACTTTTAAATGCATCTAGTTTTTCATGACAAAATTTCAAGTGAAATGGCAAAAAACCTATACAAATAAAGAAATCCTTAATTTATTTTAATCAGTTTTATTTCAAACAAGCTGAATTGTCCGGTATCGTCCGGGGAAATAATTGTGACTGTTCAACTCATTTTAGGTTTAACTCGCTGTCGAAGCAGTGTATTTTTTAAATTTAATCACCCAGAATAACCGGTAAAAATATTTTAATAATTTTTATTGTATTGTATTTTATAATTAAATATTAATTTATTAATATATTAATAATTCATATTGAAACAACAAAATAATATTAATAATAGTTTTGAATGGTTGCCCGGGTTATATCGTTCTATTTTAAATATGTTTTTTAATCCTTATAGATAATTGTTCTTTACAAAAAAAGATAATCCCATGCAATTTCATTTGTCCCAGCATTTAGGATTTTTATTGGTATTTACTATTATTATTTTATTCTATTTCTAGATACATTTTAATTATACTTAACTCATATTGTCTAAAATTGTTTAAATTACTTTTATGTAACCTTTATGACTTAATTTTGTTTTTATATCTAATTTGTGATTCACGGTATTGGACTTCATGAGTGATTTTTACCAAGCCTGTTGCCGTTCTCTTATCCCATATCACCTTAAAATATGTTGGGTGGATATTTATTTTTATTAATTATTATTTTATATTTTCAAGTTTTAACGGACGGTCACGTCAAATTTTAGACCGATCCGTCCAGTGGTTTAAAGCGGTTTAAGCTATACTTTAATAGATCAATTTATCAGCCTTTTATATATATAGAGATAATAATACAAGAAATTAGGTAAATTTTTCATATTTTTTATTTTATTTTTAGTGCCAGTATTGGGAACCTTGGACCTTAAAATTATATTATATTCTAATCGAAACTATAACGTTTTAAATATTGTTTCACACTAAAACAAATATAAATTATTATCGTTTATAAATTCAAAATAAAATGTGACTGTCTAGTTTATTTACGTAACATAACATAATTGAATATTTTATTTACTCAGATGAATATACGATATTAAATAAAATAATAAAATTATACATTTATTTTTCAAATAATTTACCGTTGACTTTTCCTCTTAGAAGATAAAAAGTATAACTTTCATTTTTTAATGCAAATGCTGAAAAAAAATTTTATTTTTATTATTTTTATGCTCATTACAATTATGTTTTTCCTTCGCCACATACATCAATTTTGACCAGGATTACTTTAATCATCACATTTTTTTTGATATTTTTGATAAGAAACGGGAAAAGGGTCGTTCTTTAATTTCTTAACAGTTTTCCGAATAATTGAGAAAAATAATGAACAAATTGTAAACATTTTTTTAACCGAAATCAAGTTTTGAAAACAACACCACTTATAGTATTTTATCACGTAGAATTTCATTACACTAGCTTATGTAAAAAAGGGTATTAAGGATATTGAAGAATGTCATGTTTATAGTTCATGGATTTCGCATTTTTCATATGATTTTCTTCGTAGCCAATAGTAAACATTATTTCCGGAAAGTAAGTCGGGTAATTCAACGAATTTTGACTATCCGCAATATTAGTTATTCTATAAATATTAATCGTAACTCCTGACATCTATTGTACACTTTAATATTATTAACCCAAATAATATGGATGCGGCTATCACCAATAATTAATAACTATGCAGTCACAGTAGTATTTCATAGATCTCGAATTTAGTCAAAAAAGGAGAAATAGGATAACTTTGCAATAACATACACCGTATTAATATCAATAGGGTGTTATTATTATCATATAAGTGCATAAGGCTGTATGATAAATATGATAGCCATTTAAAGTATTTAAAACAATTTATATCTCAGAAACTAATTGTAAAATATTATTTCCAAACAACATACATGACTTTAAATTTTGAAACCGCTCTAAGGATAACAATTCTAAAATTACAAATGTATTACATAAATAACTAAATAAAATACTTTTACAGTTTAAATTAAACAGGTACTAATATATTAATTTAATAATTTATTCTATCATTAAGATAAATATTTGGAGTTAAATAACAGGCTTATACGATAAAAAAAAAGTGCTGATTGTAAGTATAAAATAACAAATTTAAAAATAAATAGTAGGTAGCAATTAACAAATAACAATTCAATAATGTTATGATTCATTACAAAAATATACTTTTGAACAAAGCACTTTGATTAACAATAAGGATAGTTATCACTTAATTATGATCTATCTTGAATAAATGTATAAGTTAATACATCGCAACCTGGGAACATAATTAGATATTAATATTATTTAGTCCCAATGGAGCAACTATTTTTTATTTCATATTTATAATTTTTAATGGTTTTATGATAAATATCCAAAAATTTCCTGAGACAGTAATACCTATGAGTAGCATAATGATCTATAGTCTATACCATGAGTTATCATCCACAAGGTTGGATATTAAATTCCGGGTTGAAGAAACATCATATTTTTTATGTTATTTGATTTCAATACAAAACTAAAATTCTATCGATTGAATAACTCTGAAAAAGTTGCGTGGATGAAATTAAGTACTCTTATTATTAATTTGTAAATTTAAGTGTTAAATCTTACGATATTTCATGTGTTATTACATAAACTAACCAATAAAAGCCTGCATTTATTTTAAAACATTGTTTTGTGTTGACTACCAAATAGTACATACTACATAGTTGTGTCATGTGAAAGTAGCACTTTTTGTGTTGTAAGCAAATAAGAAAACTACTTTGTGGCGTATAAAATATTTGGTCTGAAATGGAAAACTAACCCCAAACTAAACGTAGCATTGTGTTATTCCTATTCCAATTGCTAAACTTCGATTACCTCATGGTGTGTGATACTGTGGTTGATATTTAACTATGTAGTTTGTAGATTAATATAAAAATAATAAGCTTCAGTTAAGATTAATAATTGTAACGTATTAAAATTAGAGTTTTAAAAATAACCATTTGGGAACAGATTTATTTTTAAAATAGAATTTTCTCAAAACTATTTGTTTTGAATTGTGGGAATCTTGTACGTGCGCATCCCTTTTTTTTGACACAACTCACACTTACCAATGTTTTCTGGATCATTCATGGTTCTAGTTGATGGGTTAAGTTCCACTAAAAATGCAACACAATTTTATTGTTTATAGTTAAAAACATAAAATACCATTTTTCAAAGAAATGTAGATACCTATATCTAATTAATTTATAGGGTTACTATTTGTATTTTACTATATCACTATATATTATATACTATAGGTGTTATTACAATAAACAATTCAATTGGTTGAAAAAAAGAAAAAATACAAAGAATATTTAAAACTCTGAAATATAAATGATTTATGGAATAGTTTCCTAATTTTAAGTATATTTTCAATAAATTTATTAAGTTACTTACTCATAAAATGTACTGCATATATTGTATTAAAAAATTATTTCGTGTTATTAAAATGTTGAAAACGAAAATTACTAGACAAATAAACGATCAAATATTTTTCTAACATCAATGGCATATATTGTAACTTTTAAGGACAACAGTCAATAGCCATAGTTCTCAATCAATGAGTTATACAAATATTGTTACACAAATTAAATATAATATACATTTTACATAATTCTTAATTTTTATTTTTAATTTCTTGTTTATTAAAATTAGTTCTTCTATAATTTATTAAAGTATAGTTTATCGAGTTCAATAACTGAGTACATCTATAAATATAATCGCCCATATTTACGTATATTATACATTTTTTCTCATATCTGATAATTTAAAATGTTGGAAAATATTACCATACTTAAATAGGTACCTACTTAATCCAGCATATTTTGAGGAGTATGATTGAATAGTATCATTTTTTGATGGCAGTACTGAAAACATAATATAGGAATACTTTTTTTTTTTATGTAACCTACGAGTAAATAATTTTTAAATTCTAAATAAAATGATAAAGGTATTAAATAATATTTCAACTTGTAAAAATTAAATTAGCTTAAATCTACTAATTGGTTCTTAATGATTCTTTATATGATTTTAAAAAATAAGTTAAATTAATCTAGAATTTTAAATATTTTAATCTATATAACAGTTTTGATACAATAAGTATTAATATTATGAGTGAATATTTCAATTAAAACAACTTACAACTCATTACTGTAAATAATAATATGTATTAAGACAAAATTAATAGGTATCATCATTCATCATTTACAGTTAATGAATATACATATATGTATATTCTTAGCAGATTCCTACCATTAAAGGTTTGCCCACTCCCCGAAGGCTTAAAAATTGAAACGGAATGCAATACCTACATGCAATATTTCTACAGAATTCTTATATTATATCTATTAACGGGACCACATACCTAACTTGAATTTAATTCAGAATAAAAATCATAATACGTCCATAAAACAAATCATTCAACATTTTTGTAACTTACAATGTTTAATTTCATAAAATTGATCTTCAGATAGTACTTCAAGAGTTCCTAGTTATATAAAATAGTTTTCACTGTAAATTGTATAGTGTATAAAAATAAAATTACGTATAACTATAGACTAATTTATAACAGAATAATACACTACCTAAATTATACATACACTCATAATTTTCACATTTTGGATAGGTGTAATAAATGAATATTCAATAAAATACAAAGTAGAAATTGTTTAGCGCAAGTATGAGATATTACATAGGTAACATTAAACTGAATATTATATTAATTACTTATTTGTGCATCAGAATCAGGATATCCTATAAATGTTAATATTAATCAGTTCTTTGATGAAATCAGTTTAAATGTTTAACATATTATGTTAAATTTTAATATTATATTAATATGTATATTCGCAGATAAAAATAAACGATAAGATGTACCTATACTAAGAATATACTAATAATTACATGACCTATCGTAAATCAAAAGAAGTACTTTTTATTTTATACAATTTACTAGCTAAAAATGTAGATATTGACAAAATGTAAATGAAATAAGTTTTTAAAATAATGCAACTATATATATATATATATATATAATTTATTTGACTTAAACATGAGTTTGTGAGAAACTGTAAACTAGATACATTATTCTTCATGTAAAACAAATATTATTTGAAATTCATTAAACTACTGAAAACCTAAATTTTTAATTATTCCAGTGTTATAATAATATGTTGTGGGCGTAGATATCACGATAATATATAATATATTTATTAAGAATTATTTTATATATATATATATATATATATATATATATATATATATATATTATATTATAAT